>CM074442.1:19990796-20593296 GCA_037101425.1 Elopichthys bambusa
GAAACATAATTGTATTGGGGACGCATGTCTTCAGCAGGTGTTGGAAGAATCTACAAAGTTGCTGGCACGTTGAAACTGGACCAATATCCTGCTGAACACAATGTAGCCAAGTATTGGAGATCAAATGTGTATTTTCCAACATTATAACGATTCCAAACACACCCACATGCAACAAAGTTGCACACAATGCAAGTGTTAATGCTCAGCATTTGAAGTCTTTAAGTGAACTCCTCAGTTCCCTGACCTTAAAGCCATTGAAAACCTTTGGGAAATAATAAACCTGAATTGTGACAGTCATGCAGGTCTTCCAATGAAGCTCAACTTTGGCAAGAATGTAAGGAGGATTAAAAAGAAGTTAAGCATGACACATGCGCAAAGTTTACTGTCCAAGAGAATGGCTGCTGAAATCAAAAACAGGGAGAACCAACAAAATATTAAAAACTATGATTACATTATAGTCAATATATTCTTTATTTCCTGTGAGCTTTTTGTTTTTCTATGCCTTTTTTGTATAATACAATAAAACCCATATATGATTATATGCTGAAGTTTGCCTTTTTTGTCAAATATTTTTTTAATTTTAATACCAAAACCAAGTGTAGTGTGTTCTTCTTCCCAATAACATACTCCTCATATTTTGATTGTTTAACCCTTAATGGGTTAAAATCACCGTTTTAGTCCCTCTGGGTCAGATTGACCCCACATTGAAAATGAATGGGAAAATTAAAAAACATACTTTTTTTTTTCCATTTCATTTGTCAAAAAAAATAAATAAATCCAGTATAAATCTGAAAATTTCTACATTTAAATAAAGGTCTGGTCCTAGACCATAAACACAAACTGGAACGAACTTTCTATCTCATAAACACACACACACATACATACACACAAACACACACACACGTGTGTGACTACAACAGAGAGCCTTTTTATAGAATTTGGCAAATAAAATCAACAAAACTGGCCTAAATCTGAAAATTTTTACATGTAAATAAAGGTCTGGTCCTAGACCATAAACATATTTTTATAGAAATTAAAATCAAATAAAATCATCAAAACTGGCATAAATCTGAAACATTTCCATACATAAATGAAGGACTAATACCAGAGCACAAAGGCAACATAGAACAAGCATGTTCACAAAATATATCATAAAGTTGTGAGAAGTTGAAGTATGAAGAAAACTGAAGTGAAAATGAAATTAGTCCCTATTGACCTCTATTGGATATATGTGGTCATTGCACTTTCTTTCTTTAATAGAACCTGAAGCGTCATTAAAAGCAATTATAGTGCAAACATCCCCTCAGGACATCACTTTTGGCCACTACTGTAAAGCCACCCAATCAAACTACAGCTGACAATGTCAGTCAGCACTTGCTTTTTTGTGTGCAATTTGCATCAGACAGTCAGTGAGCAGACATGTGGGAGGTCTGATGGCGTGCTGTACGAGGCTGAGACTAGCACGTGTATGATTGTCTGGATTAGTTGAGGATAAAGACGACTTTGCTATCTTTTCACCAGCTCTCCATCCATCATCTTGACAAAAGCCCTCCACAGAGATATCAGTCTGTGTTATCAAAAGTAATTAAGTGCAGACGACTTTGAAAGGTGGCCTGATGTACAAATCTCCCTGTAAAACGATGAATCATTATTGGCATATTAATTTTAGGATGTTTCAAAGTTGGAACATAATAATCTTTATATTTCCACGTCCATCAAGAAAATCAAGAAACACAGGTAACACTTTATTCTACAGTGTCCTTGTTACATACATGTACTTACCATAGTAATAACAGTAAATTATTCATAATTATATGCTACTAACCCTCAACCAAACCCTTATCCTACCCTAACCTATAGTAAGTACATGTTGTTAATTAATATTACTCTGTACTTAAATATATAATTACTCTGTAACAATGACACCTTAAAATAAAGTGTAACCGAAACACATATGCTGTAGTTCAGCTTTTAGACCTGCTCTCTCTTGACATGCTACAAGATTAATGTGACCTTCAGTATTAATGGGGTAATGAGAAACACCCAGCACAGAGAATTAGTGATATCTGCATACTAGTTAGTTGGTATAAGGTTACTATTTCCAAGTCAGCTTGAAATACAAATAAAAATATGATTAAAAACATAAGCCTAAATAAATTGTATAAATTGGATTAGTTTTTGTCTCTGCAAAGAATAATAATTAACAAACATAGTCTATTTCATACTATTGTACAAAAATGCATGGAAAATGGTAACGTGAAACTAGTTTTTGGTGCAAGAATCTTTTACTGACATTATAAAGGCCCCGATATATATTTACAGAAAAGTTATTTTTCATTCTTCGCTTAGGGGTAAAAAGAAGTTTGAAATGCCTGAGCAGCAGAATAGTGTTAGTGAACATCCTGCCCACGCTGCTGAGAGTGGCGTTTAGATGAATATGTAAATATGTACTGCACGCTTTCCTCTCAGTAACAAAATAAACACACAACAAAAATGACAGTAATTAAGAAAGAATCTTATCATAACCACGTGGATATGTTTGCACAAGCTCTGCAATTCAGCACTCAGGTCAAGTCATGTCATGTTTATTTATATAAACAAGCACCTTTTACAGTATTAAACATGAAAAAAGTGTCAATGTCGCTTTTAATTTGAATTACAACTTCAATTTCTACTATAAAGTAAAGACCTTTACTCCCGCGGGACTACAGCAGGACACAACGCAACAGATTGCAGTGCAGACAAGATTTGATGGGCGAGTGCATGTGCAGGTGGTAAGACACTTGTGTGTGCGGGTTGCGGGAGAATAAAATGAAGATAGCGTATCTAAAAACAAATCAATTGTTATTCATCTACTGCACAAAGCAGCAAGAACAACTAGAATAAAATAAAATAAAAACAATTTACAGGTGCAAGCAAAGGCAGAGCATGTGTAAACTTGCCTTTCCCTGCCTGCTGCTGCTGCTGTTTCTGATTGCTTTTAGAGGGAAAATCTGCCCATAACTGCTGGTCTAGGATCAGTTTTCACTGTAATAATAGCATATTGGCAAAACATTTGGCACGCAATCCAGTATCCAGTGTGTATCTGTGTTTGCGGTCTGGAGAGCATCAAAGGTTTCTATTTACAACATATTTTTGTAGCATTGAGCAATGTAGCCAATCACGAACATATCTGTTGATTTCTTGAACATAATAGCCAATCAGAAGTGTTTAAGTTAGAATGCACTCACCGGTTAAAATGAAAGTTTTGTTGTGACAGTAAAATTTTAGTTCAGTGCTGATTTCTACACGCTTGCGAATCCTCTCATTATAACAAACAAAGTGTAGACAAGATGTAAATAAATTATTCATTGTGCAGTGTAGACAGCTTCATATTATACTGTAGCTTTGTGAGATCGTGATTAACTAAAATGAGTGACAGCTTTTTTGTGATTATAAAGGGAGTGCTCTTTGCACAGTGTATGCCATGCCAAATTACGCATGCAGTACCCATGCTTGCATTTCTTTTAAAATTAACAGTGGTTTGTGAATGTACATTTTAATAACAAATTATTCATCGGGAGCACTTATGTTGGGAAGTGTAGGTTGTTGCTATGTGGCTTAACTGGAAACTACTTCATGGAAATTTCATGGACGTACTGAAAAAACCTATGTATACTTTTATATGCGGGCAGGAGTGGGACAAAACATGAATGTTACAGTAAAGCGGCTCTCCAGTGTGTTCATTTGACCTCGACTGACTGAACATAAGAACTGAACTCCATAAGATTTCCAAGTGAAAGAAGATGGAGCCTCAGAGCCACACCTACTAATTGCGTAATCAAAGGTGTTTACCAGCTGGACCGAACTTTTCCTGAAAGTTTACTTTGGAAAGCTTTTTTTAACTAAACAAACTTAGTTTTGCCCTTTTCTTTGAAATTATGTCACACCAGTTTATTCTTCAATTTCACTTGAAGTAGGCCTATATCAGGGCATTAAGTGTACTTTAGGGAACATAATGGTGTAGGATTGTAGAATATGGCCCCTTTAATAAAAAGTGGCAGTGAACTCAACCTCCTACAGCTCACCTTGTGTAAGGTCCCTCTCGGCTGATTGGAACTGTCGGAGAGAGCAGTACAGGTTGGCTCTGTTATAGTAGGCATGTGCAGAAAACGGGTTGAGGCAGAGAGCCTCATTGAAATCCTGCAGGGATTCTGGAACCTTCCGCAGCAGAGCGTGAGTGATTGCTCGGTTTAGGATGGCAGACTCATCTGAGGGGTCTAGCTCAAAAGCTTGGCTGTAGAACTCACATGCCTGTGTCCCAGAAAAAAAATGAAACAAAACAGTCTCACTAAATATCTCAGTAGCTCTCGCCTAGAGTCTCAATAGAATAGTGTGTCAGTAGTGAACTGGTTTTACCTGCTCAAACTGTCCGTTGTAAAAGAAGAGGTTGGCAGCATTGAAGTAAGCAAGGGCATATCCCGGGTTGAGACTGATAGCGGTCTGATAGTCCTTCATGGCACTAGATTTATCCCCCATGAACTGTTGGATCAGACCTCGGTTTGTGAAGAGCTGTTCTGCGAGAGGGTTACACTAAAAGGTTTAAAAAAAAAAAGGGTATTGAAGAAATAATTCATTAAAAAATGAAAAGCTTTTTTTGGGTATATATATATATATATATATATATATATATATAGGGTTGGAAATCTTTGTTAATGAATATGAAAGAAGTCTATAATGTCTATAATTGTGAATGATTATTACAATTTAAAATAATAATTTTCTATTTTTATATATTACAGAAATGTAATATTATTCCTGTGACGTCAAAGCTAAATTTTCAGCATCATTACTCCAGTGTTCAGTGACACAAGTTTCTTCAGAAATCATTCTAATATGCTAATTTGGTGCTCAAGAAAAATTTCTTAATATTAGCAATGTTGAAAACCATTGTGTTGCTTAATATTTTTGTGGAAACAATTATACATTTTCTTCAGTATTCTTTGATGTATAGAAAGTTAAAAAGAGCATTTATTTGAAATGGAAATCTTCTGTAACAATATGAACATTATTAATGTCTTTTCTTGTCACTTAAATTTAATGCATTTATATAAAAAGATTAAAAAGAGGAATAAACCATTCTCCAAAACAACCTTTATAGCACAGTTTATATCCTGCAGGGCTGCAAACATGTTGTCCATCTGTAGACAGGTGACAGCTCTGCCTTCATAAGCAGCCCAGTTTTTAGGGTTCACCTCTACAGCCACAGTGAACTGATTCCAGGCTCTCTGGAAGAATCCCAAAACCTGCCACAGAGGACAAGATATTGACATGGCTTAGTGGAAATCAATAGACTCGAGCGGCAACAGGCTGTCTGCAAGATACCATTCATTCTTGTGGGGGGAGGGGGACACATAATGAGGGCCAGGATGAATACCAAAAGGAATCAGATATATATTTGTTTATTTCCTACTGTTAACCTACTGTTCTGTGGTTTGTCTCTGGGCATCAGCCATTAGTACTTCCACATTTAAAAAAGAAAGGTTTGCTTTTAAAACGAGAATTGAACAACAAAGTCAGAGACAGTGCATACAGATTAAAGATACCAAACATGCCAGATAAGTCAAACAAAATTCTTTTTTTGTGTGAAATTGAATAGAAGAGAAGCTGTGCCTCATGAGACTTGTAGAGATTAAGATTTCCAAGGTTACAGATGTTTACCAAGCAACCATAGACCAACAAGAATGATTATGCAAAATATTTGAATAGTTCTGCAACTGATACGTTTTAAAAATTATTACTTTCTTGTGATTCAGTTTTCTTCTTATAATAGGCATATTTTGGACCCGCCGGTTGCCCACTGAAATTTTTAAGTGTATTACGAGCTAACATTTTATAATAAAGTGATTTATGAATGACATTAAAATAGGCAAATAGGCAACCGACAGAACAGAACAAGATTTCAGTTTCAGAAATATAAAATAACACAACCTGCCCATGTCATCTAGCATAATAACTGGTGAGTAGATAATATTGCTGCATCTGAGATTACAAATATTAATGCCTGATCTTTGCACACAACTAAATACAACTGCAACATATGCACTTTATAATGCATTAGCAGCACTATGCAAAGTTTTAGGTTGCCCATAGGAAACAAGAATAACAAATAAAATCTCTCTACTATCTCAGTCTCAGTCACATGGACATCAATGAGGCTAAAAGGAGACTGCTTAAATCTCCTGCTTCTTAGATGTTTCTCCTGATGGGAAAAAACAGTAATCTTGCATGTGTCTCCTCTAAAGATTCAGAAGAGATTACAACTGTGCTCAGATATGCCAGGATATAAAAATCTGCAGTTAAAATTCAGTGATCTCAAATTCTCCCAAGACCAAATTATCAAAGCTATGCTATCCACATTAATTTTAGTTTTTTATTTATTTTTATTTTACATTTTTATTTCTCCTAAGGACGTTAAGGAGAAGCATGAATAAAACTAGATACTTAAATGAAACAGTTGGGAACTTTTTGGGAACTAAGTTTAAGTCAGTTAAGCTATGAAAGATCAACCTGTGAGAAATAAAAAGAAAGAAGGCAATTATTTTTATGCTACCTGTAAGTTGTATGCCAGGCTAATGCGGGCACTCAAGCAGAGTGGATTGAGATGCAGGGCTGAGAGGAAATCCCTCTGGGCTTGTTTCCTGGTGTGATTGTGCCCATAATCCATGAAAACGTTGCCTCTACCCACATGAGAATCCTGCAGGAGGGGATCAAGTCTTATAGCTTCGCTGTAAGCATCCACAGCTTCTTGTAACTGGCCGAGCCTTGAAAACAGAGAAAGGAAGCAGATTATTACACTTTAATGATGTGTCCTAATTCTGTTTACACATGAACATTAGTTGTCTGCTTAATTCTGAACTTTGTCTTGAACAGTCTGTAAAAATGACCTTGCTAATAGCTTGAATTCACCAAAGTCACAGCTTAAAGGAGAAAAAAAAAAAAAATCCCACCCTGCAATTGCCGCTTTTCTGTAGTGATCTTGTAATAAGCCATTTATTAGGGAGTGCACCTTTAAGTCAGTGAAAATAAGCAAATGTCGGCTCCTATGGATCTGAAAACATTCAGTTCTTTTGTAAATGACAGTACAGAGAGCATTGTGTCTTGTCATTGAGCTACTAAGATATTTTATAGTCCCTGTACAGAGATGAGATGTCCTGTCTGCCATAGGTTGTTACTCTAGTAAGTAGGTCAAAATGCATTCTGGAACCACAGCAACTTTTGAGCGTTAATCAATAACAATAATAGATGTGCTCTCTAATGCACCATTTAAAAGCAGATCTGCACACTGGAACAGTTCACAGAGAACATCAATAACTATTCATAAATGTCATACGAGATTTCAGGACACCAATAAATGTTGTAGTACTTAAGAGTGTTCTTTCATTCAAACTCATGCAATGACAAGAAAAATTCTTTTAAATTAAAAATAATAAAAGGGTCATATCGTACATTTGTATCATTTTCCCCATATAAACTACCGTTCCACAGTTTGGGGTCCATAAGATTTTTTTTTTTAAAGAGCTGTTTTCAACATTGATAATGAAAATAAATGTTCCTTGAGCACTAAATCAGCATATTAGAATGATTTCTAAAGGATCATGTGACACTAAAGACTGGAGTAATGATGCTGAAAATTCAGCTTTTCCATCACAGGAAAAAATTACATTTTAAAATACACTATATTGCCAAAAGTTTTGGAATGCCTGCCTTTACGTGCACATGAACTTTAATGACATCCCATTCTTAATCCGTAGGGTTTAATACAGAGTTGGCCCACCCTTTGCAGCTATAACAGCCTCAACTCTTCTGGGAAGGCTTTCCACAAGGTTTAGGAGTGTGTTTATGGGAATTTTTGACCATTCTTCTAGAAGTGCATTCTTCTAGAAGTGCAGAAGGCCTGGCTCGTAGTCTCCGCTCTAATTCATCCCAAAAGGTGTTCTATCGGGTTGAGGTCAAGACTCTGTGCAGGCCAGTCAAGTTCCTCCACACCAAACTCACTCATCCATGTCTTTATGGACCTTGCTTTGTGCACTGGTGCGCAGTCATGTTGGAACAGGAAGGGGCCATCCCCAAACTGTTCCCACAAAATTGGGAGCATGAAATTGTCAAAATGTCTTGGTATGCTGAAACATTAAGAATTCCTTTTACTGAAACTAAGGGGCCAAGCCCAACCCCTGAAAAACAACCCCACATCATAATCCCCCCTCCACCAAACTTTACACTTGGCACAATGCAGTCAGGCAAGTACCGTTCTCCTGGCAACCGTCAAACCCAGACTCATCCATCGGATTGCCAGACAGAGAAGCGTGATTCGTCACTCCAGAGAACAGGTCTCCACTGCTCTAGAGTCCAGTGGCGGCATGCTTTACACCACTGCATCCGACGCTTTGGTGATGTAAGGCTTGGATGCAGCTGCTCGGCCATGGAAACCCATTCCATGAAGCTCTCTACACACTGTTCTTGAGCTAATCTGAAAGCCACACGAAGTTTGGAGGTCTGTAGCTATTGACTCTGCAGAAAGTTGGTGACTTCTGCGCACTGTGTGCCTCGGCATGCGCTGACCCTGCTCTGTAATTTTACGTGGCCTACCACTTCGTGGCTAAGTTGCTGTTGTTCCCAATTGCTTCCACTTTGTTATGATACCACTAACAGTTGACCGTGGAATATTTAGTAGTGAGGGAATTTCACGAATGGACTTATTGCACAGGTGGCAACCTATCACGGTACCACGCTTGAATTCACTGAGCTCCTGAGAGCGACCCATTCTTTTACAAATGTTTGTAGAAGCAGTCTTATCTTAGTCTTATTTTATACACCTGTGGCCATGGAAGTGATTGGAACACCTTCAATGTTTTTGAGCGGTGATACGTTATCACTGTATATCACAATATCACTTTTTTCACTGTATTTTTGATTAAAATATTTGAAATAAATGCAGCCTTGGTGAGCATAAAAGACGTCTTTCACATTTCACACTTGTTTTTCCACACAAAACATTAACAAATCTTACTGACCCCAAACTTTTCAATGTTAGTGTGTATATTCCAAGCTTCTTGTGTCAAAAGCTGCCATAATTTAGCCATACTTTTTCACCCTCTTAGAATAAGCATGCCATTTCTTTCAGTTGTGCCTTTTTGCAACTTTACATAAACATAATTTTAAAATCTTTCAAAAATTAGATTGTCCACAATATGACCTCATACAATAAAAAAAATCGCCTCTTTACTGTGGCACATTCAACATCTCACTATAAAGAACAGAATGACAACTTATCTAAATTCAATGAATTGTGTTCTCAGAAATTCTCAGTAAAGAAAACCACATGAACTACCATGATAGAGTCTCAGAGGGCTCAAAACCTTGATTTTTTATTTGAAACACAATAGATGTTTAACATGCTGTGGAGCAGATATTATGATCTGACTGCTGAGTGAAAATGGTTCTCAACTCAAGCTTGGCAATTTAGCACTGTGAATATGATCAATCATACTTAATAATAACTAAAAATAAATGCACACCTGTGGTGAATAACTCCTAGTGCTTGGTGAATTATTACATCCTCTGGTCGGTTCTGTGCTGCTGCCTTGAAATCCTACAACAAAACACAATTTTTACTTAAACATTTTTCACATAAAAAATATAATACTACTAATAATATTATATTACTACTAATGCTTCTATGATAAAGTCAATATAACAAAAAATATACTCATTTAAAAAAATTTACTTTATTAAAACCTATTCTTGATCTTACTGTTCCAACAGTCCACATTATTCCAAATCATCTTCTCCAACCACCGCATCATTTTCATATTTAATGGCTACTCTGACAATCCAATCAATTCTCAGTGGATAAAATCATTTTCCACCCTAATTTTTTTTCTTTTCTGAATACTGTTTCATTTGAAAATAATCTAATTATGGATATAAAAATATGTTGCAAATGGTATTTCATGTTGGCTTTGAAAAGAAATACAGAAATAAGAAAAACCTCAGACATAATTCATTGACTATGCTTTCAAAATCCTTCAGACAAACAGATTATTAAGATTCAATGGTCTGATGCAATCAATGCTTCTTTTTCTTTATAACTCTGACCTACCTGAAGGGCACTGCTATAGTCATTCAGCTCCACATAGAGAAGGCCACGGTTTATCAACACTTTGAGCTCAAGCTCCGTCTTACAGTCCAAGAGCAGCGTAATGCTGTAGTCTCTGAGAGCCTTGAAGATTAAAGAGAAGTAATGCGGAGGACGAGAATAAATATGCATTAAATTGCAAATGCAGAAGTGCAACTGTGATGAAAAGACATCCTGCATTTGTATACGTTTCTGTATATATGATCCCGCATACAATGCTGATTTGAAAAAGCGGATGAAAAGTAGGGACATGAAAAGAAACAACGTCACCAGCTCATAATCCTGCAGTTCCTGAAAACATACGGCACGGTTGTAGTAAGCAAATGAACAGGTGCTGTCAACATGGATTGCCATTGTCAGATCCTCCACTGCACCCTTGTAAGCCTAAAAAAAAAGATGATAAATGTACAACATTTCTCTCAAATTTCACAGAGAGCATTAGTCTCAAGTGAGAGATAATTATGCTCAAAATGGTACTATTTTTACTAACTTTCAAATAGAATTTAAGAGCTCCTCTATACAAGTATGCTCTGACACACTTGGGCTGGATCCTGATAGCTTCATTACAGTCGAGTACAGCCTTTGCATATCGTCCTTCAGCACCATAAAGGGCAGCTCTGCTTAGATGCACCTTGGAAAATAAAAAAAACGTTTTAAATCTGAACTTTGGAATATGATGATGCAATATCAGTTCAGACAGAACAAGCATTGAGCTTGAATCAAGGTGTACCTGAAAGAGGTTGGGGTTGATTTGGAGTGCTCTGTTAAAGTCCTGAACACCTGTGAAGTCTCGTAGATGCACGCGGCACAGGCCTCTCTGATGGCGAGCCTCAGCATGGTCTGGGTTCATGCTCACAGCACTGTTAAAAGCATCCAAAGCCTGGAGGAGGAGATAGTCTTCACTCTCCTAAATTAAAAAAAAGGTGATGAGAGAATAGTGACAGACATGGTTGTGTTTCAATCTGTTTCGTTTGTAATGATCACATCTTTAGAATCTGATGAAATGCTACTTCTCCGTTATTGTTTTTGGATGGGAATCACAGATGATAATACTCAGAAATGTGTATTAAGAAAGTGAATAGGGTAAATTTTTTCTTTGGTGTAATGTTGACTTTATTGTTAAATTTATTACCTGTAACAAAAGCATTTGTGTCATGTAGCATACGCCAATAAAATAGAAGACCTCCGCAGCATCTTGTGCAGTTTTGAGTTTACTTTTATTGGTACCCAGAAGTGACAGGGCCTTTCTGAAACTCTCTACTGCTTCCTGTGTATGACACAATATAAACCATAGGAAAAAAAGATTACAATACTGCCTACTAACAGACAAAAAGATACTTTATCAGAGGTAATAGAAGTTATGCTGAAAGATAATACTGACTTTTGCATTTACATTTACTGTATATGTGTTTTTATGCAAGCGACTTGCATTGCATTCAAGGTATACATTTTATAATTTCATGCATTGCAATAGAATTGAACTGATGACCTTGGCATGGCCAAGTATTTGAGCTACAGGAATAATGAGGTTACACATTCAATTTTAAAATAGTTCAGCAAGACAAAAGATGAAATAACCAATGCACACACACCGCATTTCTTTTAAATTAAATTCTTTTAATATAATAAAATATCTCATTTCGTTATGAAGTTATAGACACTTATATATATATGAGAACATAAAAAATGACCAAAGAACGTCTTTGATTGGATTTTTTTGCCACTTCCTATCAAAATTTTGACATTTGGGCCCAAACATATAGTTAATCAACTTAGGTTCCGTGTTTCCTATGCTGGTTTCATCTCGATTGGACTAACGGTTTCGAAGATATTCGTAATAGTTTTTTAAACTCTAAATCACAACGTTGCATAAACCATAAGCAGAAACCTGGCAAGTCTGCTATCCTTGGACTCGGCAAAATTTCAGGAGTCTAAAGATGTGACTCCCATGAAAATAAGTCGACCACACCCAAAGTTATACACATCTTCATCCAAAACCATTAAAAACATAATGTTTTTTAAAGGTTTTTAACAGTTATAGCGCCACCTATGTTCCTATATCTATAAAAATTGGCATGCTTCTTTAGAGTCATATGCTGCACGTGCTCACCTATTTTCGTAAAGTGAGTTTTCGTTTAGGCTTTAGGGTATATTTAGCCACTGCCACTTTCTAAATGACCCTGTTATAGCGACCCCAATGGTAAAGTTCAAGTTTTTTTTGATAATTATTGATCTAGAGAGTCCAGAGAATGGTCCTGCACTGGTTTCATTCCGATCTGGCCAAAAACCTAGGACTAGTTCGCATATTCGTGAATAATTAATGAACAATTTGATTGACAGCATTGGTTCTTGAGAATTTGGAGATCTATCCAATGATATGCATATTGTGTGGATTTGTTAAACACCATGTGATTACTGAGGCATAAAAACTCGTTAGCGGAAACTAGTGGCTGATTTCTTTCAAAATTCTTGCAGACCTCTAGGCCCACGAGTCGAACATGCCCACCAAGTTTCGTTCCGATGTGCCTCCATTACCTTGTCTAATAGGTGCTCAAACTTCATTGGCCAATGGCGGCCATGTTTTTTGAGATACGCCAATGTCCCCATAGACTATCATGCCCCCTTGGACCAAGACACTGCATGCCAAATTTCAAATCGATCGGACTAACGGTTGCATAGTTACAGCTGTCTTCATGTTTTTTTCAAGTTATAGCACCAACTAGTGTCCAATCGACGCGATTTGTTTATCGTGACGAAAGATTGAGTCCCTATACATGTGCACCAAGTTTGGTGAAAATATCTCATTTCATTCTTGAGTTATAGCCATTTTAGTAAAAGTGTCTCCGCCCACACCGTACGTTTTGGCGCCTCTTAGCGACCGTAAATCAAAATTTCAACTTTTTTTTTTTGATAATTATTGATATTCAGACTCCAGAGAATCTTTCTGCACTGGTTTGGTTCCAATCGGGCAAAAAACCTAGGACTAGTTCACAAAAGTATGTTTAGGACCAAATTCAAAATGGCGGAATTTTTTTCCAGGCGGAAATAAAATCGGAGATATACATTTTGTTTGTCTTAAGCCAAGGATTACAATGATATAAAACAAACTCAAAAATATTTTTGAGTCTATGACAAACGGTCTATGAGTTATGAGCGATTTTGGACTTTTGGTCACTGTAGCGTCCCCTATTGGTCGAATGGAGTCATCTCTTGTGAGGTTCTCCCCAAATTGAGGACTATCATCTGGCCAGGTTTCAAGTCTCTAGGCCTTACGGTTTGGTCTGCACGTGAGCAATTACAATAGGGTTTCAGCACTTCGTGCTTGAACCCATAAAAAAAGTCTTGGTTACCATTTGTAACCTCCATTCCCTGATGCTCTACACCTCTGATACATCAGAAAATGCCAGTGAAAACTGGCGAGTGGAATTTGCAAATGCCACTCCCCCAGGCATATAGGTATAAAAGGTGTGCGTCCACTCATTCAGGTTTGTGCTGAGGAGCAGAGACAGTCTCCTGGCCATTTCAGCGGGTAGTTCAGCATTGTGGCAGGAGGGACACAATGTCTTGTTCCATCCATCAGGGAACGGAGATTAGTAACCAAGACTATATGTCTGTCATTTTGACATTGTGTCGATCTGATGAGACTAGGGGTCCCCTATGGAAAATGCCACAACTGACTGAATGGTTTTACAAGGTTTGGCGGTGCAGATGTTGGCAAGCTACTGTGTGTCTGGTAACAAGTGCACTCGCTATGTCGTAACCCTCCCAGTGCCCCATGTAAGCAGCGTAGTGACTTGTGGAGCAAGGTTCTGTCTAGGGGAAGACACAGGGTTTACCAATGGCGAAACTGAACAGTGGAGAATACATCATATGGGATTATCATCAGGCAATCAGCACATATGAAGCACTTAGCCCAGGTACAAGGGCTCACATGAAAAGGGGCATACCAGGAGTACTGAGTCTGGTAGTGAACTCCTCTGCTGACTTTGGCTATTAATAAGTGCTGAAGGCTAGAAGGGCGTCCAGGGTTTACTGAGAGCGGGGACCTCACATGGACCAATAAGTGCACATTATTACCTCAAGGAGGGGAAAGGCACTTTGTGCAAGCGATATACCCAGCCAGCTGCCTGTAGTTTACCTGTTCGTACCCAAGACACAGGACGAAACTGACTCAACCCAGAGGTTGTAAAATATTGCAAAGGTGTTAGGTATAGCCTAGTCTGCTGCTCTACAGATGTCTGCTAGATAGGCGCCGTTCGCTAATGCCCAGGAGGATGCAACACTCCTGGTGGAGTTTGTTCGCACTCCTCAGGGGCATGGCATGTCCTGGGCCTGGAATTCCAAAGAAATTGCATCCACAATCCAATGGGCAATCCTTTATTCAGAGACAGCCTTCCCCTTCCCCTTCTGTCCTCCAAAGTAGACAAAGAGCTGCTCAGAGAACCCGAAGCTCTCTGTGTGGTCCAAGTAAACACACAGGGCTCACTGGACACAGCAATGATAAGGCTGGGTCTGCCTCATCACAAGGGAGCGCTTGCAAGTTCACTAATTGATCCCTAAATGGAGTAGTGGAAACTTTGGTCACATACTGTAGCCCGGCCTGGGTCTCAAGATTATGCAGAAGAGTATGCCGGACTGAACTCAAGGCACGTATCGCTAACAGAGAATGCCTGCAGGCCTCTAACCCTTCTTGATGGAAGTGAGCCCAGTTAATAGGGCTGTCTTCAAAGAGTGGGAAATAAACTCAAATGACTCTAGAAGCTCAAAGGGGCTCTATGTATGCCCAGCAAAACTACAGAGAGATCCCAAAAGGGAATAAGGCACAACCTTGGAGGATTTTTCTCTCCCTGCGCCTCTGAGGAAACTGATAATCAGGTAGTGCTTCCCCAGGGGTCCTATCTCAGGGGAATCCACCAGGGAATGGCTTTTATAAGGAGCGTAAGCTCTGAGAGGCCAATAGAGCGCAACAAGTAAGACTTGTTCTCCATCCTCCCTGACCTTGCACAGTATCTGTGTAATCAGGCTCACTGATGGAAATGCATATTTGCACAGGGGAACAAATTTGGCGGTTGACAGTTTATATACGCCACCATGACCATGTTGTGCCTTCCACGCCTCTGTGAGCTCCTTATGCACTTCTGGGAAGAAAGGCACTGAGGCGGAACTTAGCCGTCAACCGCACTTCAAGCCCAGGAACCAATCATTCAACTGCAAACATTCAAGGCAGGGTGGAGGGATCCACTCAAGTCCGATGCCCACGGTGTCCTGGCCAAACATGGCTGCCAACTCAGCATCAGCCTCAAACTGGGCGACCACACCAGATGGCGAGGGCCCAGCCGTGTCTTCAGAATCACAAGGCATAAGCCCGCCCTCCAATGCTGTGATTGATAACTCATCTTCTCGAGCCCCGAATAAGAAATTAGTCCACTTTCAAATAAAAATTTCCTGATAATTTACTCACCCCCATGTCATCTAAGATGTCCATGTCTTTCTTTCTTCTGTTGAAAAGAAATTAAGGTTTTTGATGAAAACATTCCAGGATTACTTTCCTTATAGTGGATTCAATTGGCCCCAAATGGTTGAAGGTCAAAATTACAGTTTCAGTGCAGCTTCAAAGAGCTTTAAATGATACCAGACGAGGGATAAGTGTCTTATCTAACGAAACGATCTGTCATTTTCTAAAAAAAATAAAACAATATATACATTTTAACCATAGACACTCATCTTGAACTAGCTCTTCTTCTTCTTCTCTATTAGAATTCCGGCAGTGTAGATGCTGCTAAGTGTACTACTGCCCTCCACAGGTCGAATTTTGAACTAACACTAACACTAACATTGATAATAAGAAGAAATGTTTCTTAAGCAACAATTCAGCATATTAAAATAATTTTAGAAGGACTGGAGTAATGATGCTGAATTCAGTTTCCTATCACAGGAATAAATCAGCTATTTTAAATTGTAATGATATTTTTCAAAATTACTTTTTTGCAGTATTTCTAATCAAATATATGCAGCCTGGGTGAGCATAAGAGATTTCTTTCAAAAACAAAGAATTTGAACTGACTCCAAAAGTTTGAACGGTATTGTATTTAACTTTAAAAATAACTGTAATGCAAACCCTTTAGTTTATTTCTTTAGTGTACTTCTAAAACTGCTGAATAAATTATTACTAATAACAAAGACTATAGAATAACACAAGACGCGTCACTCCTATTGTTTTTGAATGGGAGAAAGTGCAACGCGCAATATGGCGGAATAAGTCCCGCCTTCTAAATAAGCGGTCGTTAGAAGCTCCAGTTTCTGTAGAAACAGTCAGACACGCGCTTCCGAAATAAGGCACAAGAGACGCGCATTTAGGACTGCGCATGCGTATTAGCTTGATCCAGCCTGAAAAACAGTTTTTTGTCATGATTCGAGCGTTTAGAAACAAAATTTATGAGACAGTTGTTATCAGATTTCATCGGTGATTTCAAATATGAAATTTAATCGAAAGCTTGGCAAACAGCTTTGGAGAATTTGATGTTTCCCCATTCAAAGAGACAGGAGCTGCACTTGGATGCCCAAGAGGGGTTTCAAAGATGGCCGCCAAGTGAAATGACTTGTCTTAAAGGGACTTTGCTAATAATCACTTTATTAGAAGTCTGTTTGATGTTTTGCTGGCTTGGTTCTTTCAGACAGAGCATGACTGAGATACACCATGCACAGGTCTCTGACTCACTGTGAACCTGTGTTCCCTCATCAGCGTCCTCCCTAAAAGAATGAGGTGTGGAAGAGAAGGGCATGTATCGACCGCTTCCTCGAGACAGACAATGGCATTGGCATCATTGCCCAGGAACGATTGGATGGCAGCTTGCTGGACCGGTGATAAACCCAGAGCTGTGACGGAAAGGAGGGGAGGTTTACAGCTTGGTCTAGTTGTTGTTATGGCAACATAAACCACATTTCCCTGCAAGGTTTACTTCACCCTCAGTTGAGCCAGGTGGCCTAACAAGATTTAATGATGCTCATTAAACGATGGGCAGAGATAAGAGCTGAGATATTTCAGGAACTGAAAGTATGCTTGCAATTTGCTATAGAGTGAAATTAACATAAGATCATCATTACCTGTTTTCATTTCCGCTGCATACCTTGTGCAGAGGGTAGCCAGGTCAAATTGATTCATTTCATACAAGTACTTTCCTCTAAAAAGGATAGAAAAGAGTAAACATCTTTTCTCTATATCAGATATTGGCTACACTTTATTACAGTGTAATTAAGGGGTACACTTTATTTCGATGGTCCACTTTAGACATTCTACTAATTAAAAGTAACTTTGCAACTACATGTCAACTAACTCTCATAAGAGTATTAGTAGACTGTAGTAGACTGTTAGGTTAGGGTTAGGTGTTAGGGTTCAGGTTAGCAGGATAAGTAGCAGAATAAGACGTACTGTTGTAGCAGATATTAAGCAGACAGTCTACTAAAACTCTATAACTAATACTGAGAGTAAGGTGGCATGTAGTCACAAAGTTACTTATAGTTAACAGAATGTCTAAAGTGTATCATTGAAGTAAAGTGTTACCCAATTAAGCACTGACGAATATTAATTAACAAAATGTACTTACTACAGGGTTAGGAATAGGGTTTGGTTTAGTGGTAGTTGCTTTTAATTATGTAGGATTTATTCTTATTACTGTAAGCTCGTGTAACGTGTAACAAAGACACTGTAAAATAGTGTTAGCCAGATATTTACCAATTAAAAGCAATAAGGGCCTGTTGCCATGGACCAAGGTAATGTTAAATTTTTAAATTGACACAAAAGGAAACAAGGTTTTGAGGGACAGAAATGCGTTCCATTAAGCAGGTTAAGGTTTTCATGTCTAATTTCCACAGCCTATGGTTTCCTTTTTTAAATTTTTTTTTATTTTTTTGAAAAGACATTATCAATTAACATTACATTATCCTACAGACATTATCCTATTGAACAAATTGTATTTCTATCCTTCACATCCTTGCATTAGATTAATTAAGACCCAGAGAGGAAGCATATTAGGTTTTTAATCTCTAAGAACCAAGCAGCAAACTCAAGAACTAAGAGTTAATAAAATATTTTCAAAATTTTCCAAACAGTTGTATGTCCAAATAACCTCATGATGTGCAGATCATAAGCATCTGGCTTCATATGTATGGCTTGAGTCAAATCCTTCACTGCTCTACTCAGATTTTTTACCTGTGGAAACATACAAGTTCACTAGTTTACAAAATTACTAGGGTTATAACCACAACTATGCACAATAGTATCAGTGATGCTTTTTTATTTTAAAATGAATACATTGATAAAAAATTTCTTCATCTTATTTATGTGTCGCTTCAAATCATTCAACATCCCCTTACGTTGTAATAGGCTCTGGCCCGGCATACATAGGCTTTTACATGGGTAGGGTCTGCTTTCAATGCATTACTGAATCTTTTGATGGCCTCATAATTTCGGTCCATCTTCAGCATGCAGATCAGTCCCAAACTGACATGGGCAACAGCCGCAGTTCTGCTATGACGTTAGAGAGGTGCACACAGAGAGGAGAGATGACGACTCAGATACAATTTCATTGATTTTAGCTTAACTTATGGCTGCTCAGAGACTGTCACATTTTAAAAAGAAAAAATCTTTTGAAAAAAGAGTTTAAAAGAGTTTCGAGCTTCAGTAAACTTATCCTCAACTATGGTCTGCCTTTGGTGCACTCATTCAACAGAAGAAATTGAAGGTCTTTTCGTCACAGAGTGGAGGAGGCTGGGACATCACCTATCAAGTCTGATCACAACTTCAAAGTCAGCCATAGCCTGTCGCCAGTCCCGGAGCGCCGTGTAGACCAGACCGCGGTGCAGGAACGCACTCAGGTTTTCTGCGCTGTCATTGATCAGAACTATGACACACATACATATACAGATAAAACATGGCTAATGAGATGATATGGCTTTTTTTTTTACTTCTCAGCATAAAATTCTGGCATTTATATCTGGAGGCATATGGTCTCTGAGGATCTCAAAAGTACCACATTCATTATCTTTCAAAGTGTCTGCCAATAAATTGCAGTATAGTTATTGTAATACAGTATTTTAGAGTGCTGAATTGAGTGCTGCACGGCTCTATACACAAAAAAAGTTTTATGATTGCTGCTTTGAGTATTTCTTTTAATAACTGCAATAAAATAGTTTTTTAGAGTTTTACATTGAAATTTATTACAAGCTTGATCAACATTACATTAAATTTACATTTACATTAAAATGGTCATTAATCCACTTGGAATGGAATTCAAAGTGCTGCTAGTTTGTCAACATGTGGAACTTGCATCAAGCCTGACAATGGAAGACTGGTTTGCTCCAATATTTTATATTGCTTCACATACTGCAAAAGACTGTGTTGATAAATTGGCTTAAAGTGCTTTTTCTGAGGAGTATTTTCTGCATGTTATGTGTTGCAAAAGTAGGATCGGTGCCGAAACTCTAGTCATGCCTACGCTCCTGTTACACTGCACCATGGTGCTTAGGTGGGCAGTGTGAAACACTTTACTGATGAAGCTGTTCAGTTTGCAGGAGACATTACTGAGAAAATATTCCTGCAAGCTTCAGAGATCAAAGCAGCAGCTTACAGTTGCCAAAATCATATAAGACTGGATGGCTCTTATTTGTTCTCCTGGTTGAGTAGTGATATTAACATCCTCATACTACTTGATTCAACAGATGCAGCTGTCTGTGATGAGATGTTAAAAGAATGATCGTGTTTAATTGTGTGCAGAACGGTTTCATTTAAAGATTTAGATTAAAGACGTATAAAAACCAGGATTTCCCTCCCCAGACTATTTATGAAATCTAAGCTAAAAAAAAAGGCCTTAGGAAACAAACTGTTGACATACAGTATGAGTTCAGCAAAATAAAATTGATCTGAATGGCATAGTTCAGATAATTTTAGTGTGAAATGTTTATGTTCATATTAAAATCTCTGACTTTTGAATGCAAACTTCACACATTTTGAGACATTTTGTTTTGCAGTTCTGGAAGTTACATGAAATTACTGAGAAGATACTGAGAAGCAGACACAATCTCATTGCTGTTTAGAAGAAACAACTGAGATATTAAAGATATCTTGTTTCTGACTTTTTCTTTACTATGGGCTTCCTGAAAAATAAATAAATAAATAAATCAAGAAAAACACCCATGTGTAACATCAGTAAAGTGTACTATTTGTAATATCGCCTTTCCTACTGTGTTCTCAACATAAAGTGTCAGACCTCAACAGTTTACTTAAAAATACATATGGATTTCATCAGTTTTCATCAACGCTCTCAAAATGTTGGCAAGGTATCTTTATATAGAGAAACTGTGAAAGAACTGTGGAAATTTTCATGTGTTATTTCAAGCAAGTGCATTACCAGATGTGCTGAGATCCTTTAAGGCCATCTCAGGCATTATCTCCCTCAGCAGACAGCCTCTATGGTAAAACGCCAACCAATCACTGGGATCCCAGTGCACAGCCAGAGAAAAGTCCTCAATAGACTTCTTAAACTGACCCAGCTTGGAATAGATCCTTCCCCTGTATGTCCTGCATTGAGTGAAAAAATATAATTGGATTTACAAATCAACATAGATGTAATGTAGCTAATTATATTTAGTGGAAAAACATTAAAGGGGTAATTTACCACTGGCAAAATGGGTTTTTAATTAAACTTGGCTGCCCATGAAGTAGTAAGGCCAAAAAAAAAAAAAAAAAAAAAAAATGAAATCAGCGCTACCTGACTAGAGAAAACAGAGAAAAAGGAGTTATCTTTCTATTTTTTTAACACCATAATGCACTGGGCATGTTGCCATCCAAGGCCACTCCCAGTCTGCTCCTAGGTTTGACCAGAGTCAAATACCACCTTGCCTGAATACGAAATACTTCTTAGCAAACTTTTAGTCACAATGGTGTTGATTTGTCTTGTTCCCAGGTGCAAGAATTCAAAGAGTTAACGTTTAGTGAGTTACTTTTGGTTTTCGGTGAAGGATGCAGTGCATTGTAGGCAGTGGATAAAGGCTGCAAAGAATCGTAAATATTGAGAGAATACCACGACAGACAATCTGAAAAACATTTAGGGCTTTTCACACTGCGCTTAACCCCAGGTTATCATCATTCTAAACAACCGCTTTTAACCCTGGGTAAAGGAACGTTTCACACTTGTAATTCAGAAGCAGGGTTAGCACCGCTTTTTACCCGGGGTTATGAAACCCTGGTCCAGAGCAGGGTTAGCACCGCTTTTGCGGTGTTAGCCCCGAATTGCAGTGCCAAACTTGTACATTGTAAAATGATGCAGTGTTAGAATGTTACAGCTAGATGCTTAGCAACAGACAACCAATCACGTACTCATATTTGCCTGCTTTGGACAGTCACGGAAACAACACTCATTGTATATAAACAGTAAATTCAGCGTTTTTTGAGAGGAAAAATGTCAAACGCTGACAGAAAACGCAATAATTTGAGTGAAGAAGAGACCGTTTCCTTCTTACCTTTATAGTCCAAAATGTCCATTCAGTATAAACTCGATAGTACAGTCGGCAATATGAGGATGCGCAATGCTAGAGCTACGCAAACAGGTCGCGTGCTGCATTTACCTATGACACTGACACCGCAAATATGCAAATGATAAACATATATAATGTTTGTCTGCCATTAATAAGTAACTATGCAGGAAGTAATGCAGGACTAATGAGTAGTACTACATTAACACTTTAGCTACCACTATTAACTAATATAGAAACAAGCTTAACTAACCAGTAGGTAATATCAAATTTAGGTCTAAGATAGTTCCTTATTAGGTAATCAATAATTAGAGAATGAGATTGGCATCATTAAGAACTAATAGGTAACTATGACAAATTATAAAGTATTACTAATTAATTACTAATCACAACATTAAAGTGTCTGAGATGTGAGCAATTGTCTTTTTTTTTTTTTTGTCTTTTTGTACAGTGTGAAACGTCAGTTTATGAATATCCAGGATTAATTGTTAACCCCAGGTAAATTATGAGCAGCGTGAAAGGTGAAGCAAGATGGATTCTGTTTACCCGGGCTTTAGAATGACCCAGGGTTAACTATTACAAGTGTGAAAAGCCCTTTAGTGTTTGTCGTCTCCATTTCAAAACTGGATGACAACGAATATAATGTTTTACGCCAAACGGAGGGGGCCGTTCCATCAGTTAATATGGAAGAAGAGGAATGGGGAGCACCTTCTGCCCAACAAGCAAAACGCTGTCACATACAAGTAAGAAGGCTGTTGCCATAGTGTTCCATTTTTACCATAATGCTGTTTAAAGAGAAGACAAAGTACGATACAATTTTCAGTAAAAAAAAATCCTTCTCTTAACAGTAAGTGTTTGGTTAATAGCCCTCTGTCGATCCAACTGTACATGGGATACCAAAAAGCTGAAGTACAATCTGTAGTTTTCACAAAAGCCCTGGATCTGTCAAAATGGTGCAAAACTTTGGCTTTTTGCAATTTCTTGGTCCAGGTAACATGGAGAAAGAGTAAACATTGTTCTTTTACATGTACTACCAACACTATAAACAATACAAAGTGGGTTTAAAATCTGTGAACTTACACTTTGAGCATACTGAATGAGATATATAATCCTCGTAATAATACTGACCTTGCTATAGCATTCCCAGGTTCTTGCTTTAGTAGTAAGGTGAAGTCTTCCAGGGCCACCATCCATTTGGAGCTGTTGAAGTGCTGTATTCCATGGGCCATCATTGCATCTGTCCTTGTTGAGTCGATGGTAAAGGTCTGGTGGTCAAAAAGGATTTATTTTAAAATCTTACATGTATACTGCAATCATTGAGGCAATATTTTTTTTTAATCAACATTATCAGCACTCATTTGTGAATTCAAACATTTTTATATTTTACATTTATATTTAGAGTGTATGATGCACCTGCCGACTGTAAAACTGACTAATTCTGTCCACCAAAACTAAAACAAGACAATGATAGCCCCTAAAATGTGCATACAATAAATAAGAAAGTCTTCTTACAGTGCCTGACAAATAATGAGCAGACTCTGTTCAAATGCTCTTTTTTTTTTAGCCAAAAATAAGTCAGTTTAGTTTTTTTCAAAACCATTTCCCACCTTCTCTCTGAACCCTAGAATTAAACCGACCATTAAGCAGCTTATTTTTTGCTACTGTGCTTTTAAGAAACATCCCCTTCACATGTGAAATGAGAAGCTGCACTTTGCAGTTCTCTCGCACAGGATGATTCTTTACTCTCCCATCCTTCAAAAACAGCCTTTTTGCGAAGCATGTATCACTTTCTGTCAGGTTCACAAAACAATTCATGCTGAAATTTGTGCTGCATAATGTCCATCATGTCCATGGTGACAGATTGTGGCGGGAAACTAGAACAAAGGAACACGTGACAGATGAAAACAACAAACAGAAAGTCCATTTAAATGTAACATTACGCCCCCTCCCGGAAAGTCGCGTCCTCGCACCGTAGAGAGAGGGGAAGATGAAGATAAGATGCTGAAGATGATGTAGGAGGCGGACGGCTAACCGGGAGGAGGCGGAGAACAGGAGTCCAGGGTGGTGCAGGAGGTGGTGAAGTCCGGGAGGTGGCCTTGAACAGGGGCTGGAGGCTGTTGTGCCAGGCACCAGCCAGGGTAGTGCCCCACGGCGGCGTTGATGGAGGGAGGAGCCATGGGAGAGAGTTGAAGATGACCGCCATGGGGAGGACCGTAGTCAACAACGGCGAGGATGGAGCCCACCACGTAGTTGACGAGCTGAGGTGGTGGAGAGATGGTGACGATCCAAGCGGCCGCGACGGAGCCGCAGTGACGACCTCCTGAGATCGAGGAGGGGATCCGGAGGTCTGAAGACGCGCAGGAGCGACCAAGGGCGGAGACGGAGCCTGAGGTTGGGCGGAGCAAGCCGTAGTGGAAGGGGTGGAGGGCCAGAGAGCAGCGAATGGTCCGTAGGTCGTGCACCGAAGGCGAAGCGATGTCTGACCCAGGTGGAGCCGACGTACCGAGGGAGTCCGGCGTGGTCGAAAAGGCCAATGGTCAACTCTGAGGTCGAGGGTGGGAGGAGCGCAGGCGCAGGAGTCAGGGCAATGGATGGAGGCAGCTCGAGACCACCCGAAGCTGGAGGCAGAGCTTCGGGCTCCTCGTGCCCAGGAAGAGGCGGATCCCGGCAGGCCCGAGATGGTACCACGCTACTGAGAGGAGGTGGTATCGAGGGACTCATTTCCGGACCCTCGAGGTCCACCAACACTCCCTCGGCGATGGAAGAATCGGCCGGCTCACACACCTGGTCAGGTACACACTGCTCGGGCTCCGTGGTGATGTGACCCCCAATCGCTCTTGTGGGCGTGGGCGGCTCTATCGTGGCGGTCTCCATCGTACTACCTGCGGTGGCCTTAGGTCGAAAATCCTCGCTGTCTGGGTGGTTCTGGCTGGGCACTGGCTGGGGAGTGGGGCTGGCGGCAACCTCAACAGTGAAAGGTGATCCGCAGGATGCCAGCACCCACTCCACATAGGACTCGAAGCTCCCTCGAGGACCCTCCCCGGACAGCAGTGCACGAGTGGTCCAAAGTACAAGAACGTGCACAGGCAGTAATCCGGGAAGGTGGTCTGATGTGCGAGATCCAAAAACAGTTCTAAATGTCTCTCGAGGGAGCTTTCTGCCTGCTCAAGGCACATGAGTTTCACATCTGGGAACATAGTGCAAGCAGGAGTGAGAAAACGAAAAAAACGTCGCTTACAGTTTTGGTCGGGTATTCTGTTACAATCGTACTGGTATTAAGCACACAAACGAGGAGATAGAGATAATAGAGCCTTTTCTAGAAAATCCGAGAATACAGGAACAGACAGGAGCATACACCAGCATATACACAAACGTCCAAACGATACCCGACAACACAATCCACAGAAACAGGAACTTAAATACACAGATGATTGAACTCAAACGACGAACAGCTGAGATGAATGTGATTAATGTCCATGGTCACAGACTGTGGCGGGAAACTAGAACAAAGGAACACGTGACAGATGAAAACAACAAACAGAAAGTCCATGTGAATGTAACACATATATTTTCTTGTAGATTCAATATTTGAAATACATGATTGTCAAAGATGTTTTCTGCAAATCTCAGTAAAGCATCATTTTCAGGTTTCATTTTACTCATAATGTGGCACAACTGTTAAGACCAATACTCTAATGGAAATGATGAATTTTGACAAAAAAAAAAAAAAAGGTGATAGTTAATGTTATAATAATAACACAATTTGTAGTATGACAAAAAAAATCTAGAACTAGTTCACAAAAGTAGGTTTTGGACAAAATTCAAAATGGCGGACAATTTTTCTGAGATATACGTTCTGTCCGTCTTGAGCCAAGGATTCCAATGATATAAAACATATCTAGGACAAACGGTCTAGGAGTTATTAGCTATTTTCAACTTTTGATCGCTGTAGCGCCACCACCTCTGAGGTTCGCCCCAAATTGAGGACTATAATTTGGCCACGTTTGAAGTCTCTAGCACTTACAGTTTGGTCTGCACGATTCGTTTTAGGGGAGAAGAAAAATAATAAAAATCGTGCTTGAACCCCTAATTATAGATATTATTTGATCAATTTAATTTGAACAGTACCTTTCAAATACTGTATAAAATGCAGCACCAAGTGCTTTACAGGTCAGAAAATAAAAAGCATAACAAATAAAAAAAATGAATTAATAAAACACACAAAAAAACCCTGATATAACTCAGATTTATTGTTGTTTTTAAGGCTAAGTTTCAATATGTGGTCTTGGGAGATTTTAGAGAAGTTCTGACTTTTGAAAGTTACAGTATATTTTCATAAATAAATTCTTTTATCTCTGAAGATCAAGGAAAATGTAATTCCTCATTAGATGATCCCTTTGATTAATATTCAAAATCTTCCTGGAAGTAAATTATGTCAGTAATATTTGCATACTTAATTGTGATTGGTCTATCATCATCACCTTGCAAGCACTCATTTTTCTTTCTGGAAATTAAAATCTATTTATATTGTTTCATAGGGCTCACTTTGGTGTAGTCCTCCATGGCCAGCAGTATCTCGCTCATCTTCTCATACATCTTTGCCCTTTTAAAGTAGATCTCTGCATCATATGGCTTGACTTTGATAGCTTGGGTGTAGCTGAATGCAGCCAGTGCTGTTTCCCCTCTTTGTTTGTAGATTTCTGCTCTAGACATGAAGGCGTCTGGAACACAATTGGCATCAGTCATTAATTTCTACACTTTGTTCTGAAGAAAGTTTTGTGCACCACAAATATAATAATTTACTTTTACATGGCCATTTTATATCCCCTTTCTGACCTTTACTATTAAACAGGTTGACTAATTGTAGGCTTTTGCTGCAGGGCCAGGCTGCCAAATACTGAATAAGCATTTATATTCTAATGCTCATTTATAGGCCATGTTCACACAGCAGCAGAATATGATTGTCAGTCCTGTACTGGAGTCCTTAATATGGTTACATTCACATACAGTTCAGTTATTTACAGAAGTGACAACTGCATTCTATAACCTAACTCACACCTGTAAATTTTCAGGTCTCAGAACCGCATTATCGGTGAACCCGCGCTGTGTGAACGGAACCAGACTGGACAACTAGTTGCCAGTCTGTGCTACACAAACGTGTGTCTACTGTATTGTGGGTTTTCATGTGTGGTTTTGGTAACTTACAGTAATGGAGATATGAGCTGTCTGTCACCTGACAGTTTTAGGTCTAGTCATTGTTCTCTAAAAGAGCTGCTCCCGTCAGTTCTGTGTTCTATGCAGATATAAAAACTGCTGTCGTTTAATGAAGATTTGATGAATAAACTGGCGGCTCAATTGGACTCTTGTCGTGTGATAAAACTTTTCAGTTTCAGTTTCATGGACGTCGCCATCTTTGATCTTTGGTCACTGTCGTTATGGTTACTGGTGAGAGAATACAAACTTGAATCCCGTTGCATGTTCATACAGAAAATATTCGAGATGCTACTGTAAGTTGCTGTATTAACAGGGCTTTTCAAGACTCACCTGTAAGTAAATGCGGTTGTGAATTCCAAAACCTGACAATGTAAACGTAGCCATATCATAACTTGGACAGTCATATGTTAATGTGCTCATGGATATCGTATCATAATCATGACAAAATATGAATCTCTATTTTAGTATTATTTATATTATTATAATTAATATTATTGCTATTATTGTATTAATATTTTGAATTAGTTTTTATTTTTATGATTTGTTTTAATTTGTCTTTTTTTTTAATATTACTATTTAGATTTCATTTATTTTCATTTCAGTTTTAGTTTTATTTTAGTTTTTATTTATTTACATTTAGTAATTTTAGTGCTTCAAGTTATTTCAGTGCCAAGCCAGCATTTCTAATTTTCTTTTAATTTACATTTTTCATCTAATATTTATATTTTATTTCAGCTTTCAGTTAACAATAATAACCCTGTTCTGAAGGACCTTTGCAACTTACTTTCAATAAAGGGTCTGTCAAACAGGGGAGGAAGCTCAGCACGATGGATTATGTCTATATTAGTACATCAAATATTTTTATTTAAAAAAAGCAAGGACAATCTTGTTTTGATGCATGCCCTTTAACCGCACAGGTTCTGTTTTGCCTAATACAGAGGTCAGACAGCATTCTCGAGTATTGCATCAGTATCTTGTCTCTCCTGCTGTCTGGTAATGAAAGTGGACTCATGCACACACCTGCATGATTCTTGTTGTTCTTAACGATGACGTTTAGATCGTCCAGAGCTCTATCGGGGTCGTTTCTCTGCAGGTAGATGCTGTGTCTGTGCCAGTAGGCATCCAGTAAATGGGGCTCCAGGGAGATGGCCTTTAAAAACCGAAAAACAACAGATCGATCATTAGTACACAATAAACTAAGCAGAAAATCAGGTTGCATTTATAGAATGTTCTGTTCTGGTTTGGTTAATGATTTCTGAAATGAACCTTAATGAACAAACACTGAATAAAATCTTATGAGCAACAGTATTAGTGATGTTTACCTTAGCATGTATTACTAATAAAAGGCAAAAAAAAAAATGTCTTACAGCATTGAGATCATCAAGGGCCTGGTTGAGATAACCAAGTTTGATGTAAAGTGCGCCACGTCGACACAGGTCAAAGGCACAGTGGTTTCCACGTTTAGTCAAAGTTTGGGTCAGCTTGGCCACTTCAAGCTTTAAATTAGCAATAGTCAGACCTTCATCCAAAACCTCTGACACATCCACTTTGTCCAGATCCTGGATCTTATCTTGTGAAAGCCGGTTCTCCTCCAGACCAGCAGGGAGAGAGCCTGTACTCTGGACATTTTCCAGAGGAGGAAAGACCTCGTCGAACCAGGTGCCCCATATGTCTCTAACCCACTCTCTGGGTGATGTGGTGTCAGGTATTCCACCATGATCTGTGGCAAAGCTCTCAAAATCTAGGAGCATAGGCAGACTGAGGCAGAGGAAGGGTGAAACTTGCCCTTTAGAAGTTTTGGACTCCCATGGTAACTGACACAGAGACTCGCTCCTTTTAGAAAATAAAAGAAAGATAAACACATTATTAATGCAAACAACACAACAGACTTAAAAAGGTCAAGAAAGATGATGTACAAAACTGTTCCTTCTAGAATATTTATGAGATACAAGATTTTATCATTGGTTGACATGCAATTTCATGTTTTGGTCTTGTTTCGGAATTCTATTCATTTAAAAATATGCTTTGATAACAAAACCTTGTTAGTGTCTGTGGTGGCTCTCTCAGTTTTTTCCAAACGTAGGCCATTTTGACAGAGCTGTGTGTCTTTCCTCTCTTCATGACCCTGCGTTTGGAACAGGACACCCTTGCCCTCTTTTTGCTTTTGTGTGGACTCCTCCTGTGGACTTCTGGTATCTTGCGGGGCCGCTCTGATGAGTTGGGCTCTGTGTAAACCTCCTGGGGCTTTGCCTGTTTGGCATTGGATGGGAATTCTCCGGCCAGAGCTGCACAGATTGTGTTCTGCGGCCACTGCCACCACACATGCTCCAGCTCCTGGGAAAGGCTGGTGAAGTCAGACTGCAGCTGAAGACAGGGCTCAAGATCTGGGGTTAAGTATGGGGCAGAACGGGGCCGTCTGGTCTGAAACCCCTAGGATAGACAGGATATTACAAGAGGTGAAATTCTGGTTGCACTGGTTTCCGTTACAATGCTGCAGAGCTGCCTGTATCCAGTTAAAATATTTAATTGTTTTAGGTACTTTATATAATATACACACAGAACAAAAATTTAAAAAGGTTCTGTTAGAAGCAGAAACTGAAATTTGCATTAGTCCAAAAAATCAGAAGTGTAGGAATGATTTGAAAAGGTGAACACTAAGGCATTGGTTGTTACATTTTTTATTATTTCTCAAACAGTGTCTTGGAAGAATATCAAAATTTCTAAATAAAATGCCATATCCAAATGAACAGGAAAGAGTACTGTTGTTATATTACTGAGACTCTAGCTTTACATTAAAATAGACAAGGCTAACAAATAAAAAGAAATAACTCTTCATGAAATAACTCTTCAACAACAGAACTGGAAAAGGTTTTCAACCTGTTTTGTTGAGATGAACCCAGAGGGAGTTGGTGAGGCTGTTGTTCTGAAGTCTGCCACAGACTTACACTTAATAGGCGAGAAATTTTCCTGGGGACAGGGCCAAATTTTTAGAGAATGTCTAACACAATTTTATTCAAAAAACTCTCTTGAGAACTCACTAGAGTAAGTTACATGAATGCAAAGTAACAATTTCTTGTTTTCTTCTTTTCTAGTCTGTCATTTCAAGCAGACAGCAGTGTTATGCAGTGTGACCTTTCTAATATTTTTCTAATTCTTGTATAAAAATTATATATGCATATGCTAAATATTATGCATGCATTACAATATTTTTTAACAATATTACTGTTTTTACTGTCTCTCTTTCTCTCGCTCTGTTTACATGTGTGTGTGTGTATATATATATACATACATATATATATATATATATATATATATATATATATATATATATATATACACACACACACATATATATGTATGTATATATATATATATATATATATGTATGTATGTATGTATGTATGTATATGTATGTGTGTGTGTGTATATATATATATATATATATATATATATATATATATACTGTATATATTTTTCAGAATAACATGTTCATGTTTATAAAGAGTTTCATGGATATGTTGTTTTATCACAAATATAAGTATTGTAAAATACAGGAATAGGACATACCTTAGACTAAGTAATTTAAGGTTAATTAAATAAACAGACCTTAGAAGTAACCTGTTCTGCATTCATCACATGTCTAACTGACTCGACCGCACTGTGCTCGTCCATCAGATTCAACAGATTCTCTTTGCAAAGGTCTGGCTGAGTTATCTAAGGACACAAAATGTAATAAGAAAATGGGGGCTACAGCACTGACTTTATGGCATAAAATTGTATCAAACTGAAATTCACTTTTATGCTAGTATTTTTCCAGATCAGAAGGTAACATAAGGAATTTAATATTCCCAGCATGAGTAAGCTCAAAGGAAATATCTTTGAGATAATATTAATAGCTATATTTCATGTGAATTACAGGCATTACTATGCAAGTCGTGCTCATAATTTTACTTAAACTCTTGACAAGACTCAAGCGCTTTAGCCCATTACTCTTATATTATGCACTTACAAGATAACTGTATACAAATCAAAGATAATAATAGAGAGAAAGCATGTATCCTTTTTAGTGTACAGACAGAGCTGCTCTGGGGTCTTCTCTGAATACAGAAGTCTACAGTGTAAATGCAGGAAACCGATGGGGGGAGGCATGCAGTGATTTCTCAGAAAAAAAGGTGCTGCTAAAAGTCCCAGCACACTGAGAGGAAAGCACAGGTACATCTGTTAGTGGTGCTGCTGTACCTGGTATTTGGGGAAAAGTGTGTCTTTCATAACACAGGGGGCACAGATGAATTTAGGAGGTGCTGGGTTCCAGAACATTCTGAGCTCATTGGGACACAGTGTTGCCTATGAGAAAAAAATAAATACAATAATTGGATGTTGAAAGAGGCTGTTTAAAATCCAATAATTCAAGTAATAATCAAAGGGACTAATGTGAAATTTATGCAACAGTCTACATTTAATAACCCAGGACAAATTAGAGCTTGAACAATAAAAAGTACGAAAATCTTTAATTTATCTGTTAATTCAATTGGGAAAAATAATGTGTGTCTAATGCCATCTAGTGACAGAAAATTTCCAGTACCCAGGGACAAATTGGGTATAATTTGATTTTAATATGTTCTAATATGTTTAAAAGAACATAAACAACTGTTTAAAACTGTATTATAGTTTTATATATAAGCTATCCATGGAAGGTTGAAGACTTAAAAAGTCAGTTTTAACTAAACATTTATTACATATTTGATAATGTGCTAAATACCATAAATATCTTATGATAAATCACAGCCTCTATTTTGCATGCACTTCCTTAAAAACAGAGCCTTCGTTTTAAACAGATCTAGTAGTCAGTGTCATGCATTAGTCACTTTGATGAACGTCACAGACTGCGAGTCATAAAACAACAGATCTTTCTTACAGCATGTCCACACATCTTAATCCTTGGTCTCTCCACATAATACTCCGCTATTCTCTGCCAGTCCTCCAGAGTATCTGACGTCTGTTTAGGAATGTAGGAAACACAGTCTGCCTGTGCTGAAACCCCAGTAGAATCAACAGAAACACCTTCACACACCAGCCTACAATGAGTATTACAGCATTATTGATGTGTCATCACATCTGAAAATATCATATTAGGAATGGAAATGTATATTTAGAGTGACTCGCACAGGTAGAGAGCTCGAAAGAGTCAGAACCTAAATGGTGACCTTAATTTATAATCAGTGAGCTTTAATAAGAATCACTCTAAAAGAAATATAAAGAGCCGGGCAGATTATACCTCTGTATGTCAGGATGTACAGATATATGTCCAAGTGCTGCCATCTGCTGGTTAAACTGTGCTGTTGCAGTGATCAGGTTTTGAGTGTGACAGATTCTAGAAGCAAGCTGGAGCTCAACAGGCACGACTTGACTGGCAGGAGTGGTACACAAATGGTGGATGGTTTTATACCCTTCAGCACTGTGGACAGAACAAATAATTAGAGTGGAAACAATTATTGGATTTTTTTTCAAAATACAGAAACCCTAAGAGGCCACTACTGTTTTTTTTTTTTTTTTTTAAGATTTTTTTTTTCAGCAAGGATGCGTTCAGTTGAAGTGACGGTAAAAAACATTTATATTTAAATAGTAAGAAACACTGTTTTCAACATTGATAATGGTTATAATAAGAAAAGTTTCTGCACCAAATCAGCATATTAGAATGATTTCTGAAGGATCATGTGACTGAAGACTGGAGTATTGATGCTGAAAATTCAGCTTTGCCATCACAGGAATAAATAGCATTTTAAGATATATTCAAATAGAAAAGTGACTTTAAATTGTAAAATAAAAATTCATAACATTACCATTTTTACTGTATTTTTGGTCAAAAAAGCATAAGAGACTTATTGGTGAGCATTAGATACTTTTCAAAAACAAAAACATAAAAATATCTTAAAGACCCCAAACATATATCGTGGTTTGTGGCTGACAAGAGAATAGTGAGTTATGTACACCTGAATGCTGAGATCATGAGAATCATGATCATGTGATTAGAAGAAAACAAGACAGACATTAATATTGCATGGCATCTTAGGGTTTCTGTATCAAAATAATAATAATAATTAAAAAAAATAGAAGCATTAGTGGTCTCAGAATTTTAGACACCACTGTATATATCAAATGATGCTTGCTTGCTCACAAGTCTCAGTGTAATTAATGGTTTCAAGGTTCCAATGTGTTATTTAAAGGCCTGATATTCTCTTCCATCACCCAATATAAATAAATACATTTTCATTACTGAAATGTCATTCAATCTAATATTAGGGTCTCACAGGAACATTTCTTGGACCTTAAACGTAAACCATTTTGGGTGCCAACTCAATGTGATATGGGCCCTATGTTCTGCCATAAAAAGATGACGAGTCAGTCTATTTGTACAGATCGTCTCTGCCATAACTTCACACCACTGTTTGAACTGTAGACAGCGGGAGAAACAACCTCAGAACTGACTTTGTGTGTGGGCCCTTTGTGTTCACTAAACTGCAGACAGGCAGGAGAGGCCCTCCACCACCCACGTCCCCATGGCTCCACTGACAGCGCCAATTTATTGCGTACATTTCGTTCACTATGGCCTGTGACAAGCTAGATTTATCACTCCACTTTGGCATGGTTAAGCCTCAACGAAAGACCTGGAAGGTCACACCAAAGTCACTGGCCCTGCCTGCACTGAAAAGAAACATTCCTGAACCGTAAGGAGGAACCTTCAACCTGCCCCGCTATCCATCTGCCCCGTAGGCAGGCGGCTCTCATATAAACCCTCTCAACCGCATCCAACAGGAACCTTTCAGTGACCCTCGTGACTGGAAAAAGCTAGTAATTAAAAGGCCCTTTTTCAAGAGTGAGGGAGTGGCGCAGGTCCAGCCGCACAGGTAGTAAATCTTGCGTTATCAGCTCTCAGGTGAGTGCTGGAGATGTTGGGAGGAGGGATGCGTGGGTGCGCTGGCTCCAGACAGACAGATGAGTGGAGTAAGTGACTGACAATTACTCGCTGTGTTACTGCTCCCTAAATAGGGCTGAGGGGAAGCTGATGACAAGCTGTGGACGCTCTTCTCAGGTAGCGTGAAACTAGATGATCATTTGTGTCCAAGGCCACCCTCTGCGCCCTTCCGCTAGTGACGCGTTGAAAGATTGACATGCTGATAGCAAGTGGAACATGCCAATATATCAACACATAGATTAGTGAACCTTAGTGGCATAATTCAGAAAGTGAAGTATACAGCAGCCTCAAAAGTATTTGGACATTGACGCCTTACTTAAAAATGTCTGAATGTCATTGCATTAGATGCAAAACAGCAAATCTAAAGTGTCAAAATATCAAAAAAAGTGTGCTTAATTGTATTGAATGCGCACTTGTATATTTTTTAAAAACTGTACTTACATATTACAATGTTAATGAAATAGAATGCTACTTAAGTGCTGATTCTTAACACATGCCAGTTTAAAAACTGCAAAAAAAAGTTACTTTTAATTTATTTTACTTTAAAAGTGCATTAAAGATAAAAAATTTTACTTTAAAGTATACAATCTTTTTTCATGCTTTAAAGAAATATGCTTATTTTAATGTGTTGATTAACAGCGTTATATACTAATTGCATTTAATATAAATTTTAACTATAACACATTTTCACTTAATGGCATATAACATGCTATTAAGGGTCAGAAAACATTAATATAATGTACTTTGTGTGAACCGAATGTAAAGTATAATATTTCTGTAACAAGTACTCTTCCTAAAAATATACTTCATTTCCACAAGGGATAGCATAAATACACTTTCACATAAAATAAACTTGTTAGGTTTGAAAAGATGCAATATAGAACAAAAAAGTCTTGGACACTTTGTGTTTGTGAAATGTTAGTGGAATATGTTCGAATATGTGAAACTGAAATCATAAATCCACTAAAAATCAAGGACTTTTTTTTTTTTTTTTTTTTGACATTTTGTTATTTAATGCATTTAAATGCATACAATATAAGTATGGCTTGAGTGTCCAAATACTTTTTAGGGCCACTGTATATCACAAAATATTTTAGATTTAGATTTTATACTCTTTTTTAGGTGTCCAGGTTGCAAGTAGTGAAAGGCCTTGAATGGTTTTGGTCTGATAGGATGTCCTTTCTGCTCTCTGAATCGGAGTCAAGCTATGTCCACGGGCCATTATTATATCTTCATTGGTCACCTTAAAAAAAAAAAAAAAAAAAAAAAAATATATATATATATATATATATATATATATATTAAAGAAATACAAATTAGTTTGTAATTAAAAGGATTGTAGGAAAATTAATGTATTTAATCTAATACATTAAACATCAGTACTTTTGCTCATACTTAATTGTAAAAATGTTCTTTGATATCAAACTTTCATCTCGTAGTGTGTAGTGAGTTTACCTGGAATAACTGATCCTTGAATCCTCCACCACCGGAGCCAAACTCAGAATCCTTCTGTAAAACTGACTCAGCCATCTTGTAGACACCAGATGACACAGGTGGATGGCACATTGGTCTTGGGGAATATTTCTCTTTTGGCACACAGACGTGTGGTACTGATGTTTCCCTTTGAGTTGGCCCCTGAAGGAAAATACAAATGAGCATTCAGTTAAGACCGTTGTCATTCCAAGCCTATGACTTTACCCATCAAGATGTACAAACAGGAAATGCTAAAAATTTCCCCACTGCAACGAGATTAACAAAATATTGTCGCTATAAGCTCAAAGCAAACAAATGAGTTACTCCTTTACTGTCCCCGGGGTTTCTAAACTGACAGCTACCTTTAGAAATTTTTACTGTTATGCTACACTTGTTATGTTCTAATCACAGTGATTCATATGAAAAATTTATGCTTTGCAAACTGACACTGGGTAATCTTGCATAGTATATCTCTGTACATTGACATATTGCCTGTGCAGTGGCCCCAAGAAGTTTTTGGACACTAAAGCCGCATTTAAAAATGTATGAATGCCATTTCATTAGATACAAAATATGCTGTTCATAATGAAGGCAAAAAATACTGTTACACTTTGTGGATGTGAAATAGTATGTTTATAGTTAAAGTTGAAAACTACACCTGTTGTTAGGGGAACTAACAACTAAAATTTAGTTATTTCTGAATTTAATTTGTTCGGCATTGTCATTATATTACACATTTAAATAAAACATAAAATAAAATAATTTAAAAACAAAACAAAACAGCTAACCTCATCATTAGAGCTGTGTCCATTTTCTCTTTCTATATATAATAAAACAAAATAATACATAAACATCAACAAAAATAAAATAAATAAATAAATAATATAAAAATATAGCTGCAATCAGCAATTAAGGGGCCAGACACAAAAAAAGGCATGATGAGTCATGGCTGGGAGCATCAGACCAACTGCAACAATAAGTAATTCAAGACATTTTTAGCTGATTTTAGTCAAAACGGCTGATCACTAGTAATATGATTGCTTATCACTTTTGACTAATAGATGGCGCTGTTACAAAATTAATGTGGTGTGGTCAGAGTAAAGCCCAAAGTATACTTTACGTGACGCTAATGTCCGAATCCACTTTTGCTAGTTTAACGACGGGGGAAATGGTCAGCGCATGGTCTAAAAGGGTTGTCCCTATTCTCTTAATGAGTAATGGGTGTGTTTTGGGAATAACGTGCAATAAACCAATCAGAGTCTCATCTCTCATTCCCTTTAAAAGCCAGTTGCGGAATTTGCAAGCGGAAAAACTGAATGCTTCTCTAGCGAGGAAACAGATCTGTTTGTGCGCGAGGTTAAAGCACAGGACCATCTACGGGACAAGCTGGACTCCACCAAAACATTTTTATCTTTATGCACACAAAAATAATCTTTTACATTGAAATCTTTTTATTTTAATGTTTGGCATGTTTGTGTGCTGCTGCGCGTCCCTGTGTGTGTAATAAGCAAAGTGTACGCACGTTGTGCACCCGCCTGTAGTCGCATATTACTAACGCGCTCTTTAAATAACATAAAACATATTGCGCCATTGACTTTAGACCAGGTTTCAGTTGGTCAATGACTCTTTCAGTTGCCTCAAAATAGCAACGGGCCAACAATGCACCCGAACACACCTCGTTTTCAGACCAGCAGGCCCATGGGCCGGGTTTGCCAGGTTTTCACAACAAAACCCGCCAAATTGCTACTCAAATCTAGCGCGATTGGGGGTCCCACAATAAAAATCACGTTCCGGGGGGTAAAATTTGCTTTAACCTGTGGACATGACAAACAACCCGCGGCAACAGTGTTTAAGCAGCCCAATTCTGCAGAAAAAACGCGGACTTGGCAACACTGACATGGGCGCACAAATGGGCGCAAATGCATTTGCTGTTTATACAACGTGGCGCAGGACGTGAAAATGATAACTGCGTCGGGCTGAAACTAGCAAGAAACACTTGCATTGCACCTGGCGCTGCATTGCGCCGGGTGTATGATAGGGCCCTTTGAGTACATTCAGGGCATGATCCCAATAACCCATACTGAGTTTCATAACAATACGCTAATGCGTTCGTAAAATACAGCATTTTATAACAAGATTCAAAATGGACGACGCCAAAAATGGCAGATATGGAAAAATTGGGTATCGTTCAACTCTGTATGCTGCACTGAATCAAAAGAGACCAGTTTTAATGGTTTTTGGGAAAATCGTTCAGAAGTTATAAGCAAAAATAGCCATTTTCATATCTCCTGGTGGCACTGTGCCAAAACGCTGCAAATTGCTTCAGGTCACGCTTGTGATGACATGTACCAAGACTCGTCTCAATACGCTAAAGCGTTGTGGAGATATAGATTTGCAACTTACTCAAGAAGGTTTATCAAAAATCTTTTGAGAACTTTTTGCCAGCATGGTCTGAAGATTTTGGTGAAAATCAGAAAAACCATCTAGGACGAGTTTGAAAAAGTAGTTTTTTTGGAAAATTCAAAATGGCGAAAAAAATGTCATGACAGAAAATGACGTCATAGGGTGAAATCGAATCGTCTTGAGGGAAAAATAATGTTTCTAGCCCATACGGTTCAAAAGTTATTAGCATAAATGTAAGTGCCAGTTAGGACAGTTGGTAGCGCTAGAGGGAATGAGTTCATTTTGCTGTGGCTAATGTTCAGAGTGTCCTCTATCTGTGTGCCAAATTACATAATTTTCCCACAAGCGGTTCTATGGGCTGCCATAGATTTAAGAGCCGAGCTAGAAGACAATGACGAAGATGACTAACTGATCAAATTTTTGCCCCAATAATAAACTAATAAGAGAAAATAACAAAGCAGCTGTGTCCAACTTCTCTTTCCATATAAAATAAAATACTAATAAACAAATAAAATAAATTAAAATAAACTAATAAAATAAAATGATAAAAAAAATGAACCACTAACCTCATCATCCGCTGTCCAATATTTAAAATAAAATAAAATACATGAAATAAAAAGCTAACCTTATCATCAGAGCTGCAGTTGTTTCCAGCTTCTCTTTCCATAGAATGCAGCATTGCTTGGTCAGAGAAAGTTGCACTACTGTCATCCTTAACAATGTGCCCACTTTCCATCACTAATGTGTCTGCCAAGCTCTTATTTAGTGCCCTCTGCTGGTCAACCTCATCTGACTGCTCAAGTCCAGCAATAAGTCTGGCTTCCTCCAGCAGCTCAGAGGTGGATTTAACACTTTGGATGGCACTGGAGCCAGCGCTGCTGGTGTGACTCTGGGAGCTGCTGTGTTTGGAGAGAGTTTGATGCTTATGAGGCTTCCAGAATTTTTCAGTCTTTCCTCTCTGTACTCTTCTATCCCCATTCTGTGTTGAATTCACAGAGCTTGGTGCCTCATTGTCATTAAAGCTGCCCGGGTCCGGCCGGTTCTGTCCTCCAAAGATAGTGCACTGGTGAGTGCTGGAGGTTTTCTTCTCCTCACCTGAGACCTGCTGAGCAAGTGTGCGAAGTTTGTAAGATCCACCTGCTGATAAGGGCCACTCTGATCTGGGCTTAGCAGGAGGTTGCGGCCTTTGGAACAAGGATACTGCTTTGGTGGTCCCTGCAAGAGAGGCTATGACGGGCTTTCTGACAATCCTATGCCTGGCTTTAAGTTTTGGAAGAGCCATTGTGTTCACTGATTTGTCTATGGAGGAAATGTTTGGGCTTGCGCTCTGACCCCGGCTCATTTTGTTGGTCTTTGTTGAGACATGGATTTAGGGGGCAGTTTGCAGAGGAGAGGAAAGTGAAAGTCTATTTGAGACTCAACACAGCTGGGTTTTGTCAAGATGGGAGGTAAATCTGTGATGACAGGGCTCACCTGGCAAGGTAAGGAACAAATCTTCTGTCCTGATTGTATTCATGGCGCTTCACATATTGGAAATCAAAAAGGATGATGAACAACTACATTTATTAAACAAACACAGACGGAAATAATATGATTTTTAAAACAAACGTTTAATATTGCTTAATTTAATTGTTTAATTTAATAAAATATAGCAATAACATTTGTGTTAAGACTGGTAAAAGAGCTATATCTGCTAAATATTTTTCAAAATAATTTTTACATGATTTTGTCCAACAGTGTTTGTTCAGTTCTAGCTATGCAGTAGCTTAATTTAATTTTGTAATATTTTATTATTTATCCTCATTCTCTTTTCTAACTTCAATAAAATGGACTTTCCATGAAATCATTATACATTCTCTTCACAAGTTTGTGCTGCTTATGAAAACAAAAATGTATAAATAGTTTCGAAGAAATGGAAACTGCAGTTTTACAGTTCAAAAAGCTATAAACGCTATTGTTAGCCAGCTAGCCTGCTTGCTCAAAAGTTGCTTTTTTCGTGCTGACACACAACAAATCATTTAAAAAGTATTCTTTAAAAGTATCTTACCTTTTCATTAATGTATTCCCGCCCGAAAATCTACTTCAGCTAAAACTGTTCCCGGTCTTTGCTGAAAAATAACTGCAGCTTTTTACCTCAGAAACTCAAACAGTGAAAAGCCAAGCAGCGTCTCCTAGCAACCGGCCGTCCCTATGCGCGTGCCAGAGCTGCCAGTGAAAATCTGCACATAGAAGAAGATCATGATCAAGTAGATTATTATCTTGATGTTAATAATTGTTATTTTTTCCATGCATGCATTTTCTGCGCATATAGCACTGACTGGCTGCCAGAACGGCAATAAACACTTTTTATCCATTCAAATGTTCAGATTTGCAGAATGGAATGGAATCATGTTGAGCTATAGTGCAAAGATGCCTTTCTATTTACACAAAAATCACAGAATAGAGAAAAAAAATGATTTAACAGATGAAATGTACATTCAAAATAAAGGTTCAAATTAGAATCAAAATGATTTTACATTCTAATTATTACATATAATATCCTTTTCAAATCCAAAAAGTACTTTTTATTCTCTAGTCCTGTTATCTCCAAAGAACCTTGCCTGTTTTTTTTTTCTTTTTTTTTTTAATAAGAACACAAAATTGCTGCATAAAAAGGAGGATTTCAAATGAAATGCACTTTGTTAAAGTGAATATATATAAAATAGCCAGTTTTTACATATTATATGTATAATATAAAGCATGCATTACATCTACTGACAAGACAGTCATGCTCCTCTCGCTCCCTCCCTCTCTCTCTCTCTCTCTGTCTGTCTCATGGGGGCTTTGACATGGTCTAATATTCTTCGCTTCAAGGGCCATTTCATTCCGTCCTGTGAGGAATCGATCTGTGCTCTAATGGTGTGAGAGATCACTGGAGATAATCCGCTGTAAGTGGATGATCAGGGCTGTCATTCGCTCATTAGCAGGTGTACAGTGGGAAATGTGATCTCTTGTTCATGTAAGAAATAAAAGGAGTGAGATGGTGGGGTTTCCAGTTCCTTGCAAAACACCATGGATTCAGTTCCAAAATTAATAGGCTCCAAAGTTATTAAGTTATATTTAATATAAATATTTAATCTGCTATTCTGTGAAGCTTGTGTAGTTTTGGTACCACTTTTCCTAACATTAGCACACATTGGAATACATTAGGCTACATGATTTGTTAAGTAGCCCAAATAAACTATTTAAACAGGCCTAGTTATGTTAGAATTCATATTTTTTCATACATTTTGACATTTAAATATATATCACACAGCATCCACATTCTTTTGGTATAATTTGGTAACACTTTATAACAGCATTCTATTATTATGGATTAAAAACAATAAATGTCATGTTAAAATGTAATTACTTTAAATGTGAAAGTATTGCAACTCACTATTACTAACGTTCATGAATAAAATACATCAATGTTACAACAGATCATTATGTATTTATGTTTATTCAAATAGGCCTAAATGTCATGATTCATGTTTTGTATGAACATGATGTTATCATTATATAATGTTTTCTAAAATTATTGAAATATATTAGCCTATAAAGTACCTATTATAAACTTAATATGTTATACAAGTTTTATACATTTAATATACAATATTACTATATTACCTTAACATACATTACTGTATTGTGTTATATTTTCTTATAGATCACTATAGTTCTAATGTCCTGAAACGTGTTACTTCATCTGAATTCATAATTAAAGTACACTTGTGTCTTAAATTATATAACATTATAATGCTGGATTCCTTAATTAAAGCTATAAAGTACCCTTATTTTGAAAAAAAAGAAAAAAGAAAAAAAATTAATAAAACTGTTTAAATAATTTAAAATACATTTAAAATCAAAATACATCAAAAAAAAAATGTGCCAAAAATGTTTCGGATATTCAATATTATGCATCATAATGTGTTTATTACAGTAGTTTTAAGAATTTTTTTTAGTTTTTTTTTTTTTAACCTTTTTACTAATAATAGTATTGTGCAATAAAACACGGGTCATTCCCATTTAAAAACAGCAGAGTAGACGTGTTCCTGGAAGAAGGAGAGAGATCCAGGCAAATTAGACATAGAAAGTGGGCTGTACCGTGTTCTACGTAACAGGCAGGGGAAGATCTCGAGTTCGGTCCCAACATTTCCTCACTTTACCCAAAGCCACGCACAACATCCCACCAGTGACTGCGCGCGGTGCCAGGACACACACACATACACACTCACACACACGCGCTGTGAGTCTGCGAACTGCATGTGCACGAGCTGCGGATTTCCACCATAATGTTGGGCGCAGTGAAAATGGAAGGACACGAAACTCCAGACTGGAGCAGCTACTATAATGATGCACAAGAGGTGAGAGACAATTATTACTGCCACTCTGAGCTGCTGGAATAGTCAGAAAGTTTGTAGCTGCATGCATGTGAATGATGCATGAACAGACTGAAACTGAGGCTTACGCTACAAACCACTTTTAAAATGGAGGAATTAAATGTAAAATATGTATTCTACAGAATTGTGTCTGAAGCTGATAAAAATATCAGCCATTGATTAACCCACTTGGTGGCAGTAGTGATGCCACTGCAAGTGACAATAGTCACAATAGTCTGATATTGTTAGAGTTTATGAAATATACTAATTTTATTTGTTTATAAATAATATAAACTAGCTATTTGAAAATATTATCTGACTAAACTATTTTTATTCAATTTATTATCGATTATGTATATATGTCACATTTCCATTACAAGATTCTCTGTTTTGTCTCGTTCAATATTGCAAACTTACATTTAATTAAATGAAACGCAATAAAACAGTTCGGTTTCTACTGTCACGTGCATCAGCAAATGCACATTCAATATTTCGTTATTTTAAAAAGAACATAAAATAAAAACATTACTAGTTGCAGTACATCTAGATTAAAAAATAAAAATTTATGTTCTCACAATTTTTAATGGTCTTATAAATCATTTTTTAAATTTATGACCAACTAAATCGGTTAATTCGGATAACTAACATAACTACTTAAATATACAAAAAAATATATATATGTCTTGGAGAAAAGATGCAAAATGACATTCTATGTGAATAAAAGTGCTGAATACAGATATATTACAGCACTAAAAGGCACGGTTTCTTTCTTTCAGGTCTATTCTCCCATGACGAACAGCAGCATGAATGCTGGGCTGAGCTCCATGAATAATATGAACAGTTACATGAGCATGTCCACCAGTGGGAATATGACTTCCAGTTCTTTTAACATGTCCTATGCGAACCCAGCGCTGAGTGCCGGACTGAGCCCGGGCACCATGGCCGGGATGCCCCCGGGCGCCACCGGCGCCATGAACGGGATGAGCGGCGGCGTGTCGACCATGGGCACCGCGCTCAGCCCGTCCAACCTAAACGCCATGACGGCTCAGCACAGCTCCATGAACGCGCTGAACCCGTACTCCAGCATGAGCCCCACCATGAGCTCCATGACATATGCGCAGCCCAACCTGAACCGGGCTAGAGACAACAAGACTTTCAGGAGAAGTTACCCGCACGCCAAACCACCCTACTCCTACATCTCCCTCATCACAATGGCTATCCAGCAGGCACCCAGCAAAATGCTTACCTTAAGTGAGATTTACCAGTGGATAATGGACCTGTTCCCCTACTACCGTCAGAACCAGCAAAGGTGGCAGAACTCCATCAGACACTCGTTGTCTTTCAATGACTGCTTCGTCAAAGTGTCCAGGTCACCCGATAAGCCGGGAAAAGGCTCATACTGGACTCTGCATCCTGATTCTGGGAATATGTTTGAGAATGGCTGTTACCTGCGAAGACAGAAGCGCTTTAAATGTGACAAAAAGTTGCCGGATGGAAAGAGGTCAGACGGAAAGAGAGACCAGTCGAGCGGCTCTGGCTCACCGGCCAGCGACAGCACCAGCACCAAACCAGTGCATATGGACTCCAGCTCCATAACCTCCTCGAACCAGTCGTCCAGTCCTCCCAGTTTGGACCACAGAAGCGGTAGCACCGCCAACTCTGAACTGAAGAGCACCGGTCCACAGGTGCACCCCGTGTCCACGTCCCTGTCCTCGCTGCACTCTATGGCCCACGAACCCCAGCTGCACCTCAAAGGAGACCCCCATTACTCCTTCAACCACCCGTTTTCCATTAATAATTTAATGTCCTCTTCAGAGCAACAGCATAAACTGGAATTGAAAGCCTATGAACAAGCGTTGCAATATTCCTCCTATGGCTCAGGGATGTCTTCCAGCTTGCCCATGGCCGGGAGAGCCAGCATGGACCCTTCGGCTTTAGAGGCCTCTTACTACCAAGGTGTGTATTCCAGGCCTGTTCTTAATACATCTTAGTCAGTTGCCGACGGGGGGATTAAAAAAAAACTTTATTTTATTTTTTGCATGCACCTGGTGCAAAAGAACTGTTACTTTAAAATATAACAAAATGTGTATGTGTATAATAAAATATTGTAAAGTGTTTCCAATGATTGTATATCCCAGTTATAAATCATTGCTAGTGTATTTAAATCATTTTGAGCTTGTAAAATACTTGTTGTGATCCCCCAAACTTGTAGTTCCCTATTGTGTTACAACGTGCACGAATGAAGGTCAACTTTGGTCTTGTTGCTGGTATAAAAGCGAAGCCCCTGTCTGTTGCAGATGTATTTGAATGTTGTCATTTTACTCATTATTTTTGGGGTTTACTTACCTCGTTTTGACGAAAAACACTTCCCAATCTTGTATTGAAATAAATTAATCCAAGGTGGAAATGCATTGTGAATAAAATATGTATTTCTTAATCAAGCAAAACGTTTGTGACATTTTTATACAAAGAGGTTCATGTATGCATTTTTCTTAGTGACATTACATTTGCAATTATTCAAAGACTATCGATTACATCTAAAGATTTATAAGTAAGTATACCTGATTTTATTTTATTTCGTTTTCAGAAATATTCTCTTTCCTCTTTTTTTTTTTTTTGCATTATTTTATGTCCAAGCAATAATAATGTTCAATAAAATCTGAAATAAATTACAAATCGATGCTATTTTTAATCGAATGAAATTCGTTAATATAGGCTGTCTGCTCTCAAAGCCAGCTTTTGGCTGAGCCCGTCTGGTTTTGACTTGATGTTGGTAAAAGACCAAGAGAAAATCCAAGTCTAACACACGCGCAGCCTCAAAGACTCGCTTCATAAAAGATCCGATCTCGTTTTAAATGGGATTTTAAACAATATCATAGAGAGGCCAAATCATCTTTTTGTGGAGCGTAACCTACATGATGGGCACGTGAACCTGAACAGATTTGACTTTGATCATGGTATTTTGTATACACGCATTTTGGCTGAGTAGCCGTGAAATTCATTTAATTATCTTGTAATTCCCCCCCGATGCGTAAATAAAATGGATAATTGACTTAAGGCTTAAGAAATATCTATATGTGCAGCCTATATAAAAAAATAAAGCTATACAGCTTATATTTGCGCCTTTTATTTTTAATTCGAATTTAAAAAATTAAGACCACATTGTTTTTCCAAAATTAGGGTCCGGCGCAGTCGATTTATCTCATATTGAATTACAGCTCGCGACAGAGATATTTAGCCCGATAAAAGATGTAAAGTAAATAACTGCAATAAACGATACTGAAAATTTGTAATATATACATTAGAAAATAAAACTGTATACTTTTTCATGCATGGGAACGATCCAATATTTTGCGATAAAAAAAATCACATATTTAATAGCATGTTTATGATATAATCTAAATTATCTTCTTTCATGCGCACGATAAGTGCATTATAAAACCGAATGCTTCATATTTTATTAACTAAAAAAAAAAAAAAAAGTAAATTCCTAACAGAATTTACCTGCTTACACATAAATTAAATATGTGGGGTTTATGGGCTTGATTAATTGAAATACAAATCCACATAAAACTATAGCCTAAATAAAATACAAATGTAAAATATTAGGCGGTACCATTGATTCTAATAATTTCATTGAACTCACTGTGCTCGATGATCTACATGATTTAAAGAAACTTCGCGCCATTATCGAGTTCAAATGTCGCAGCCGTTACAACATGTGAAATTTGATTATGTATATTTGGTTCTCAATCAAATGCTTTATCGGAAACATTGTTTGGTTTAAATATATTATAAATCTTTATGACTCGAAATGGTCTACTTACGTCAACAAGAAGCTGATGATAATGAAACTAAAGCGTCGTTAATGTGCAGTCTTGAAAATCCAAGAACAAACCAACTGTTTACAAATATTTAACACGTTTTGTGAGAAAACCTCTTAACGAATGCATTCGAACTGCTAATTTATTTCCCATATAATCATATATTTTACATGTTGACATGTATAATATAGATATGCTTTAATTTGCATGGGAATTTTATCGTTTATAATTGGCCCAGTGACTGTAGATGTCAATTACATTCGAAGGTTTTATGTCTATATAACGCTCTTAGATTCGACGTTGCATTGTACAATTAGTGCACGTCTTTAAACGAGCCAGACTTCACGAAGGCATAACATATGCGATCAGCAGGCAGTGTTCAAACTTATGTGGCATTTCTCGTTGCCCCATCAAAAGCTCTGGCGCTTTCTTCAGCCTTATGGAGCAAAATTTCGACAACAATACGCACGGCCCTTTAGTTCAAAGCGCCCATCAGCGGGTCTACCCGTAGACCTTTCTTCTCCCTCTTTTCATTCTGAGTTTGGAAAAGCACTACAGGGCCAAGGCGCTCCTAATACCTTCTGATGGGGATTGAATTAATTATCTCCAATAACACAATTGTGCTTGGCCAACGAAAAGAGCAAAGCAATACCCCTTCAGAATCACACACACACGAAAGAAAGGGGCTTTCAAAGGGCGAGAGAGAAGAGGGAGAGATCTCTATCCGACATCAGCTTTAGAAGCAGCTGCTTTTCCATTAAAAATGATACGGGAGAAGTTTATTAGAGCTTTGTGCCCCTCTAATATGCATCAACCATGTCAGGTTGGTGGTCTCGCGCTCCCCTCGCGCGGTGTTCCGTGTTTTGTGTCTTCATTATTCTACAGCAGGGGATTTGGAGAGAAACAGCCAGTTGGTTTCTTTGGAGTTTCATTGGGCGGACGCAATAATGCATTTCTTGTTTATATATATATATATATATATATATATATATATATATATATATATATATAAATAATGTATTATTCGATGGGCATTTAAAAGTTTTAAGAATAAACAAAATTGAACGAATAATGCAAAAAGAAAAAGCTTTAATTTGCAATTTCACTTAAAAGGATTATGACAGCAAATAAGAAGATTAATTAGGGTATTATGAAATCGCACACTGGCCTAAATGAATATTATTAACCACAAAGTTATTTAGCATAGTCAATTTGAAGGTTATCCAATTCAATAATGCATCGTTTTAACAGTAAAACCAACACACATTTATCAGCTTGATTAGAACCTGCATGGGAAAAATAAAAATGTCCCATAGAAACTAACTATATTTGTATAAATAAACAGCTACTATGAAAAGACTAGAAGCAGAGACAGAGAAAAAGAGAGAGCTTGAAATATTTGGTGTCGTTATAGCAACCGGATCAGTGGTGCTTTTCTTTGAGGGTCATTCAATATGTGCAGCCGAAACACGGTTTTAATTAAAGCGTATAAAAGTTTTTTTGTAAGTCGATGATCACGCACACTGAATTTGGGGGTGGTAATGGGGTATTTCACTCCACATGCCACGATAAACACAGTCTCGAGCCTCCACACCCACATATCAAACAAGTCATTTAAAACATGCACACCTCAAACAAATCATTTAAGAATGCACATCTCAAAACAAAAGTTTTCGTCACGAGAAAAAAAGTTGCAGCATCAAAGGGCAAGTGTTTTCCATAGGGATGTGTGTGGGGACACCCAGGTTGTGCCATCTCCACGGTAACCTATAGGAGGAAAATCGACAAGCTTGTCCTGGTGTCGGGCGTTTATTTGAGGGGAGGGACACTCAGCGGCATGTCTGGCCTAAACAGCCCTTTCTTTATTCACCGCTGCATCTAACATATTTCTGAGTACATAATCGATCAGGCTTGAAGAACAGCTCTGCTGAAGGACGGACAGGGAAAGGCAACATAAACCATGCTTATATAATTGTTTGGGGTATCTAGTCGTTGGTAAAGGTCGACAGATCTCTTTGTAAATTATCAGCATGCAAAGCACTCCCCATTAAACACTCACAGCACTTTTTTAAGAATTCAAAGAATCATCAGGCTTTTTTTTTTTTTTTTTTAAAGATATTTTAGTAAATATACATTACATAAATATACCTGAAATTCCCGAAATATATCTGATTTTGTTCTTTAGTATTTTTAATACTAAAAATTCAGGCTATGAACTTAAATGATGTTAACAAAAAAACAACATACATTTAAGAACATATTAAAAAAGTATTAAAAGTGAAGAATAACTCCAAATGTTCAAAAATATTTAGGATATTCAGCTTGAATTAAAAAGAGCATTATTAACAGGTTTAATTAAATAGTTATGTTTAGACAAACATGATTATGTAGTTTTAATATGATTTTTTTTTTAAGACTGATATTTGTCAAAAAGACTCGTTTCAAATGAATTCAAATAAAGAATAAAAAAATAAGGGTGTTTTAAATGATTAATTTTCTTGGGTCATTGTAAACCAGTGACCACAAAACCAGTCATAAGAGTCAATTATTTTGAAATTGATTTACACATCATCTGAAAGCTGAATAAATAAGCTTTCCATAGTTGTATGATTTGTTAGGACAGGGCAATATTTGGTCGAGATACAACTATTTGAAAATATGGAATGTGAGGGTGCAAAAAAATCTAAATATTGAGAAAATCGCCTTTAAAGTTGTCTAAATGAAGTCCTTAGCAATGCATATCCACTCACAAAAATACATTTTTGATATATTTATAGTAGGAAATTTACTAAATATCTTCATGGAACATGATCTTTACTTAATATCCTAATGATTTATTGGCATAAAAGAAAAATGGATAATTTTGAGTCATACAATGTATTGTTGGCTATTGCTACAAATAAACCAGTGCGACTTATGACTGGTTTTGTGGTGCAGGGTCACATATTCTCTATAAGTGGACTGCACAGCTTGATTTGATTATTTTTAATACATGTTAGGGTTTTATTTGATACTTTCTATGTTCAATATAGCTAAAACCACTAACTGATAAGCACAAAAGCAATTTATTATTAAATAACACTGAACAAGCTTTCATGATCATAAATACTGATTGTGTTGACTGATACACTATATGTTGTTTTAACTCCCTTTATTAATTTGGGAAAATGTAAAATATATAGTCTGTCAACAAATTCAATAATAAAAAAAAAAAACCCCAGCTTGGTCCAAAAATAGCTGGCTTTATATGGCAAGAAAAAAAAGTCTTAGTACCTCACAAAGTAATTGTCCAATCAAATTTCCCTTGTTTAACCAGACTTGGCGTCATACTGTAAGTAAAAATTGACTGCGAGGAGAAGAAAGAAAATCTTTGGAGTAGTAGAAAAACTACTGGCAGCAGTAGTTTCATTGGTGACTGCAGAGAGAATGTGGTTAAACATTTACGATGCTGTTTCTGAGCATGGGCTGGAATGAGAGCAGGGCTGAGAGAAAGAACGCCACTTCCAGCCTTGTGTTTGCCCAGGCCAGGCTTCGGCTGTTTGCTCAGAGTTAAACGCTGCAGCCTGGTCACCAGATGTGGCCGTCTGCTCGGGTCGCCCGACGGCCAGTCAGTCAGATGACTTTTCGGACACTGCCAGTGCCCACTTTCTTCCGTAACACCTCCACCAACCGCTCCAACCTGAGAAAGGAAAAACAGAGAGAGGGAAAGCAGAAATAAGTGATTGTGTAAATGAAAGAAGAGCAAGACAAATGCAGGCCAGCTCTTAGCTGTTTTCTCCTCACACAAGGGCACTCTTAGAGGAACAGAAAATACGGAGAATGGATGTAGACACTTCTTAAAGTGGGTGAGACATCCGTGCTGGTGTCAATGCCCAAATCCTCCAAATATCCGCCTGCCTTTACTCCGGCAAACAGAAGCCCATGTGTGGTGTCATGTGATTGGTCGGGGTGAGTAAACCTGTGCTTATGAGGGTGATGATCCCAGAGACTCTGTGGAAATGGAGGGAGATCTAGATGGGTGAAGGGATTCTTTGGGAGCAAATGAGCAAATGGGGAATGAAAGCAGACCTGCTTCTCTCCAGCCAAACAAATGCTGGTTCTGCTCCAAAAAGACACTCTTCAGAATCTTTGACATTACTTAAAATGATGTGATAATATGGAAAATTATGTGATAATAATAATAATAAATGAAAACAGACCTTTTAATTTATATACCAAAATAAACTGAAACTCGGTTACATTTCTTAAAATTATTAGATCAACTTTTAATTTATATATAAAAATGTATATAAAAAATTATTTCATGTAGCTTGAGTATTATATATAAAAAAAATCTCAAATTAAATGTGACAGACAAAATTAAAACTGTATGCATGATTTTCAATTTCACTGATTTATTCTGTACAAAGCAATAAATTAACTAGATTTTTACATTCTCTTTTTTCTATTCTCAATAATATTAAGAGCCAATTTTTCAGTATTGATCTGAAAAACAGACTTGGAAGTTAAAAATGAAATAAATTCATTAAATAAATAAACATGAATGACAATAGTAGTAGGTTGTAGAGAGCTCAGGATTGTTAAATCCAAGCATTTTCAAATAAAAAAGAGTTAGGTATTCACAATAAAATTGAGTTCAAGCAGGCTTACAGCAACAAAGCGGGCGCTAAAAACAGCCCAGCTCTATCAGAGCTTTCACAGCATTGCTGATAAGATGTGCTTGGCATACCCAGTGCTAGTATTGTCTACTGAGGTTTCTCAGTCTTATCAAGTGAGCATATGGGAGTGGTCTGACCCAAGCCTTGCTCCTGCCGAAGTCTCCACCTGTTTTCCTGTACAGAGAGATTGAAGAGCAGCCGCAGGACCATATGTATTTCTCAGAGGCGCTCTGTGGCCGAGAGAAATGCGTCACGTTGGAGGGAAAGGGGGGGAAGATGAGGGGGAGGGGATGGTTCAAAACAGCAGACTAATATTTATAAAAGGTCATTGTTGCTAAATGAACAGGCCACGCACACGAGCATATATACATATACAAGCAAACAGCCTTCATATCACACACACACAACCCACTTCCCCCCAAAACACACAAACATGCAGACAGACACCACAAGACTGTCTCTCTCTCTCGCCTCCATAAACATGCACGGAAACACCTTTCCCCCTTGTGTGCAAATTTTTAGCGTTTTAAATATATTCATTAGCCTCCCTGTCATGTTTGCACAATTAACAGGTCTGCCTTTCCGTGGCAGGATCTCCAAGGTGTGCCTGCGGGCTGGGGAGGATTTGGTGAACACTGTTTGCAGAGAGTGGCCGTAAACCCAAACATACACGCGAGGGAAGAGCCGGCAAAAGCACAAATCCCGATTAAGAATTCACGGAGTCGCAAAACCAACAATTCCAGCTCAAATAACACAGAGTAAACAGCAGCCGTGCATAAATTCTAAACAACAGCACGTTTTATGTATGGCACGACAACATATCCATGTTTCAATGCAAAAGAAGATCCTGTTTGTAATCTATAATTATCCCATGACAATGCCTGACAAAAACCCTAACACAAAACACTCTAAGATCTCACGTAAAACTCCAGCAACTATAGATTGCACAGGAAGCAGAACGGCACAAAAAAAAAAAAGGCCGCTGAGGAGGGTCAGCCCTCGCTGTGCCAGACAGAAGAGCCTGCGAGACTGCAGCATGATGGGACACACAAGCCGCAGCCCATTTGTGGGCCGTCGGGCCAATGAAAAGGTCCTTTGTGTGCTTCTCATGGCCAAATTTGATTCAGCAGGTCATTAGACATTCAGCTCAGCTCCTCCGTCAATGGGCCTGCAGGAACGGCACTCAGGTGCCACATTCTGGGCCGGCGCTGGGCTTCCTCCTCCCCGGTTCGCCACGCTGTGGGAGTCTGGAGGCCGATCGCATCACCCCTGCATTCTTCTCACAGCCATGCGACGAGGCCCACGTCAGAATGGCTTCCCACAGGCCGCCCGGAGCCTGGTGAGTGCAGGGCATCCATCTGAATGTCAGCTAGCGGTCAGGTGTGACCGGTCTACTGCGGACAATCCCAGTCATGTATGCACGTAGATGCTCAAACTCATGTTATCCTTTGCCCTATAAGAAAAAAATAACAGTCACCTCGACCCTAACCATCACTAGGACAAAAAAATTGGTAAAAGTTGTTCCAAATTCTGTCACATTTACTCACCCAATAAATTTAATTATATTTTTTTGTCTTGGAACTCAAAAGAAGGACTTATGAATAATCTTCATATTCTTTTGCATACAACAGGACAGGTCATACATTCTCAGAAAAAAATGTGCAAATATTGTACCTTTAGGGCTTGTAACTGGGGCAGTACCCTCAAAGGGACATCTTTGTACCTTATTTACCTCTAAATGGTTCATTGTAGTACCATAAGGGTATATTTTACTACTCTCAAGTACTAATATGCACCTTTTAGGGGTAGATAAGGTACAAAGTTGTCCATTTAAAGATACTGTCCCAGTGGCAAGCTGTTCTACAGCTAAAGGTACAATTTTTGCACATTTTTTCTGACAGTGTACACAGCTATCAAGCTCTTAGACAAAAAAACCCAGAAAGCATAAGAAAAATAGTCCACACGATTTGTACGTTAAAATTGAAAGTGTTTTGGAGTCATATGATAGCTTTGTGTGATGAACGGGCTGAATTCTTGATGTTAAAACCTTGCTTAAAGCTGAAGCTCTCAAATCTTTTTCTCCATTGCTCATATTCAAAAATAGAACTGTGTTTTTGTTTATGACACACGTGAAAACCAATGGAATTTCACTGTTTGTGATTTTTTTTATTATTTGAAAAAAATAAAGCTTCATTTTCTTTCGGTTGCTAATAAAAAATATTATTGCATAGCTTCAGAAGTCTTGGAATATGACACACAAGTCATATGGACTACTTTTATGATGCCGTTTTTGGAGCTTTACAGTGATGGTCACTATAAACTGCCCTTGTATAAAAACAAGGGAAACATGTTTCCTATATAATATATAAATACTGTATATCTAATACAAAAACAACAGTAGCCTATACAGTTTTAAAAAAAAAAGACAGGGGGTGGAGAAAAAAATGACTGAATTTTGTCTTTGGGTGAAGTATTCCTTTAAATGGACCGTTCACCCGAAAATGAAAATTCTGTCATTTACTCACTCTCATGTAGTTCAAAAAGCTGTTTAAAGGGGTGGTATGATGCCATTTTTACAAGATGTAAAATAAGTCTCTGATGTCCCCAGAGTGTGTATGTGAAGTTTTAGCTTAAAATACCCCACAGATCATTTGTTATAGCATGTTAAAATTTGTCACTCTTTGAGGTTGAGCAAAAATGCTCAATTTTTGTGTGTGTCCCTTTAAATGGAAATGAGCTGCTGCTCCTAAGCAGAGGGCGGAGTTTCAAGAGCTGTGTTAGCACATAGTGTTAGCAGCGCTGATTACCTCACTCAGACTCACTAAAAATGTCAGAAACTGTTCAGACTTTTATGTTCAAACCAGAGTCGGACAATGATGGAGAGACTCAAGAAGAAGTGACAACATGTAGAATGCAACAGGACATTTATAAATGGTCATTGATTAGCATATTCTGTCATGATAATCTATAAATCGCTCATGTGGGATCTGTTGTAAAATGCGTACAGAGCCAGAGAATATATGCTGCACGAAGATAGAACAGGTATAGTTTAGTTTAATTACGGTTCTAACTTATGTTTGCATCTTGCTTTTATGACATGCTATTGCATTTGTGTTACATACTGTATTGCAATAACATGGCCTCACCCGTTTGTTGCGTGTTCTCGGGGGCAGGGTTTATGTAAATGTTTGGGTTAGTGATGTCACTAACCCAGTAAGAAGCTTGTTGTAGTCCCTACCAGCCATTTGTTGTAGTCCTTAAACAGAGAATTCTTTAAAAGAAATTATCTCCCTTTGCTTTGAACTTTGAGCATTGTAACTTTGCAGATGTTGTTTGTGTAACAGCAACATTACACACTAACTAAAGTTAAAAAAGTGAAATCATAATGAACCACCCCTTTAACTACTGAAAAGAAAAATGTCTCAATGTCTTTTTTTTTTTTTTTTGCCAATGCAATTAAAGTCAATGGGGTCCAACATTCTTCAAAATATCTTCTTTTGTGTTCCACAGAAGAAATAAAGTCATGAGGGTGAATAAATGATGAAAGAAAGTTCATTTTTGGGTGAACTATTCCTTTAAAAAATAATTTGGCACTAAGTCAGGGCCTCAAGCAATAAATAACATGCTGATTCTCAGAATACAGGGATCTTGTTAACTTCCAGTAATACTACACAGAGACTCTTCCAGTAGCCCTGCACATGGGTGAAATGAGCAGTTCGACTCAATGCTGTACTCAGTAGTGACTCACACTTCTAAACGTTGCACTGTGGACGCCACTTGGTCAGGGATATACACAAACAAGCTACCCTGACACACACTTGCTGTCTAGGTGAGGACAGTAGCACAGGTCAAAGCAAAGTGCATTGTGGTATTTGGAGTTTCATGTCATGTAGCAGAGGCTGTGTGATCTTTCCTCTGAAAATGGAAACCCTTCAGAGCGGCATGTCTAAACAGTGCACTAAAGTTCTCTCATTGTGATGGGGTGGTGGGGGGTTCTCTCTGTGTTTTGAGCACCCCCTCAGCTCAGCATCTCCACCCCCATTTGGTTAATTCATCATGTAAATAGATCAGCAGGCCGGCTTGTGTTTGCTTTGCGTGGGGAGCCCCCCATGTGAGTAAGACAAGAGGTAGAGAGAGAGAGAGAATATCTACCAGACAACCAGTTTTTATACTTGTATATAACAGATCAGGAGACCAAGGTTAGGGAGACTGAGAGAACAGGCTTTAAAAACATCCAACACGTGCAAGAATATCACCAAACAGAAAAGGTTAACTATTTTTTTTTTTTTGTATGGAACACAAAAGGGTAATTTTCAATGCAATGAAAGTGAGTAGGGACAGACACTGTCAAGCTCCAAGAATCAGGGCTGTAACCACCACAGGCATTGATGGGGACAAGTATTTTGAATTGAAAATTTAAATTATGTCATTTATAACTGAACGCGACGACAAGATTCTTTTTTTAATTTACATTTTTTACTTATTTACTCCCCCCCCCCCCCCCCCCCCCTCCCCCCCCTCCTCAAAACAACAACAAACAAAAAAATTTGGCCTGCCCCAGTGTTCAAGACATGGTTACAGCCTTGCCAAAAGATTACCAAAAAGCATAACAGAAGTACCATAAACAAGCCCAAATGAGTCATGTGGACTTTGGACATAGCTCCTATAGACTATTTTTTGTAATCCTTTTATGGAACTTTTTTTTTTTGTCATTTGACAGCATCTGTCTTAATTCACTGTCACTGTAGAAAAGAGCAGCATGAACTTTCTGCATAACATCTCTTTTTCTGTTTCACAAAAGAAAGTCGGTTTGGAACTAGTTGAAACTAGGAACTAATAAAGGGTTAATTTTAGGAATAATTAATGCTTTTATTTGATCCAAAATGAATTAAAACAGTAATATTAGGAAATATTATTACAATTTAAAAAATTTCAGAGAATAAAATACAATTTATATATATATAAACCTTGTGACCAGCAGTGCACATGTGTGTACCTCTGAACTTTCTCATTGGCCTCCCTCTCTCTCTCCTGGGCCAGACACAGTTGGGTCTGAGTGCTCTGATGCTCTGATGTCAGCTGCTGCAGACGGGACAGCAGGGGCTGAATCTGGCTCTGGCTTTGGTTTGAAGTGGCTGGACTGTCCAGACAGGCCTCATCAGCCTGATGCTGCAGCACACTGAAAACACAAAAACAGTTTTGACAAATGTAATTAGTGATTATAAGAAGTGTTAGCACACTTTATGTCAGTATTGAAAAAAAAATCATTTGAATATTTGTTTTTTATTATAATTGCATTTCGAAACATTTTTGTTGCTTCATTACAATATAAAATGGCTTATTTGCTTTTACCTATTAATAACAGTGTATCATATTTAAATACATTAAAGGGGCTATATGTAAGAATTTTCATGTATTAAATGCTTTTTGTATTGCCAATGTGTGTACAGCTTGTAATGAAACTTAAAAAAATGAAACCTTCTCCGACTTCCTAGGTTGTCTATGAAAGCCTGTAGACTGACTTTTATGTTTAAGGACTTTTTTTGCCAGGAAAATCAAAAGGATGTGACGTTTACACATGCTCCCGAGAGACTCTCTTCCTTTCAATGACACATGAAACGAATGCTTATAAAATGTTCAGGAAAATGCTGAAAGAGCCATTCTGTACTGTAATGTCAATGTGTCAATGCAAAGAAAAGGGGTTCATTCAAAGTCTCACATAGCCAGATCTATATAGTCTATAGTCTCAAATATACTATAATCAAACTATCCATCCAAAGTTGCGAATTTAACTTGTGCGCAAATCTGAAATATTGCATAAAACATTTCAGAATAAAGCACTGCTTCCATCCAGTAAGTCGAAGAGAACATAATCATCACTTCCTCATAAACTGGCGCTAAATATCACTAAGAAAAATGGAAGTTGCTGCAGTAGAAGCCACTGTATATAATAATTGTCGTATATAATAAATGACTAAATTACTAAAAATAGGTGGATGGAAACATAGCTAGTGTCATTTTAATTACCTCATCTGCCACCATGATGCCAGTGGATTGCAGAGCTTGTGCAAACATATCCACATCACTATAATCAGATGCTTTCTTACCTGCTGTTTTCTCACCTCTGTCATTTTTGTTGTGTTTATTTTGTTATTAAAAAGGAAACGCGCAGCACATATTTACATTTTCATCTAAACGTCTCTCTTTTAGCAGCGTGGATGGTGTCGGGTTGTTCGTTAACAATTCATCACTGCAAAGGTAAAAACTTCTTTTTACTACTTAGCGAAGAACGGAAAAGTGAGCATATAGGGGCACCGAATCACGTTCAGTCCTTACGCGCTCATGAGTGCGAGCAATAAGCTGCTGGCTGCAGTTCAATCAATGGCCACCGGTGTCACTAATAACAAGGGTTTCTGGTTTCTAATACAGTATAGCCCTTTTAAAGGGATAGTTCACTCAAAACTGAAAATTATCTCATGATTTTCTCACCCTCAAGCAATCCTAGGTGTATATGACTATCTTCTTTCAGACGAACACAATCGGTTTGCTTCAGAAGGCCTTTATTAACCCCCTGGAGTTGTATGGATTCATTTTTTTCATGAATGGGTGCATTTTTTTGTCTTCAAAATTTGGGCAGCCATTCACAGCCATTATAAACATGGGAGGACTAAGGATATTTTTAAATATATCTTCGATTGTGTTTGTCTGAAGATAGTCATATACACCTAGGATGGCTTGAGGGTGAATAAATCATGGGGTAATTTAAATTTTTGGGTGAACTATCCCTTTAAGCAGAATTCTGCACAATTTCCCCTGCACTTAGTCTGAAAAATGTGAAAAAGTGCACAGATTATGCATAGGCCAAGCTTTAACTTAAACCATAAACAGTAAAATAAATCATTCATCTACATTTTATCAACAAAAACATTCTGACAAATGCAGGGGCAAAATAGTTTGATTGTTTATGCATTAAATAATATTAAGTTAACTAATATTAACTGAATTTGTAAATGCGTTTACTTCCAGGTAATAACAATTTTAATCCATATAAAAAAGAAATAACTACATATCTTTGTTATCCATCACAAACCTTAATAGTTCTTTGGGAAAGACAATCATCAAAATTACAAGAACAATATAACGGCTGAGTGACGGTGTAGCATCAAGCTCATGTTTCATAAACCAGGAGAAGAAATGCCAATGGTCAAATTTCTAACACAAGCATGAAACTTGACCCAGACACAGAAAGCAGGCTTGCAGTTTACCTGGAGGTGTGGAATCCTAACTCTATATCAACAGACACATCTGATATTCAAACGGAATGTCAGTACAAGAAACAATATCTGGGGCTAATAATTTCTCGGAATGTCAGCGGAATACATTAGCGCTCTCACAGCGCTGCATCCAACTGAAGGTGAAATTCAGACAGGTGTTTTTCAACAAGGCGTGAAATAAGGAAGGTCAAACTAAAAGGAGGGGTGGAGGTAGAGTATAAGAGATACATATCAGTCTAACTAATGAACATGACTGTAGATTGTGCCAAGGAAACCCTAAGCTCCCATAAACTAGTCAATATTGAAATGCCACATTAAGCTAACAAAAACAACTTCTTGTGAAAAGAGACGTTTTGAAGAATAAATAAATATTTCTAATGAAAATATAACGGTGCTTGCCTGTGCAAAACAATGCCACCGCAAAAGTAGATTGTTGCCCGCAATATTTGCACATATCATTTATGGTTCAGGCCATAGACAAAAAAAAAAAAAAAAAAATGCCTAGAACTGTTACGCCAAAGATGGCAGCATGCAGGTTATGTGTGCTTTCAGAGCTGCATGTGCCAGCCAAACAACTGCCATTTTGATGAATAGAAATGCTACCAGACAACTTTCTCCAGGTATTATAGACTTCCTTGGCTGCTATGCAGTTACTTACTGTACATCTAAGAGATTTGATTGTCCGTCAACGAAAAGTAATTTTGCCTCCACAAGTCGCAAGATAGATATAATTTTCTGTGCTTAAAAACAGCTGTCAACAAACTGCAGAGGAGTAATATGCTTTAATATGACACAGAGAGCATGGGGATGTCAATATCAGGTCTAAATAATGATGACACCTGCTCCCCTTTTCATTGAAGCAGAAACAAGATGAATGGCTTTTATAATGCAGACAGGTACACCGCGCACACCTGCGGCCACAGACATACAGAAAACCACAGCGCTATTAAGTGGGCATTCATATTAGCTAGGGAAACAATGCTTTTGGTACAATGCCCCGATTAGCTGACAATACAAAATGTCTGTCTGGCTCGCATGCCGGCATATGTCTATAGTGACAGAGACATCATGATTGATTGGCAGTAGCTTTTGTCTTTTAGCTTAGCCAATGTGCGTGTGTGCTGTTGCCCTACAGTCATGTTACTCATTCAGTCTTGCTAATTAGTTCTTCCATGTCAGGTTCTTTCTTTATTTTATTTATTTATTTATTTTTAAGGCAGGAGGTAATCAATTCTGATGCGTTATTGATGGTCGAGAAAGTGATGTAAAGTTGTGTGCTTTGTTTAATTAAATGCAAACATATTGGGTACAAAGGTCCAATGACAGTGACAAACAAGGGCAGAGAAGCATTGCCACACTATGGATTATCTTATCTAAACCCACCCCTTCACACACACAACCGGTTCTCTGCTACACGGCTTTCCATCCTGGCCCCCACTTTATGAGAATCATTATAGTTGGATATATGACGTTCCTGCCCCGATCAGAGGAACTGAGATGCCAGTATGATGGAGTTCCATAAATAGCCACATAAACACAACCTGTATCAGTTCAATGAATAGAAGGTGTGATGGATGTGTAAAATGATGTGTGATGATACTACATGCCTACACTACATTTACTTTGTTATATTCAATATTGAGTTACTCCCTAAAAAAAAAAAAAAAAAAAAAAAATTATGGAAAGTAATGCATTTTTTAATGCATTACTTTTTTCCACCTGGGCTGGGCTTGCTTGTTTTTTTTTTTTTTAATGACAAAAACAGGCAAATGTAAAGGCCCTTTCACACTAAAAGTGACATGACACAGGAAAAGAAAGTTCACACTCTTACTTTAGCAATAAAAAAAAAAAAGAAAAAAAAAGGAAACACAAATGTGATGTTTATCTGAAGTCATTTTTGCTTATTGTATTGAATCATCGAAGGTCAGCAGCAAAGACATTGGTTAATAAAGTGAGATTAAATACATAAAGTATATTTGTGTTACTGAACAAATTTAATTATTGCAGGTTTACATAATATTCTGAGTTTGCATTTCATTGTTTTTCTTCATTTTGTGGAACCCTGAATCTGTTTTTGTGCAAGTGAGATGAGTAAATTCATGCTCACATTTCTAGAACTACAATAAGCATCATGTTTGCACAGCGCACACAACGCCTCGGCACTTACTCACGATTTCTCTCATCATAGGGACAGGAGAGCTGTCAGTCAATAAATGGGAAAACAAAGTAACTTTCGTTACTTATTTGAAAATGTAACTCAGATATTTTGTTGTAAATTTAAAAGTAACATGTTACTAAATAATCTGATTACGCAACTTACATTACTTGTAATGCCTTAAGGCTGATTTATACTTCTGCGTCGAGTGTACGCCGTAGCTACGGCGTAGGCTGTTCTTACCAGGCGTAGCCTGACTTGCACCTCTTCAAAAATGTAACAACGCGTCTTTTAAACCGCTGACAAAATCATACCGTAACTTTCAAATCTGTGTTCTACTGCCGCTGAGCCAGAGAGAGCAGTTTTGAACCACACAGTAGTTATTTCTGTTACAAATATTCAAATCATCACATAAGTACTTAGATATAAGTTTAAAGTTAGGATATAAACACTGATGTCTAGTGATCAAAATAGAGCAAACTACCTTTTGAAACGAACTTGGCACTTCAAATAACGGTTGTATCAATTACATTGATAAAAAAAAAAAATCAATGTTAAATCAAAACTGTTAAAAAATGCATTTGTCATTGAATAATTCATTCAAAAGATTTGTTCAAAAACACTGATTCATCCAGTAATGAAACGAGTATTTATTAAGAGTTATTTAATTCATTCAAAACCTTTTTTTTTTTCAATAATTTTTTCAAATTAATTAAACATTTTTCCAGCAATTAGAGTCCAGCAATTAATATTTTGTCAGAACCTAAAGTATATTACATGTTATTTTTGTTTAGGTTTATATTCAGAATCGTGATCTCTATTTGTAACCAAAAAAATTGTGATTCTCATTTTATCTAGAATCGAGCAGCTCTACTCACTGCCATGATTCTAGAATGGTGAGGGTGGTTGCTAGGGTGTTGCTCTGTAGTAGGTAAGGTGGGGTAGATGGTTGCTAGGCCAATTCTAGGTGGTTGTTTATTGCCTCAATCAAAAGTCTCAATGAAATGGATCAAGTCGGGATTTTATTTTTTAGTTATTTTACTGTCCACCAGATGAAAATCAGTCTGAATAAATTTTGAGGTTTCATTCACAAGATTAAGGGTTTGTTTATATCAGTAATCTTAAGTACACTAAAAGAATGGTGCAAAAAAAGTTTAGCTCAGAAATTGCTAGTATTATTTTAAAATTTAAATCAATTATTTATAAAGAAATGGCAAGTAACACATTGAATTAAACATGAAATTTTAAAAGAAAGACTGAAATTGTATTTTCTTGTAAAATGTACTTCAGTAATCTTTGTTTTATTAACAACTTTGACAAAAATCTTTTTTACAGTGTATGAGCAAAAGTAATAGTGACTAATCAAATAAATACTTGTAATTTCCTTTCAAATCTATTCCATTTTTTTTCAACCAAACATACAGCATGCTGCTCTAGTTATAAAGGCCACCAGACAAGCAATCCGAGCAGTAATGTTAAACATTAACCAGAACCGTAAGATACCTGATCACAGGGGAGGGATCCCAACGAACCTGTCCTCTAACTCTACAGGCCAGTTAAACATTAACACTGCCACAAAATGCTATCAGATGGAAAATGTAAAATACCATTTTAATAGAGAGCATTTATCTACAGGCAAAAAAGCACATAGAGACTGCAGCCCAGACAGAGACAGACATTGTACGGACAGGTGTCTATGGCAACCTGTAGTGGATATAAACTAACTACTGACCACATCCCACCGTCAACCATTCCTTACACCAATCACTCATGCTGACAGCTGCTGATAAAGGCCTTGCTAGTTTCTACACCTCTTGTTCCCTCAACAGAATACAGAAATATGAGACCACACCCAATGGTGAACAAAAACACCAAAGTTGTGATCATTCGCTAATGAAAAAAGAGAATTTCTTGCGCTGAGCCTGGGCAGGAACGCTGCTGTGCGTTTGGATAAAGGAGCCACTGCTTGCCGGGAGGGGTTCTATGCAATCTACAAAATGTATTTTGCTGCACAGAACGGCGAAGACGGCTAATGCAGCGGCTGCAGTTTGCTCTGTTTTGGGGATAAAGTCTGTTAATGCCACAGGCGTTATAAATATCACATAAATTCAAAGTTTCCATCTAGCAATGTGGCATAACTACTGGTGTTATCAACATCCAAGGATTTCTTAGAAATAAGTAATTTCAGCCCAATCGGCGGGGGTTTGAATGAAAAGGAGGAAAACATAAGAAGAATGGAAATAAATGCCACTGATAAATAATCAGTTCACTGAGAGATGAATGATTAGAAATCTCGGTAAAGATCAGACAACTTGCTACTATGTTACCTCATACAGTATATAAAGTTAATAATAAACATAGATATCAAATAACAAAATGAGAGAGACTCCGCAGTAGAATGTGGCTCAAATCGTTTTTTTATACATGTATGTACACCGTTCAAAAGTTTGGGGACAGTTTTAAATAAATTAAATTTTTTTATTCTGCAACGAAGGATTAAATTGATCAAAAAGACTGTAAATTTATGAATTCTATTTCAAATAAATTCTGTTTTTTTTTTTTTTTTACTTTCTATTCATCAAAGCATCCTGAAAAAAAAAATATTAGTGTTTCCACAAAAACATTAAGTAAAATTAAGTATTATTAAGTTAATATTACCGTTTTCAACACTGATATTAATAATAATAAAGTTTCTAATATTCACCAAATCATATTTGTAATAAATATTTATCATTTTTAATGATAAAAAATGTTACAAATTATATAAATATATAAACACTATAAAAATATTTTATAATATATAATATATATAAAAGTATATAATGTAATACATATTTGCATTAACACTAGGAGGTAATGTTCATGTTAATGCAAATCCATAGATGTAAGATTGATTTATGAATTTCTTCTATACTTCATAAATAATATATAATTTTAAATGATATTATGAAATGTGTTGATGTTTTGATGAACATGTAAGTTGTTTTATGAATACAGGTCAGTTTAGGACCATTCATTTAGCTATTCAGACCAGTGGGTCACATTTAAAAGGTCATGTGAACAACCTCCCCCCCCAAAAAAAAATTGGATTTGAGCTCTTTGGCTTGCAGTATAGTGAAAGAGTATTGGAAAAGAGAGCTCATGCATGTGTACGTTGTATCTGCTAATGACTATTGAGCTGTTGACAGGTTGAGCTGTTAGCATGTGTGATAATGAGTGATCACTGGGGAGTTGGGTCGTATGGGGACCTGCGGTGTTAATACATGTCTATACAGCGCTGCCTCCTTCCTGGCTGACGCTCAAACAAAGCACCTTAAACTCACAGTCTAACCTCTCCTTCACCGGCCCGGCCAATGATAACCTATTAAACCAAACCACCCCAAGTGAACAAAATTGCCTAAGTGTTTCTCTTTATCAGCAGGGAGCGTTGCACTATTCGGAGTCGGCTCTATCAGAGCTCGAGGTTCACACCGCAGACATTTTTTTTCTACCACCCCATTCTCTCTCTCTCATCTGTTCACTGCCCTTTCATGTGACATAGACTGTCTGTTATCCTAAAAGACACAATGGAGGTGGTCGGGCAATCCTGAGAGCAAACACACGCAGCCATACTCTGGCCTTTGTTGGGCCTGGAGGATTCTCCTTTTAAAGGTTCAGCGCTGAAACCACATTGGCAGGGGCTGCAGAACAGCGCTGGACACCCTGACGCTCACACAATGCAGATTGTCTAGGGAAATACAATGTGTTCCTTCTCCTTCTCCTGCTGGGACAGACAGAAAAGACTACAAGAGTGAGAACTCTCTTCTCAGATTAAGTGAGTTTGGGAGAGTATAGCACCAAACTGAGAAAGGTTTGTAGATCCCACATTTGAGCATCATATACACACCAAATGAGGTATGTTTAGTTCCTAGGAGATTGAAAAGTTCCTCAGAACTAACAGATTATTCAGATAAGCAAATTAGTTTCCGGACAATTTCTAAAAAACTAGAGAGTAGTTCTTTGTGGACCTTAAAAACATTTGGTAGCACTTTATGGTTAATTTTGTTAATGTTAGTTAATGCATTAGGTATCATAAATAAGCAATAAACAATACAGTATTTATACATTTTGTAGATTTTATAAAGAATTTTAATCTTTTATTCAGCAAGGATGCATTAAATTTATTAAAAGCGACAGTAAAGACATTTATAATGTAAAAAACGATTTCCATTTCAAGCTAATGCTTTCTATTCCTCAATTAATCCGGTTTCCACACAAATATTAAGCAGCACAACTGTTTTCAACTTTGATAATAAGAAGACATTTTTCTTGAAAATGTATTAAAATGTATTAAACTAGAAAATATATATTTTAAATTGTAAAAATATTTTACAATATTACTATTTTACTGTATTTTTCATTAAATAAACACAGTCTTAGTGAGCAGAAGAGACAACATTAAAAATCTTAACAAACCCAAACATTTGAACAGAAATCTACAATTGCTCATTGGTAATACATGTTTGTCCATAAAACATTGATTAATGTTAATTTATTTGAATTGTTAAAAATGTATATGTATTAATTAACATTAAGCTAGATTAATAAATGCTGTAATGAACTAAACCTACGTGAACCTTATTTTAAATTGTTACCGAAAGTTCTTCTATGGCATGATCAGGGGGTAAAACCCTTTTGGAGTGAAACACAAACATTAAATCATGCACAATGAGATGCGGAAGGGATCTAATAAGATGTGACGAATGCAAATGGAAAGTCCTTGATACACACGGATGTACATCTCGATGAAACCGGACGCAGCTCACTTAACCAGCACGACCAGTTTATGAGCCAAATGTATTTACTCCATATCATCTATCAAAGCCGTCCTCACTGACAGATAAACCCCAAGTAAAGCAAACAAGCCCTCTGGCACGAAGACAAGAGCCAGGGAGGGCGGGTCTGCGGTAGTCCATCACGACCACTGGGAACAGTTTGGTTTGGTTATTTAAGATCCCGACTATCATTTTGAATAAAACCTTAAATAAGCACAGAGTTCAACTCACAGGCCAAAACAATCAGATGTTAGGTGGTGCTGAAACGTTTGCGGTCGGTACCTCTGGAAGCTTTTGCGCTCTAGCAAAACAGCTACGAGAGTCTCAATGTGGACAGACCTCTGACAGCGTCTGCAGGAGACATGGCTCGAGATCATAACTACACGAACGCTCCATTCCTTGAGAACATGAGTTTGCGGTAATCTAATGACTCACTGCACTCAACTCGAGCGATTTATTTTTCCCTGGACAAAGCAAACAAAACACATAAAAGCCAGTTTCAATGTTCATAATCTGTTATAAAGCTGGACGGTGATCAGACTAAGTGCATGATGCATGCTTTCTGCTTCAATCAGAAGCACATGATGTTAAGTTTGAAGAGTGACATGCAAAAAGGATCTTTTTGAATTATGCAAGTTTTGCAATTAAAAACCACCTCATCAACATTCCAGCCATTCTACAGCTAATTGTCAAATAAACGACCAAAAGAAGGAGTTCGACAGGTAAAAGAAGTTTTAAGGCCCTAATATACCTCAAGCAAATTCATAGAACAAACAGGTATGACATCATTTTGAACAATATCAGGCCAAAACGATGTTCATTTGGGCTGGTGAATACTTTCACACTACCATTGGTCCATGGTAATGACATAACAGGTGGGTGTGGTCTTCTTTGACATGGAAATATTCCTTGGTTTGTTGTACTTTGTTGTATTTCTAACTGAAAGTACTTCTAACTGACACTGTTTTTCAAGTTTTATAGTGTACGACTGCTTGATTTAAAGCAATCTATTGTATAAAGTACTCTATAAATAAATGTGACATAAGGGGAGGGCTGAATTGCAGAGCTTGTGCAAACATACACACATCGCTATGATGAGATGCTTTCTTAACTACTGCAAATTGACGGAACCGAATGAACGGAATGAGATATTTTCACCAAACTCACCTATGTAAGAGCACATTCTGTGGTCTTGTGAAAAAGGATGCGGCGACTGGCCACTTGGTGGTACTATAACAGGAAAAAACATGAAAATGGCTATAACTACTCCACCGTTAGTCCGATCAACTTGAAAACGGTCATGCAGTGTCTTCATCCGAGGTGCCATGACTGTCTATGAGGACAATGACGCATCTCAAAAAACGTGTCCGCCATCGATCGGGCCGATCAGAACGAAACACGCTGGGCCTGTTTGACTCACAGCTCTAGAGGCCTGCGAGACATTAGAAAGAAATAGGCCATCAGGGGGCACCTTCGTGTTTTTCACATGTGTAAAGGATTGCGTATCGCACAATATTTTGCGTACGCCCACAACATTTGTACCACATGGTGGAATGCCTTATTCTGAGCAACTTTGCCTCTAGGACCGCCTCTGTTAATTAAATTGTTTGTTAAATATGGGAGATTATTATTTTAAAAAAAAAACAACTTTGGTGAACTAGTCCTAGGTTTTTGGCTTAACTTCAATAACTGTTAAAAAGCTTTAAAAACTATATATTTTCTATGGTAAATTGCCTGTATTTGCTGTAAATGGCCTTTTCCATCTATGATCAAGATGGTTACATGCTTGCTAATTAAAACATGCATAAAAAGGTGTTATGTGTAAAGGCCTTAAAGCGCTTGAACCCCAATAACTGCTGCTCGCAGCTGTTTTTTGTTGTTTTGATGTTACTGAGAGGAAAGCGTGCAGCACATATTTACATATTCATCTAAACGCCACTCTCAGCAGCATGGATGGTGTCAGGATGTTCGATAACAGTATACTGCTTTCAAACATCTTTTTACCCCAAGTGAAGAAGGAAAAAGAACTTGTCTGCAAGTATATTGGGGCCTTTATACTGTTGACTAATGTGCCTAGGAGAACAACGGTACATGTAGCTTCAAAGTCTGCAAAACATTCCCGTGCTGCAACAATAAACGCTTCTGGGAATAAACTAGTCTGGCTATATGAAACTACGGTTTTGTGACACGCATAAACCTCCAGAATCCAGTGTTGATGGACTGGACCACCTCTAATACAAAGCCTGCCTCATTCCTCGCCTCTGGAATGTAATGCAAAGGTTTTCCCCTAATTCCTGCACTGACATCAACAAATTATCTATAACCTGAATTATTACAATACTTTAGAACACCTCGTCCTGCACCTCTGTTTATTCGCAAGTTCACTAAACACTTAAAGCATGTCAAAGCAGGTTCATGCTCCACCACAACTCAAACAAACTGTAAAATGCATCAAATGAGTCATTTAAGGGGTTGTTACTGTGAAGTGTAAGGTGAGATGGTTCAACTTGTGATACCTGCGTAATGTTTGTAGCTCTTCTTCCAGTGTGTGACTGAACACCAGGGCTTTATCTCGTTCTCTCTGGGCTTCCTGAAGCTCCTCCTCAAGCTGTAGAGATTGAAGAAATGCATGTCAGATCATATAAAGCTCTCACTGTAAAACACACTGTTCATGTATGGACAGCTCAAATGACAAAACTAAACCTTTAATAAACAAAAGGAAATAGAGAAGAACTAGAGTACGGCTGTTTTACCAATAGCAAAATAAAATAAATAAATAAATAAAATAAAATAAAATAAAAAATGAAAATAATGCATAAATAAAAATTGTTGAAATTAATACATAATGTTTATTAATTATTATTTACTTTATTGCCTACTAACTAAACCTACAAGAAGCACAAATAATAAAAATAAAAAACAACAATAGCAAACTATTAAAATTAATTAGCCAAGTGGACATGATTTTTTGCCAGTGCTGAGTCCAAAAAACGTCTGAATATTTGATGACTTATTGACCTAACTGATACAAAAATTCAAATACTAAATTATTTTAACAGCAAGGAATCAAACCAGATAAACAGAAAATGTCATATGCACTGTGCTTTCATCAGTATGTGAGAGCAAAAGCAAGCTGTGCAAGCTCAATTCCACACAAAATGTGTCTGAAATGCAATTCATAACAGCACTGCCATGTGAGCTCTATGGTGAACATTAACATAAATGGTCTTCTTCTACAGTATAAGGTCTTCCTTCTACTGTTATGTAGTGCTTACGGGTCTAAAGATTTAATGAGCTTTTATTTATCGCCAATGTCAGACAGATAACCATCTGAACTCCAACTGAACTTCATTTATTCGTTCGTGTGCACACAAGGAGAAACTCACTCTGAGGGGGATCCAATTGACTCTATTGTCTTCTAACTCAGCACCTACTCAGCAGCGGTGTGTCATAAGACCAAGGGATCCCAGAGCTGGTGGGTGAGGGGAAGGCCGGGTAAACACGGTCCCCTACCTCTCAGTGCCTAAACCTGTGGCACAATAAAGCCCTTGCTAATGACCTGCCGTTGAAACAGATGTATTGATGGGCTCATCCTTTCAACAGCTGGGTGAGGAGACAGACACAATGGAGACTGTCTAAACAAACATGACAACCTGCGCTACTGTAAAGTCCTGCAATATACTCCCGAGAGACAGACAGAGGACAAAGACTGGGAGAGTTGGGGAGAGATAAACAGAGAGGAAAAGACAAGAGAGGGGTTTAAAAGAGAAAGATGAAGGTTCAACGTGCCCTTTTGTGTTAAAGAAACATTTTACGCAAAAATTATTTTTCAAAGTTGTAAATAAAAGATTATTGGAGTACTTTTTACAAGAAAACACTATTACAGTTTTTTTTCTACTTCAATAGTTCAATAATGTAATTTTATTTCATAATTGTTTTTTAAATTTACTAACAATTTCAACCAGTGTTGGGATAACCCATTATCATAACTTGAGTTATGTAATCAGATTACTTTTTTAAGTAACTCATTAACGCATTACTTTGTCAATTTACAACAAAATATCTAAGTTACTTTTTCAAATAAATAACGCAAGTCACTTTTTTACATTTATTGACTGACAGCTCTCCTGTCCCTGTGTTGAGATGAATAAAGTGCGAAGGAGTTGTGCGCTGTGTGAACATGAAGGTTATTGTAGTTCTAGACTAAATGTGAACATGCATTTACTCATCTCACTTGCACGAAAACATTCAGTATTCCTCAAAATGAATAAAAAAAGTGAAATGCAATCTCAGAATTTTAGGCAAACCTGTAATAATTAACTATATCAAATTACACAAATATACTTAATGTGTTTAATCTCACTTTATTAACCAATGTCTTTGCTGCTGACCTTCAATGATCTAATTCAACCATACTAATAAGCAAAAATGACTGTAGATTAGATTTAGAAATAAGTGTTGAACTTTCATCTCCTCTATCCTATTCTTCTTTAATCCAGATTAGCAGCACAGCTGAAAGGTTTGTTTGAGCTGCGCCCTCTACTGTACAGGCATAAATATGCATTTCCTTCAGCCTGAGGCTTATTCATTTCACTTATGGTGTGAAAGTGCTTTTACATTTGCCAAAAATAGAACTTTTTTGCGGTTATTAAAAAACAAACAAGCAAGCCCAGCCCAGGTGAGAAAAAGTAACGCAAAAGTAATGTATCGCATTACTTTTCATGAAAAGTAACTAAGTAACACAATTAGTTACTTTTTTAGGGAGTAACGCAATATTCTAATGCATTACTTTTAAAAGTAACTTTCCCCAACACTGATTTAGCGACTGGTTTATTTATGGACCATAAATAAACCAGTCGCTAATACAATTATGGAACTAAAAGCTACTGAGCAAATACAGAGCACTGAATAATTTTACATAAAACAACAAAAGGCCAACATATTTGAAAATTCGACTCATTGATATCATGAAATATGTTTTAGACCACCAGATATTATATGTCTTAGATACAAAATATCAGTAGTTTTACCATGAATACAGAATACAAGTTACCATGATACCACCACCACCACCAAAAGTAATAGATTGCGTCTGCTCTACTATAAAACACACACTCATTGCGACAGCTTAACTAAGTAACGTAACACGCTTATTGTGACCGGTTTAACAGATGCATAAATTTATGGTAAGTTTGAACAGCCAGAACAACTGTTGACAAACAATAACAATACAGTAAAATAATCAAATAACTATGACCAATTATCTAGCCCTCCAAATATGAAGGAAAAAAAATGTCATCATACCTTTAGCCTACTAAGTAGAGCCGCATTCTTTGTGGCATGGGAAGTTTGTAAGTGGTTCATATGTGAAATGTGCCAATCATAAATGTGACTGTGAAACAGTCTAAAATGTTCTATAGCAGCCTAACATTAATGCTATGCACTTGGCATAAAATAAAAAAAAATTTGCTCCCTCACCCGTATTATCCTGCCCCCTTCAGTCAAGATGAATGTGAAAATAGATTTTGAGGTAAATTACGGTCTGTTCTTCAGACAACTTTAGAAAACCTGAAATATAGAGCACATTCATCAAAGAGTCTCCTTTTGTGTTCCACAGAATAAAGACAGGCAGGTTTGGAATGACATAATGGTGAGTAAATAATTACAATATTTATATTTCTTTGTTGAACTATTCATTTAAATGAAAGACTTGGAGTTATCATAAGCTCTAGAGATGAATAACTTTTGCTATATTCTGGGGTATGTTAAATGAGGTGTGTCGTTGATAGGCTTGAAATTTCAACAGTTCTCTTCAGAAACACTGGAATGCTGCCCATGCCTTATCTTTGGGATGTATCGTAAACTGTGATAAAGTTTTAAAGGTTTCATCTTACTGAATGCTTCTATGAGGCACCTATTTGACATCGAGCACATTCTTATCAAGATGCACTGGATGGTAGTTTCTTTTATACTAAAATCAACCAGCAATGCTTCACTGCAACGTGGGCACAGCGCACCGTTATACGTCTCTGATGCGGCCTATGATAAAAAATCTTCAACTGCAGGCGAAAGACACAAATGCAAATACAATCTTTGCATGCTATAGATAAGTCTGTGTGCTTTCTTACCACAACACATGGCTGCAACGGAAACCAGCCTATGACTCAAACACCGATATATTTAAATCCCCGAAACACTTTTACCCATAAGCACATGCAGCTTCCACTGGTGCGGCCCCAATCATTCTAATTACTGGAGTGCAGGTCTCACAAGTCAAAGAGAACATCAAAAAGCCTCAAACCTCTAAAGTCAATATGTACTTTTCTCCAACAGGGAGGGGAGCTCGACTTCAAAGCGCAATTCTTTTAATCTTATGTATTTTATCAGCATTCATTACAATATTATCCAAATTAGGTTCCCAGAGTAACGTGTTAACCTGTAGAGATTAAGCCCTGCAAAGGAGGGTCGCAGCCTTGACCTTTATGAGTGAGCGTTTGGTGGGGCAGAGGTGGGCTGGTCGTGGCCTTTCTGACCCAGTGGGGAGAGGAGGATGTGATGGAGGTTATCAGCGGTGTCACAGTCCGCTCCGCCGCTGACTGAAGCTCATTTAAAGCAGCACGGCCCGTATCATGTCAGAGGTCACAGAACACTGGCTCTACTAAGCGGTTGTGCAAAATGTTAGATGGGACATATCACAGAAAACAGGATTTTTTCTTGCTTTATTGAAATAAATATACTATAAGATTCGCGAAGCAGTCTATTCAGACCATTTATGAAATCTAAGCTGCAAAAATGTTTATATCATCATGGTTATATCATGACAACATGGCAATAACCACATTAACATATGACCGCCCAAATTGATATTTTAACCCCTACTCTGTATTCAGCACACTGGCCTGCCCTGATGGACAACAATGTGAACTATACCACTATGCAAAGGTTAGTTAACCATAACATGGAACATTTCAATGTGAAATGTAGTCTTAAAGGTACAGTAACAACATGTGAAAAATAAGTGCACTTAACTGTACTGAATGTGCACTTGTAGTGTACTTCAAATCTTAAAAGTAGATTTTTGAAAAACTGTAGTATTATTTGTAGATAATATAATTAAGGATGCACCAATATGAAAATTTTAGCCGATAATTCTTATATTTGAAAGCCGATAACCGATATATTGGCCGATAAATCTAAATCCAAATTTTTATATAATTTTTGACAGCCTGATTACAAAAAACAAAAGTCTCACCATTAAAAGCCATGTCCCAAGCACACAATGTTCTCATTATAATTTTATGTAGACTTGCACTGCACATGTTGCACTTCCTTTGTGACTTCAATTATATTTCAAGCAATTCAAAACCATCATTGCGAACAGTGCGCATCTGAAGTGTCTCAGCTGAAGGAACTAATCTATTATTTATTGGCTTTAATATATACAGTATTGGCCAAATTTGGGTCGATAACAATAACATTAAAAATGAACATATATCGGCCGATACCAATATTGTGGCTGATATATATCCCTAAATATAATACTAATGAAAAGGTCACTAGATGTACTTAAAGAGACACTTTCACACTGTGCCTCTTAACACACTTAAGTACACTATTAAAAACTGGACTTTGTAATCATTTCAAATTAAAAGTTTAAATTTTAAGTAAATTTTTAATTTGTCATGCTTTAAAGAAGTACACTTACTGTATTTTGATTGTTGACTAATATATTAAAGCACAATTATATGAACAATTATGTGTTAGTAATGAACAATTACTAAATGTTTAGTATGTGTTTTGAGGCAGTATTTGAGGCAGTATTTAGTATTTGTTTATTTCAGTGACTTATTTATTTATTTATTTTTTTAAAAACAAGCATATACGTAATTCTCTCAAAATGTTGCTTACATATTATTGTAGCAGGGTTTCTGCTGAATACAGCGTAATGACACTTTTGTCATTGATATGTTTATAAGCAACTGAAAAAAGCACAAATGTCAGGGCATGTCAAAACTACTCCAGGACCCCAAATCTGCCTCAGACCCCAGAGGGTTAAAGTAATAAAATACTTAATTATAACAGTTCGATAACCTGATTATAAAGACCTGTTTACACCAAGAACAATAACTGTAAAGATAACTAAACAATAACTATATTAGTGTCCACGCAGCATACGGTAACGTTCTGTTTATTCTAAGCGCCTGAGTTTTGTTGTCTTCCATTTTAAATGTTCGAGCTCTTTGAAGCAAATTGGATTGGCGGTTACCGTTTTTATTGTTTATCAGCGGGCATAAAATCGTTCTGAAAGTGATTCCAACAATATAATTTCTCTGTGCTGTTATCGTTATAGTTGTGGTGTGGACTCTGTTAATCTTTTATATTCAGAACAATTTTTAGAACTATATAGTTATTGTTCTTGGTGTGAATGGACCTTATCTGTGTGCTGTTCGATATTATACATAAAGTTAATATATTTTAATTTAAATCATTACAAATGTGGAGTTACAAACATATTTAAATACACGACATACAAGTTTCAATAAAAATTACATTAAAGTATATTTCAGTTTACAATAGAGTTGTTAGCTAGTTCACACTTATATTCTTTTAAAGCATATTATTTCAGTAATAAGTAATCTTTTTAAATGTATGCTAAAGTGTAATTCTTTAAGAACCCTTGTGTAAAATATACTCTACTGTTTGCTGTCAGATTATACTCACATCTCTAGAATTCACTTTTCTGACCAACATCTAATTAATGCATAAAAGTTTCTGCTAAAAACTGTTAAGCAAACATTTAATTGTTGTGAAAGATTAAACTCTTTTCCCATGTAACACAAATGTGAACTGGACTCAACAGCCATTTCATTATATGGACTAATCCTGTGAAATGCACACACCCCTTTTCTATTTCTGGGCCTGTTTCACCTAATGATGTTTGGTTGAACATATTCAGCTCTACAGGTCAGAGACAAAAGACTCCTCGCATTGACAACAAAAAGCCCAAATACATGAGATCCCTCCTCCGCAGAACACACTCATAAATCTCTCACACAGCACAAAACAGCAGAACTGATGCCCCTGGCTTTAAATCGCCAGTAAGACTCACACCTTGTACAACTAAAACATCCCCAAATGATTGGACACTCTGAAAGAAATGTTTTTTATGCAATCTTTATGAGGACCCACCATCATTTATTGAACAGGTTGAACAGGATCAGGACATGATGCAGGTCAGATTTTAATGTATGAGCACCAAGGCTCAATGTGTCTACAACTTGTGTGCAATTAGGCCATGGTTCCTAAAACAGAGAATCAGTTGAAGGAACAGTTCACCCAAAAATTTTAGTCATTGACTAGCAAAGTCAAAAAAGCACCATAAAAGAATCATAAAAGAGGCACATATCAGCTCATATAGGAGGGCCCAACACACTCTCATGCCAAAACTATTTTATGTTTTGGCGAATTGGTGACTAATCAGTATGAATTTGTCCAGTGTCATGTGTACGTTTCCAAATGATTTGCTTATGGGTTAGTTATTAATTAGTATTATCATTATTATTTTATTTTTATTTTACTTTACAGAACAAAATGAAAATTGTCATTAAAGCTGCAGTCCATAACTTTTTTTGGTTAAAAATGATCCAAAATACATTTTTGAGCAAGTACATAACCAGCCAGTGTTCAAAACTATCTCCTTACCTTACTTGATTCACAACGGTAAGCTTGTAATAATGTTTTATAATAAGAGTGGTACTGGTGGATTTCTGTGGGAAATTCGAGCATGCAGCCGTTCGTCTTTGCGTCATTACGTCACGTCTGTAAAGATAAAGAAAGGAGTCCCTGCATATAGAATGCTGCTGGTAGCGGGTCATTTATAGCCTTTTCTCACAGCAGCTGAAATAATTAAAGGTCTTACAGGTGTGGAACTACGTGAGGGTGAGTAATTAATGACAGAATTTACATTTTTGGGTGAACTAACCCTTTAACGCTTCTCTTTGTTGACATTACGAATTTGGAAAGGTGGACTAAGATTGCACTAAGCCATATCACATTCTCACAACAATGCATTGTCAAAATTCATTAAAAAAAGTTACCAGGCAACTGGCGTGTAACACCGTTTTAACGCATTTGAGGCTTTGAACCCTGGCTAACACGGAGTCCCACAGATGCCACCGTGAGCTCATGCAGGGCCACCAGAAGCAATCCGTGGGTTCATGTGGGTCACAATTTTCAGGTCGAAAAATATAGAAATACGTATGAATTAGTGCTGTCAAATTGATTACTCGCGATTAATAGCATCTAACATATAAATTTATGTTTACATAATCCATGTGTGTATACATATATATGTGTATATGTATATACACACACAGACATATATAATATATGTAAATATAATAATATATATACACATATATTATGTAAACACAAACTTTTATGTTAGATGCAATTATTTGCGATTAATCGATTTGACAGCACTAGTATAAATATGAAAAAATAACAGCCCTGAGATGAAATCAGCATGGGCCCTAAAGAAGAAGTTAAAGGTGAGGTCTGGATAAAATGATGAAGGCCAAAAGAGTGATGGGAGCAGGCGTGTGAGATCACTTCGCTGCTGTCAATGCATAGAGAAAAGCTGCAGAGCAAACACAGGTGGTTCAGAGCGAGGGCAGAGCTCTCCACAATGGCCCCCGTGATCCCGTCCACATCCCCCACTCAGCATTTAGAGGGACTTGCATGCTTCAAACTAAAACCAGCCAACAAACGTGCATATACATGCATCTCTATTATTTTAAAAAATATTACAGACTAACCTGCTTTCACACACATTTTACATTATAGTCAAGATTTACCATTAACATATTCTTCTTAAACGAAGGGTCCAAATGGGATTGACAGATATATTTTGCATGTCATATGCCGAATTTAGAGGGAAGAATCTGAGGAGTTCTTTAGAATAGATTTAAACAGTAAAATGTGTTGAAGTGATAATCAAATTAGATAAAGTAACTAGTAAACACACAAGGGGTGAGGATGCAAACAGATTAAATGTGTGCTTGATAATTATTGCACCTTAAACAATTTATATACACCTTCTCTCTGTATTATAATTTTATTAGAATTTATTATTATTATTATATCTGTTTTTGTTATGGAGACTGTATTGTAGTTAATTTTTTACTCTGGGCAATTGGTGACCACAAAGACAGCAAAGCCTGACCTAGAATAAAGCTCTTACATGGTTGTTAGACAGGTTCTTTTACATATGCTGAGGTGAAAATTAGACTGAAGAGATAGGATAAGGAATAGCCCCGGGTGCTATCAACTGACAAAAGTCACGAGCCAAAAAAACACCTTGCAGGTGCTTTTGCTATTCTGGTGAAATATGATGATGAAATGACAACAAACTCTAAATACGCCCCTAATTTCCATCTTAATTGAAAAGGAAAAGAAAAAGAAAAACAACTGGCCTATCTTTCATCATTATCTTCCATGATAAAAAGCACACTGGTTAACGTTCTCTAAAGAGTCTGTCGATTAAAGACCTAGAAATTAATCATCCAAATGAAATCCCTGAAAGTTAGTGTGAGTTAAAAGCTAAATATAAAGATTTCAGAAGGAAAAGTCTTTGCTCATCATCCTAAACTCAACTCTTTTTTTCACCCTGAAGATTTTCTCTGGCTTTCTTAAAAGTAAAATGTCAATCGATAAGTGGAAGTCCTGTTCATTTTTAAATTGTTTTGTGGATATGTTCCTGGCACTGTTGACTAATTTTACGACAGCTGTTCCCATTTCGTTTTAAATTAAAAACCCCGCTCTATAATCCCAGGAGTCAATCTATAATTAAGGGGATTTATAGAAAAACCAAGTGCTACATTAATAACAAAATTTAATATATTTCTTAATAAGCCATCAGCCGAACCATCTTAAATGTGAAATATAATTTTTTTGAAATCTTCAGAAAGCTTTGCCTGGAGACAGACTGGACTTTTTACCAGATTATAAATAATCATTCTCTTTTTTTTATCTACTGGTAATCGTCACCATGTGGCACAGTTGAATCAATCCACATCATCACATCTAAATACAAACAATCCAGTATCTATTTGTTTAAGGACCAACAAGGTAATTTTACATGTATCTTTAGGAATAAATTAAGCAATTAATAAAATAATACAAACAACAACAACAATAATAAATTGAGATCAAATTAATTTATTTATATTTAGATTAATTATTGATTATTTATTAAATTATCTACATTTTTTAACTTTTTATAATAATAATAATAATGAAGTTAATAACATTCTAGATTATAAATCATTTATTTACTTTTCTGAAAGTATATACAATACACACACACACACACACACACACACACTCCTCAAACACATACACATACATATACACATATACATATACATATATATACATATATATACACATATATACATATATATACATATATACATACACACATACATATACACACACACACACACACACACATTTTTTCTGACACAGTTTAACTCTGAGATCTTGTCATATTTTATTACCATTTTTTATGAATGAAATGTTCAGGTGTCTGAATAAATTTTGGTTTGACTGTGTTTATATTCATGATTTATTTATTTTTTTTGCAATGCACAGCCATTTAGAGATGGTAGACTATTTCACTACCATTGCACTGATATGCATGTGATGAATGAAACTTTGTATGGTTGAAAGGAACAATACAATGATATTAAATCAAATAAAAAATTTTTACTCATGAACCACCATGAATGCTAATAATAACACAAGCTCAACCTCCCCTCAACTGCAGCCCATTTGGGGTTAAGTGGATTATTACAACAAATGCAGTTAGTGCGTTAATATATTCAGTTAAGATGCAAGTTAGTCAGTGTGTTCATGTCATAAAGGTCCGACCCTGACTCAGCACCCCTGCTGAAATCAGCCCCCCTGCTCGCCCAAGTCTCTCTCAGTGCATGTTTACTTAGCTCTATCTAATGACGGCCCTTTTACAGCACTCTGCATTAAACTCAAGGGCTCTGGCTGCATCAGATAAATACAGCAAATCAAATAGGCCCGTGTTTGCCCTGCGTCTCCCTGACAGACCCGCAGCGAGGCATCGCAGCACACTGACCAGCCTGTGTCATCCTAAAACCCTGTCAAACAGACACCTGCGGCCGCCAGTCTATCGCTGCAAATCGCTGGAAAACAAGAGCAGCAGAGAGCAAATAGAAGTTAATGAATGATACAGTGGAGAGCGTAATGACGGGCTGATAAAGGGCCCGGGGGCACGTATGGGGGACTGCACGTACGGCAAAGGTCGGATTCGAGGATGGTGTTGTTGGCAAACACCCCTAGTGTGTTTCGGAAAGCGTGTGCATTCTGTGAAAGCTAGCGCGGCTAACCTGAGGGCTCATGTCATTCATTTCCAGAGGCTTCTTCCCACGTAGGAGGTGTGTGCGCTTTACCTTGCTCATTCGTTCCCGATTGTTTGGGGCGGCCAGGTGGCAGGTGCTGTTTTCAGAATTAAGGCATGGCTCTTTCACACGAAGAAGCTCTTGTTCCAGACGCTTGCACTGGGGAAGAGAGACAGAAGCGGGATCACTTGAATGCATTAAATCACAATTTTACCTAGATGATTAGACCAGCAATAAGATGCCTGCTTTTATACTTGGTTCTTGCATTAACCAAACAAGCCAAAACTATGTCAAATTAAGATTCTACTTGTCCACTTTCTGTTCTGTTTCTGTACAGTAGGTTTAAACACATCTACACATGAAAATTAGATGTTTCTCAGAAGTGCTCAGAAATTTCCTCTATGCACTATAGTATAATATATTTACATTCCAAATAACTGATTGTAATTTACATTCTTACAATCTTATGGTATATATTTAATTGTTTTATGAGGAATAGGGGTCATTTTATTGACAAAATCATTTAAAGTGCAAACACGGGTGCACAAATATGATTATAATGTTTTTGAAAGCGTTTAAACAATATTTGCATTAAAGTTGGCTCAAGAACCCTGTGAAAACCAGTTGCACTGCAACAAGAAAAAATAATGTGTATGTAAGCCTGTTCGATGAGAGGTGAAATCTCTGCAGGGTATAAACCTACATTCACAGTTATGACTATATTTACTGTAAGAACCTCAGCACACACTTGCTGATATGACTCTCCGTTTGTGTCTGTGATCCCTGGAGGGACAGACTCATTTGTGGTATATTTCAAATATAAAATCACTTTCTTTTATGAAGAAAAATATGTGTGCTGTGGATCATCCATACAGTGGAAAGAGAAGCAGTTTCAGCCACTTCAGTAACACAATAGCATTCATATATTTGGAACATTTCCATCACAAATGACTGCTTGTGTTTGAGAGAAGCCAAAAAAAATAAAAAAATAAAAAAATAATGAAAAACAATTTATTTATTTTTGCACGTTATACAGCTAAAATGAATCATATGTCAAACAAATTTAGCAAAAAATAAAAAAATAATAAACTACAAATCTTTTAAAATGTAAAAAAAAAATTGTTAAATTGCGCATTATCCCACTAATAGGAAATGTAACAAAGTAAATGCTATATGTCAAAACAAATGTATAAAAAAAGTAATTACTAATTTAAAAAATAATAAATTAAATTAATAAAAATGAATTTACATAAAAAACAAATAATCAAAAATAATATTTATATGTTAATTATTATTTGATGCATGTTCCCAGAAATAACAGCTATAGGGCTTGGGGATAAACTGTGTCAGTGGCTCAACATAGTAAATTAACCAAAAGAAATTGTTATACAGTTAAAATTAATTACAAATGTATATAAAAGTCCTCAAAAAAATACACGCATTATATATATATAATACTGAAATACTTCATAAGATCAATATATAAAAAAAAGGATATTTTAAACAGAAATGTCATGCTTCTGAAAAGCATGTTCATTTCTATGCACTCAATACTTGGTTGGGGCTCCTTTTGCATGAATTACTGCATCAATGCGGTGTGGCATGGAGGCAATCAGCCTGTGGCACTGCTCAGGTGTAATGGAAGCTCAGGTTGCTTTGATAGCGGCCTTCAGCTCATCTGCATTGTTGGGTCTGGTGTCTCTCATCTTCCTCTTCACAATACCCCATAGATTCTCTACAGGGTTCAGGTCAGGCGAGTTTGCTGGCCAATCAAGCACAGTAACACCATGGTCATTGAACCAGATTTTGGTACCTTTGGCAGCGTGGGCAGGTGCCAAGTCCTGCTGGAAAATGAAGTCAGCATCTTCATAAAGCTTGTCAGCAGAAAGAAGCATGAAGTGCTCTAAAATTTCCTGGTACATGGCTGCGTTGACTGTGGACTTCAGAAAACACAGTGGACCAACACCAGCAGATGACATGGCAGCCCAAATCATCACTGACTGTGGAAACTTCACACTGGACTTCAAGCAACATGGTTTCTGTGCCTCTCCACTCTTCCTCCAGACTCTGGGACCTTGATTTCCAAATGAAATGCAAAATTTACTTTCATCTGAAAAGAGGACTTTGGACCACTATGCTTTGGTACAGCACTCTGCGAACAGCCAGCTCTATCACCAATGACCCTCTGTGGCTTACCCTCATTGTAGAGGGTCTTGATGATCAGCAGACTTCCCCATGACTGCTGTTGGGATTACTGACCTTGACTAAATACGATAAAAAATGACTATAAAAATAAATCTGCATTGTTTATCCTTTTGATCTTTAATTCATAAAATTAGCAAAAATTTAACCTTTCATTGAAGGAAAAGAATTGAAAGTGGGGGGAAACTCACATTATGGAATAAATGTTTTTCTCCAAAACATGTTGGCCACAATTATTGGCACCCCTAGAATTTTTTATGAGTAAAATATCTCTGAAGTATATTCCCATTTATATTTACATTTATTTTAGCACACCAGGGTGATCATGAACATGAAATTGTCCAGCCATGACTTCCTAGTATAAACATGAGGACATTTCTGTTCCAAATTCCTGTAATCATTCATCACAATGAGTAAAATCAAAATATATAGTTCTGATGTGCAGCAAAAGATTGTTGAGCTTCACAAAATAGAAAGTGGCTGTAAGAAAATAGCTAAAGCATTGAAAATCCCCATTTCCACTATCAGGGCAATAATTAAGAAGTTCCAAAGATGTTACAAATCTGCCTTGAAGAGGACGTGTGTCTAAATCGCCGTAATGCGCGGTGAGGAGGAAAGTTTGAGTGGCCAAAGACTCTCCAAGGATCACAGCTGGAGGACTGTAGAGATTAGTTGAGTCTTGAGTCTCAGAAAGCCTAAAAAATATATCAAACAGCACCTACATCCCCACAAGTTGTTCGGGAGGGTTTCAAGAAAAATCCTCTGCTCTCATCTAGAAACAATCCCCAGCATATTCAGCTGTCAGACAAGACTGGAACTTCAAACGGGACCGGCTTCTGTGGTCAGATGAAACTAAATTTTTTTTTTTTTGGGCAGCAAACCCACCAGATGGAATTGGTGCACACATGGATAAAAAGTACCCCTTGCCCACAGTTAAATATACTGCTGGATCTTTAATGTTGTGGGCCTGTTTTTCTGCTGGAGGTCCTGGATATCTTGTTCAGATACATGGTATCATAGATTTCTATCAAATACCAACAGATAAAAAAATCAAAACCTGACCACTTCTGCTAGAAATCCAATAATGGGCCATGGTTGGATCTTCCATCAGGACAATGATCCAAAACAAACATCAAACCAACACAAAAATGTGTCACTGAGCACAAAATGAAGCTTCTGCCATCCTAGTCCACTGACCTGAACCCTAAAGAAAATGAGTGGAGTGAACTGAAGAGAAGAAGCACCAACATGGAGCTGGGAATCTGAAGGATCTGTAGAGATTCTGCATGAAGGAATGGTCTCTGATCTCTTGTCAGATGTTCTCCAAACTCATCAGGCATTATAGGTGAAGACTCAGAGCTGTTATCTTGGCAAAAGGAGGTTGCAAAAAGTATCGAATAAAAGGGTGCCAACGTAATTGTGGCCAACGTGTTTTGGAGAAAAACATTTCATAATGTGATGTTCCCCCCACTTTCAATTATTTTCCTTCAATGAAAGGTTCGATTTTTGCTAATTTTATGAATTAAAGATCATAAGGATAAACAATGCAGATTTATTTTTACAGTCATCTTTGATCATATTTACCAAGGGTGCCAATAATTCTGACCACAAATGTGTGTATATATATATATATATTTTATATAAAGAGTAGTTTTACATGTTTTGGGGTACATGTTTTGGAGTAAAGCTGCTCAACTACTGGTTGTGGTAAACTTTACCCTCAAATACTATTAAATGCTAAAACTATTACAAATACTATTATTAAATGTTGAAAATTGTTTCACTACATTCAAATATGACAGCTTACTGAGCAGAATTGAGTAGTACAATTTAGTACCACAAGTGCCTATACATAATTCCCTATCCACAAAGCCCATATCCTCTCCTCATTTTTCCATATCTGAGACTCTCCGGCCGACTTTCAGACAGACATACTGAGACAGACAGGCGCTTTAAACATACACTGAAGTGACCAGCTCTTTGGTGGGTATTATTGTAAGCAGGCTTGTTTTCTACCAGTCCATATGTGCTCCTCTCCATGTGCACATTCCAGGATCGACGGACACTTACCAGGAATGTAAACCATCCTCACGGCCTGACAAGTCCCAATGTTTCAACATTCAGCCGTCTCAAAGAGTAGCGCCCGCGCAAACAAGCCTCTCAGCCACCGACCCCACTCCTGTCTCTTTCCTCTGCAGACTAAAATAATACCGCTGCCGTCCAGACAAAACACACAGCTTCTCTTTAGTGTCAGCCTGAGTTATGGTTCTCGGGCAGCAGATGTCTTTTAGGGGGAAACGTATTTTAATCAGAATGCACCTCTGCGGTGACGCAAAAGGCCAACATTGCCGTCAGTGGCCCAAAAATAACCAGGGCGAAATTGTGCACAGGAACAGACACATTAACCTATTTTAACTTTTTAATCCACCAATCAAAGTCTCAGACTATAATATTAAACAGCACAACAACACAAAAGTAGAAATAAGAGGTCTGAACCACGTGATAGCATGTTCTACGACTGAAAAAAAAAAAAATCAGCGGAATAAGGTCTCAAGACAATCAGCCAACCCTAATTCACCATGAGATGCGACTCAATTTCCTCTCTCACTTTAACATCAGCACTCTATCAAGATCAAGAGAAATTCAATAAGCGCCCAGCGCAGGGACATAACGAAGCAGATCTTATTCTCTGCGTTAACTGTGAGGAGAGGAAGGAAGTAAGAATAAGATTTATTTCCTCCAGCACTTATCCAGCTTTTCATATTCTGGCAGGCCAAAGGGATGTGGCGGCCCTCTGCCTGCAGCCGGGCTCTAATCCCTATGAGATGAGGAGAGAGATGGGTGGAACGGCAGGGGAGGGAGATATCCTTGAGGATAGAGAGAGGACCCATTCCCGTCTCAAAGGGATTAGGCGTGGGTTTGCAACTTACTTCTGAAATTGCCCCACAGATTCAGGTTTTTGGCCCCAATGAAAAACCTTCTAGGAGACGTTTCGCAGCCATGTTCTGGTGGGTTTTGGGTGGAGTTAGAAGAGTGACACCTGGCCTTTTGTTCATTTCAGAGAATTTGACACAGGCTGTCATGGTCGAGCTGTCACTGGCTTTCCAGCTGCATTTATCTGCACAACAGGATTTATTTTATGAATCTAGCCTACCTACAATAAACCACTCAGTCGATCAGAAGAATTGCTGTTCAAGAAACATCTGTTCATCCATGGGTGTGCTGGTCTGAAAATGAGGTGTGTTCAAGTGCATTGTTGGTGTGTTGCTATTTCGAGGCAACTGAAAATGACTGCGTCATTGATCAACAAAAACCTGGTCCAAAGTGTTTTTTGTTTTTTTTTGTTATTTAAAGGCCATATTAGTAATATGCGCCTATGGGCGGGTGCACAACGTGCACACCCTCTGCTTATTACACACACAGGGACGCGCGGCAGCACACAAACATGCCAAATATTAAAAATAAAAGGATTACAATGTACAAGATTATTTTTGTGTAGATAAAGATAAAAATGCCTACATGTCATAATGGATAGTCATTCCATGTATTAAAATGACCTATTTGCAGTAATGACAAATTAAATTGGCTAATTATTTGACCAATCGTGGCAATACACTTAGGTATTTAAACTGACTCGTCAGGTTGAGGGTGTCTACATTTCGCCATGTAAATAGCGAATCCGCCATGGTGCAAGCCTGGCTTTTAAAGGGAATGGAAGATGACACTCTGATTGGTTTATTGCACGTTATGCCCAAAACAGACCCATGACTCATTAAGAGACTAGGTCATGCACCATGCGCTTCAGACCATGTGCTTAGATTGTTAAAATAGGACCCAAGGTCTCTATAAATCCATTTGTCCACTGGTGTTTCCCCCAATTTTTGGATTTTTCTTTGTTTTTTTTGTTTTTTTTAATTAAATAAGTTTTTTTTTTTTATTAAAATTAAATAATTTTACATCCTTTGGACATTGAAAATTAATTGCTATAATAGCATATTATTTAAAAAATGTCATTAAAATATATTTTAAAAATTAATATAAAAATATACACTACAGTTTAAAGGGTTAGTTCACCCCAAAATGAAAATTCAGTCATTAATTACCCTCATGTCGTTACACACCCGTAAGACCTTCGCTCATCTTCAGAACACAAATTAAGATGCTTTTCATAAAAACAGATGGCTCATTGTCAGCAAGATAATTAACTCTTTCAATGCCCAGAAAGCTACTAAATACATATTTAAAACAGTTCATGTGAGCACAGTGGTTCAACCTTAATGTTATGAAGCGACAAGAATACTTTTTGTGTGCCAAAAAAAAACAAAATAACGACTTTATTCAACAATATCTAGTGATGGTCGATTTCAAAACACTGCTTCACGAAGCTTAAAAGCTTTACGAATCTTTTGTTTCGAATCAGTGGTTCAGGGCGTGTATCAAACTGCCAAAGTTACACCCTCCAGTGGTGAACCATTAAAATTTCAAAACACTTATGACATAACGAAGCCTCATTTAATGAAATCACATGACTTTGGCAGTTTGATGCCATTTGACACACTTCAAACCACTGATTCAAAACTTTTTTGTTGAATAAAGTCGTTATTTTTTTTTTTTTTTTTTTTGGTGCACAAAAAGTATTCTTGTCGCTTCATAACATTAAGGTTGAACCACTGTACTCACATGAACTGTTTTAAATATGTTTTTAGTAGCTTTCCGGGCATCTGAAAGTGTAAATTATCTTGCTGTCAATGAAGGCCTCACTGAGCCATCAGATTTTATCAAAAATATCTTAATTTGTGTTCCAAAGATGAACGAAGGTCTTACGGGTTTGGAACGACATGAGGGTGAGTAATTAATGACTGAATTTTCATTTGTGGGTGAACTAACCCTTTAAGGTCTGTAAGTCTGTAAGAAGGTAATTTATCAAGGATGCGTTAAATTGCGTTAAATTTCAAATAAATGTTTTTTTTGGGAACCTTTTATCCATCAAAGAATCATGAAAAAGAATCATTGAAATAGAGCAGATTATACCTTGCAACCACCCACACAGATGAATTTACAGTCACATGAAGAGTTTCCATCTTTACTCATTATGCTTATCTACACTGAATTTTATTGCAGATGTTCCACTTTTATTGCCAGAATTCCCCTTATTTTTGACAATATAAAAGAGTCTTGTATCACTCTCCAAAACATCACCTCATATCCATTACAACGGATTACAGTAAATTATCAGCCTAAAATACTGTTCATACCGAGTGTAACAAGTCTGGGAAATCAAATAGTCAGAAAGGCCTCGATGACCTGTACCATCACACCTGATTAAAGTTAAAATACACAGTACCCAATGACCCAAAACAACACCAGGAATGACCATTAGATACAATTTTGTGTGCAACTAATGAACTCAAGCACATTATATAACAGCAATTATGAAATGTAGGCAGCATTTATCAACAAAGAAATCCCAGCAAATACATCCACTGCCCCACACTTGAACTCTATGATGAAGCTGAATATCTGGATGTCAATATTTAGCTACCTGCTTGTTTGTTTTCATTTGATTGAATTATGTGTGTAGGAACGATATACCAAATATTTGAGGTTATGCAGCAATATTTGTCCCTACATGTGAATTAGGTAGCTGGTGTGTTGATTCTTAAATCAGTGCAGGATCTGTGAATAAACACTGATGTATGTGCTTTAATAGACCAATAATCAAAGTCATCTTGCAGAGGAGTTAAAACGCAGGAGGAGGAGAGATAGTCAATATTTAGAGAGTTGTATTTGATTTTTTTTTCTATGGTGTAAAGGTTTCTGGCTTGGTACACAACTACTGTGAGTGGAGTGTTTAGGGCTGGTGTGTGTTAGGATTGACCCTTAGCATGTACTGTGTGTGTCGTAGGTTTGTACCCTGGTTAAAGCAGTGTCTCTTTCCTCTATGACGGCTTTCATCTCCTCGGAGGTGATCTGGGAGCGACGCTCTCTGGCCCTCTGGATCTGTTCGATGATGGCCGCCCCGCTCTGCTCGATAGCGAGGGCAGAGTCCGCGCTGTTAACCCTGTTCAATAGCTCTTCCAGGTCCTGACCAGAACATACAAATAAAAATCACAGTTCATCAGGCAAAACACATTTTTAAATATCATTTGATTGCATATTAAAGTTCTCCTGTAGTCAATAATTTTGTCAATAATTTGATCACCAAAATTACATATTTAATAGTTTTTTCCTGTGAAAATAATCTCTTCACGCCTGAAAATAGCTTGAATGTAACTACACTCGTGCTTCATTTAGTATACGCGGATCCAAGAATATGCAAATTGGCCCCCGCCTCCACTCAATTACACAAGCTCGGGCTACCTGATCCACCCGCTCAACTTTACCATAGTAAACGCTATGGAAATACTAGTTTAATTCAGCCATATATGTTTGAACCAGAAATTGATTCAGAAGAATTGGAAGAGCAAATTATACAGGTTTGTCTGCAATTCGATGTATCACAATGGTAACACATTTTATGTATTCGCTCTTTTCATTGGCAGATACATAACGGTAATTTATATAATTAGCCTTTGACATTTGACTACTTTATCAAACAGCTAATAATGTGCTGCTACTGTTGCATAAACAATCTCAGAGTCAGACAGCTGCCTTTTAAACATCAGCATCTTTAGAAACGCTTTGAACAACTTAGAACGTCAGTAGAGAAAGGCATATAGTTTATCATAACATCGTAATATACATCATATACATAATTCACCTGCTATATTGCTAAATCTACCCGATTTTTCAAATCAACAGAAAAATATACCGGGATAACCTGGCTTCTCTTGAGACTCCCTGCTTTGCAGCATAGTTATTTGATATGCTAAAGCCTGTCTCGCATGTTGATGGGATTGATTACAACATGTTTGTGATGTCTGTGATGAACAAGGGTGATTTTAAACCGCATTTTTGAGACGGCCTTTGGTAAACTGCTTGTTTTAAGGAGAAAATACTCAGCAATGGTGTTGACTGATGAATTTGCACATGGTTTGTCTTAAAGTTGCTAGGCAGTTATTTAATAGCCCAGGTCAAAAGACCCCCCACCAAGTCTCTATGAACTTCAGGAGTGATAACAGGGTTTAACACTGTAAAACTTGGAATAGTTAAAGCTACAATATGTTGATTTTTTGGTGCTAGAGGTCGCCTATTCAAAACAAAGGCACACAAATTAAGATATCCCTACAGTATTTAGTATTTAAGTTAATAAGTTAGGTCAAAATAAATAAATAAAGTTCAGGGTTCTCTGATGTCAGTTAATGGCCACACGACATGCAGGTAAACATTTTTTTTAGTAAGAGTTTTATTTTTATTGTTTTCATTTTATTTATTTTTTTCTTGAATCAGTGGTTCGGATCGTGTATCAAACTGCCAAAGTCACGTGAACTATTGAAATATCGAAACACTTATGACATAACGAAGCTCCGAAGCTTCATGAAGCAGTGTTTTGAGATCGCCCATCACTAGATATTGTTGAATAAAGTCGTTATTTTGTTGTTTTGGCACACAAAAAGTATTCTCGTCGCTTTATAATATTAAGGTTGAACCACTGTACTCACATGAACTGTACTAAATATGTCTTTAGTAGCTTTCTGGGCATCTGAAAGTGTAAATTATCTTGCTGGCAATGGAGGCCTCACTGAGGATTTTATCAAAAATATCTTAATTTGTGTTCTGAAGATGAACGAAGGTCTTACGGGTGTGGAACGACATGAGGGTGAGTAATTAATGACATGATTTTCATTTTTAGGTGAACTAACCCTTTAAGTGTTTTTTTTTTTTTTTCAAACTAGTGAAAAGAAAACATCCAAAAATACAATTTTAAGTCAATCTTTTATAGCATTTTATCAGTTTGTGTCTGTAGATTTAATTTATTTTAAATCTCAAACTCAAAATGAATTTTTTTCAGAATCTCCACTTCAGTAGCACTTACAAACACCAAACTTTATAGTTTTATTCTTATCTATATTCTGAAGGTTTTTACAGAGGGGTTTGTTCATATATAATTTGCCTGATTTTATGCAACATTTTATTTCTAAAAAATTGTGAAAATGTATTTTTCCCTGGCTGTTGACAGCATTTTCTCATTTATGGAGTGATGAAAAGAGATATCCAAAATCCCCTCTGTAAAAACCTTTGAATCTCATATGTCAAAAAAATGAAACAAGAATTTTGAACCTGGCTTAAATGAGAGTTTTGTCCTAGAAATGTATGCAAATTAGTGCATATTTAATCAGATAATGCCTCATTTGCATATTTAAACATAACATTTCAGAAAACTTGTAATACAAAAAATGTTTGCAATTCTTAATGTAATCAATCTTGTGATACTTGATATCACAAGTATAGTGACATCAAATTTTTTAAAAATTTTTTTTTACACTATTCACCTGGGGTGTCTTATGCGGTACAGTGATTCACTCCTGAAACTGCAATGGTTGACATAGTATTAGGCTTATTCGCCATTTTCAAAACAGCGACTGGAGATGTTAACGTTGAGCAGTTGTTAGTAAAGCGCTGTCAATAGAAGCACATTTCAATGTATGTTTTGATTATTTTACTGTCCACCAGGTAAATATCATACGTCTGATTGCTTAGAAAAGTACTAGAAAAACACTCCTAAGCTACATGATTTAAGGTATCATTCATGTTAATGTGCAATAGATGCGCCAAAAATTAAGAAATCAGAGTAAGCATCAAAACAAGCCTTTCCTGTGGCTGTTTTTTCATTTAAGACAGTTGGACAAAAAGGGTACACAGAACAATCAGAGATGAAATTCTCCAGTGAGGAAGGCTTACCACATCACTTTCTTCAGGTTTAATATTCTCCAGCCTAGAGAGAGATGGAGAGAGAGAAAAAAATGTGTGAGAGAAATAGAGAAATGAAATGTAGTGAGCTTCCTTGAGTTTCCTTTATGTCACTCTGCAAAATGAGATCACTTCCCAAATCCAGTAATTGCATTCTGTGGGTTTTGGTATGAAAGCAGAAGACACACTCAGAGATATTAAAAGTGCCACCCGCTCGTGCTGTTATTCCACTGTAATGCCCATTCTGCTCAAAACTGACAGCGAATTGTTAAGTTATTAATGTTTACTACTTTATATGACTATTGGGATCAATTGTTCATATGTGTGGAGAAACGGAGAGACGGATTAGGCCTGAACCTTTTGTGCCACACCTGCCATGAGCATCTTTATAAAGGCAAAGACAACAGTAATTATGGAGCCAAAAGCCTGGAGACACACGGGTCACAAACTGGTGGAAATATTTATGATTTTGAAGGTTTTTCATATGGACCTCTATATCAAATGCACAGTCACAAAGATTTGCTCATGGCTAATGTAGATCAATGGCATGGTAAGTAAAATCTTGAGGTTTTGCAATAAATGTACAAAATATATACTGAGAGTTCCAAAGGTCTGAGATCACACATTAAAATCTGGAAATAAACAAAAAGCTGTAGGATTTTAAATGATTTTAAGGCCCGGTTTCACAGACAGGGCTTAGCCTAAGCCAGGATTAGGCCTTAGTTCAATTAGGGCATTTAAGTAGCACTAGAAAAAAAACATTACTGGTGTCCATCTTGAGACAAAACAATGGCACTGACATATTTTAAGGTATGTCAGTACAAGTTACTTTCAGTTAGAACTGCTCAAACATGCATTTTAGTCTAGGACTAGCTTAAGCCTTGTCTGTGAAACCAGGGGTAAATTAAGTATATATACACTACCATTCAATACTTTAGGGTCAGTAAGATTTTGAAAACATTTAATGCTTTTTATGCTCATCAAGGCTGCATTTATTTGATTAAATATTAAGTAAAACAATAATATTGTTAAATATTATTATAATTTTAAAATAACTGCTTTCTTTTTCAAAATATTTTAAAATGTAATTTATTCCTGTGTTGGCCAAACTGAATTTTTAGCATCATTACTCTAGTCTTCAGTGTCACATGATCCTTCAAAAACCATTCTAATATGGTGATTTGCTGATCAAGAAACATTTCTTATTAAAAATGTTGAAAACAGTTGAGCTGCTTAATATTTTTTAGAAACCATAATACCTTTATTTAAAATTATTTGATGAACAAAGTTGAAAAGAAACAACATTTGTGACCCATGCTGGCAAAATGAGTCACAATGAGTAAATTTTCATAAATGAGTTATTGTTATTTTCACAATCTATTAAAAATTTTTTTTAAAATGATGTATGGTTTGTTGGAATCAGAGAACAAATGACTGACCTACACCTGTTTGAAGTTGAAAGAGTCAGCAAAGTCAATTTTGAGAAAAATCAAGTTTTCTAAAGGTTCCAAAACAAAACCACCTACACTGTAAAAAAGATTTGTTGGTTTAACTTAAAAAAAGTAAGTTACCTGGTTGCCTTAAAATTGAGTTTATTGAAATTAAAAATTTGAGTTAATACAATGAAGGTGATTGGTTTAATCAACAGAAACTCAAAATATTGTGTTATCTGAACAATATTAATTATCTAAGTTGATTTGACAAAAGAAAAAATGTGATAAATCATGAAATTAATTTTTTACAGTGTAGCAACCTTAAAATTCCTGTTAATAACACCTAATTTGGCACACACACCTGGTCAATAAATATATATTCAACCTTCTTTCAATATTTTAGAAGCTGATGTAATTCTGTTTATATGTGTATATCGCGATCGCGCGCTGTCTGAGGCGTCTTTGTGCACGCGCTTCAGATCTGTCAGTCAGTGTAAGATCGATTTGTTTACATCAGCATGTGTTTGAAAATCACATTTCATTGGTTCAGACTCTTGCCATCAAAAATTCGCTATGAATATTCACAAAGTTGGAATGCTGCGCTTTAAAAAGATACCAAACTTGGTGAAGAGAGCAAAGAAAAACAACATTTTTCATAGTCAAAGAAAAGGTACTCCTCTTAGAAAATGTACAAATAAAGATACTTTTAGATATTTAATTGCTATTTGAAGCATTTGGATCGCTAAATGAGGGTGTGAATACCTTAAATTCGACCAAAATCGACATTTTTTACTCGTTTTACCTGTAGCTCGTAATTAACCCGTGGGCATTCCGACTGATTTTGCCAGCACGGATCACATGAATTTAAAAAATAAAAGATTTTGTAACATTATACATTTCTTTACTGTCACTTTTTATCAATTTAATGCATACATGTATTTATTTAAAAAAAAAAAAAAAATCATACTGACCCCAAATTTTGGAATGGTATATGTAAATACAAAATATTAGGTCTTTTTTGGATCTCACTGTATATTCATACAGCCATAGTTTCACTGGGTTTAGTGAGAAAGAAAGCAGATGAACTACAGAAATCTGCTCTTCCTGCTCTTGCAGACCTCACTGGTGCAATGCTCCTTTAGGAGCAAATCGAATTCCTCCATCAGCCACCAGGCAGAAAAAAACAACAACCCCTCAACTCATTTACAAAGGCATTACATGGATCTCCATCCATTATAAAGGTACATACTCATTCACACAATGGACCCAAGAGTGACCTCCGAAAATAAGGGCTTAGAACACGTGAGTCCATATTCTCCAAAAGATAAGTGGATTCCACTTGGCTATCAATTATCATTTTTTTGAGAGAGAAGCCAGAATGGAGCCCTTGAAAGCAGCTACGAGAGGGACGATTTTATAATTAGATTTTGAAGAGATCCGTAAAATGCATTTCATGCCTTTCAATAATTGCGGTTCGTTTGAGAGAACTATCAATAAATCATGAGGCCGACTGAAATATTAAACAGGGTGTAAGGTGAAGAATACCTCTGAAAAGGACATCAAGCAATAAAGAAGAACAAAAACTCATTGGTAAATGAATTTTAAAAACACTAGTTGTTGGGTACTCATAAACACTGACGTCGACAAAGCTATTTTTTTTAAAGCACAACCGGTATTAAACAGGACATAATTTCTCCCATCCCCTGGAGGGCACAGGGCAATATTCGCTTTGAAAGGCCTATTATCAAACAACAGCAGCAGTTAAACATACAAGGAAGAAGATCATATTAATTATAACTCAGCAGGTGGGGCATTAAATGGTAAACATCCGCAGGTCTAAAGCACAGGATTGATTTCCTATACAGTGGAACTTCTGACTGACAAGCCAGAACTAGGACTCTTAAGAAATGTCACACCTCTCTGATATATTTCCAAACCAGTCAATATTTGATTTCCCCTCAAACCCTTGTCTGTTCATTCAGCTTGTCCTCTAGCAGGAAGAACAAAGCAGCTTCCCATCGCAATGGTTAGTAAAGCCGCATGCCTCGCGTGCTTCTCAAACCCTTAAATCCACTGTCTTATATATATATATATATATATATATATATATATATATATATATATATATATATATATATATATAAAAAGCTGAGAAACTTTAAAGGCACTTGGACTAAGAATTGTGGAAACAAAACCTGAGGCTTTCCATTTATCATCTCACGGAAGCTTCTGGATCATAAAATGTATGCTTTTGAGTTATTTATCATCGATGAGTTGAAAAATATGTCATTAAAAAAAGTTTAGCGGACATACTGCTTTTCTGTATTATTATAATGTCACCAAATATAATGCTTTTTCATTTCTTTTATAAATAGATACCAAAGAGAGAGCAATGAGTGGAAAAATCAGACGCGTCGAGATGTATTAAACTCTACTGATTGTATGAGCACTAGGGCTGGGTAATGTATTCAATATCATTTCAAAACACTTGTTTTCACAAACAATTTACACAGCAATTCATTCTGCTTGTGTTTTATAAATAAGGCCCAACGAGATATTAGCCTAATTTGAGTATGATGGCACTTAACTGTGTGAAAATTGCAAATCGAGATTATCGATTTTCATTATGTGAGGAGCTCCTTTGAGAGAACAGGAATGATTAGAGCAGCATGTATGTAGTTGGACAGGCTGAACTGAGGCTCTGTTTTGGAAGAGGTTTGAACAACACATACTCCAGAGTCGCCTCCTGAAGCTTCTTGGCCCGAAGTAAAGCTTCATCCCTCTCCTCGTTAGCCAGACGCAGTCTGGCCATCACAGCCTGGTCTCTCTCCCTCTGAGCCTTATAGATTTCCTCGACTAACGCTGAGAGAGAGAGAGAGAGAGAGAGAGAGAGAGAGAGAGAGAGAGAGAGAGAGAGAGAAAGAGAAAGAGAGAGAGAAAGAGAGAGAGAGAGAGAGAGAGAAGAGAAAGAGAGAGAAAGAGAGAGAGAAAGAGAGAGAAAGAAAAAAAGAGAAAGAGAGAGAGAGAGAGAAAGAAAAAAGAGAAAGAGAGAGAGAGAGAGAGAGAGAGAGAGAGAGAGAGAGAGAGAGAGAGAGAGAGAGAGAGAGAGAGAGAAAGAGGGGTTATTATTCTGGTATTGCACTCCAGAGCTCCAGCTGCACAATAACAAGGCTAAGCTCCTCGGGAAAGAGGTTATTGCAGTTGAAACACTATGGCATAAGTATTAATAACTCTAAGTGAGCCTTATTTTGAGAAGACAGTTTCCCCTGGGGAGGTGTGTGTGTGTGTGTGTGTGTGTGTGTGTGCGCGCATGAGTGCCCAGAGCAATAAAAACAGCAGCAACACCCTGAAGTCAGAGTTCCAGGCTCTTGGAGACTGTGGAGACATTTTATTTATGAAATTTCAGCATGGAAACACTCTGGTTTATCAACATTGTACGGGAACAGTGAGCAATTACACCAGGCTCATGGATGTCAGAAACCATCAGAAAAATATCCTCATATAGGAGGACAAACATGAGTGTGTTTGACCTGCAGGCCTCAGAAGGTCCACAGGCGTGCTGACGTATGCATTTCCAAAACAATATTGGAAATGAAGGCCCCCTAGTGAATGCATGAATGAACTAATGAACAAACAAACAAGCAAATGAACAAACAAATGAGCGAAAAAACGATGAACAAACAAAAAGGTCCAAGGGCATACTGACGACAGAATCTCCAAGCAACAATAGAGACAAAGATAGCTAGCAAATATAACTGAAATGAATAAATGACTGAATGAATAAAGGAACACACCAATGAATGAATGAACGAATGAATGAAGGAATGAACATACAACGAATAAATGAATGAATGATTGAATGAATGAATAAACGATTGAATGAATAAATGAATACACAATGAATGAATGAATGAATGAACACAAACGAATGAATGAACAAACAAGTGAACATACAATGAATAAATGAATGAATGAACGACACAGCACATGAATGAATGAATGCACACCATAAATGAATGAATGAATGAACGAACGAATGAACACAAAACTAATGAATGAATGAACACAACAAATGAACGAATGAATGAGTAAAACTAATGAATGAATTAATGAATGAATAAACGAACGCAGTGAATGAATGAATGAATGAACTAACATAGTGAATGAATGAATGAACAAATGAGTGAACGAATGAACACATATCAAATGAATGAATAAATGGGCCTGTCAAAGCAATATTGACTGCTAACAAATCTTAATTACTAATCGAACGAACAAACAAACAAACAAACGAACAAATGCGAACTAATGAGCAAAATGATCCACGAGCATTTCCAAAGCATTATTATGAACAAAGACAACTAGCAAATATACGAACAAACACAATGAATGAAAGAATAATGTGCAAATAACATAAATGAAATGATGTCTCCAGTAGTCTCCAGCTGAGGGAGATTTAATCAAACTTCTGATTTTAATCAACCAGCCAACCTGACCTGCACCAAATTTAAGAATCAAGGAGACAATTTGGTAAAATCCACAGGATTTTGGCATTACCAAACGTTCCTTGGCACCATCTATAATCCCACCGAAAGCGGCACTGTTATCCATCAAATCGCATCAATTCTTTCCTGCACGATAAACAGTCATTCCCACACTAAGCCACTACAAAGTTCACAAAGCAAATCAATATTGCTAGAATTTGCTGATTAAACATCTCCAACCCGAACCATACAAATCATATTGAAATGAGTGTGGTGAATACATGCATTTTCGTACCCTTATTAAACGAACAATTTGGCTGCCTAATTGTGTCATATATGTCATGTGTCAAGTATTTTTCATTTAATTAACAAACTGTGAAATGGTGCTTTTTAGCTAGTTAAGATCAAATGAAAAGTGAATATCGGCTAAATTTAAATATTTGTTCAGCAAAGGTGAGGAGCGTGTAGATTTCATTGACAAAATAATCAGTTAGAGAGAGGAATGATCACTCCTGATGAGGGCGCTTTATGTTAGACATATTGGTTTATGTTTACAAATGTCAAAGTGTGCGGGTTATCCTGACATGTACTAACTAATTAATTAAAAGTGTTTATCTTTCGACTGTGTTGGAAGGTCAGACATTTACATTTCAAGATCTATGCAATGTCAAACTTCACATAAAAAGGTTTGATTGTCTGAAGAGTATTAAGGTTAATTCTGCCATATTAAACAAGTCTACTTATTCTTTATTCCCTCCTACTAGTCATCTATAAATCTCTTCATCCTACCTGCTGCTCTCTCGCTGGTTCGTGCCTCCAGCTCAGCCTCCTGTAGCTGAGAGTCCAGTAGCTTGGTTTCCAACTCTTTCTCCTTCAGCGCCAACTTGTCCTGGAGCTAAAGATACACAAAAACAGGGATAACTGGATAACTGAGTCACATGTGTGCGAGTTCAGCCTTGTCACATTGATGAGGTCAACCAAAATAAACAAACAAACAACATACCTGCTTAATAGTTAATCATAAATTTTAGTTTTGTTTGTGTTTACCAAAAATGTAAAATAAATAAATAAAATAATAATAATAATAATAATGAAACTGCAGAACATTTCAGTTCATAGCTTACCCCGAAATTAAAACATACACTACTGTTCAAAAGTTTAGGATTGGTAAGTTATTATTATTATTATTATTTTAAAGTTTTCTATTTATAAGCAGAATTTTCAGCATCATTACTCCAGTCTTCAGTCACATGGTTCTTCAGAAATAATTCTAATATGATGATTTGATGCTCAAGAAACATTTCTTATTATTATCAATGTTGAAAAAGTTGTGGAAACTGTCAGGTTTTTTTTTTATGACATTTATCAGATGCTTTTATCCATAGTGATTTACAAATTGATGAATGGAAAGTTAAAAAAGCATTTATTTGAAATACAAATCTTTTGTAACAATGTAAATATTTTACTGTCACATTCAATCAATTTAATCCATCTTTGCTGAATAAAAAAAAAAAAGTATTAATTTCTTTCAAAACACTGACAACCAACTTTTGAATGATAGTGTATTTTGCACAAAGGAAATAAAGCCCACTTATATATTGCGAACTATTACTTTTACATCTATTTATCATATAAATTTAAGTATATGTTATGGCAGAATTAAAAAAAAACAAAATTTATGCTTCAAAAATGAAACAAAAAATGTTACATTTGTTACAATGTTACAATTATTCAGAATAATTAAAATTTTTTAGTAATGTTTTGCTGTAATTATATTTTTGTCTAAAACTACATACATATATATATTATAAAAATATATATATTATAAAACTGTGTGTAACACAGTCACTCCTACTAGCAACTTTGGTGGGTTTAATTTTATATATAATATATACATATTTCAATTGTCTTTTAAAAAGGCACCTGAAACAATAAACTAAATGCAATGTAGTGTTGTCAAAAATATATATTTTTTGATACATATCGATACTGACATATCTGAAACGCTTCCAATACTAATTTTCCACAGAATAGATACACGATACCAGCTGCGCTTTCTTGCACTCTCATCTCTCCGACAGCGAGTTGACACACAAACTCGCCTCCCCTCACTCATTTTATTTGCCCTGGATGAATATTGTAACACAACAATTTTACTCATTCCCGCAGATTTTGTGTACACGCCCAAAGTGTGCACCCCTATTTCAGGACTAAATTGAGTTACTTTTCACTGCTTATTGCGCTTAAACAGTCAAATACACACAAAATAATTTCAAAATGCCGTCTTGGCGAGTAGTCACGTAAAAACAGTGAGTTATGTTTTAAGTAAATGTAAACAGTTGAGAAAGAAAATAAAGGATCCATGCATCCGGATTTAAAGTGACAGTAGCCAAATTTACCTGCTGCCAAATAATGAGAAAGTATTAAAAAAAATAATCTATATGGCAGTTTTCCCAATGGTTTCAATGTCAAAATTGTGGCCAGTAAAAAATGCTGAGTGGCTAGTAACTTTGGAAAACCACTAGCCACAGTGGCTAGTGAGCAAAAAGTTAATGTCAAGCCTTATATATACACACACTGATTCACTCACTGGCCACCCAGCATTTATTGAAAAGCTCATATCAGTCAACCACAACTTAATAACCACTGTCAAGCTTTTGTATTTGTACCACTACATCATATAATTCAGGATGTCTTATATAAAAAAAAAGAGGAACTGTTGTGTCTTGGCTGTAAATCTGGATTGGTGAGTGATATTTTACGAGCATCTGAATGATAGATTTAACCTTCTGTCTTAAATATTTTCATCCTGATTGTTTTTGTCCTCCCGGACTTTGAAAACATGATGGGGTTAGGCCAGAGTCCTCAAAGGGCTCTCTTAGATTACTGCCAGCAAAAACACACTCTTGGGACATGTTCCTGCCCCTCTGTCAGGAGTCACAACTACTTGCAAACCAGAGACATCAATTACAACCATTTCAGAGGGTCTCCCCCCTCTCCGGCCCCTCAAACTCCAGATGGGTGCAGATATGCCACAGACACTAATAACATTTTAAGGCTCTAGTCCTATTCCTGATGTTTCTGAAAGGACAATGATGCAGCAAGGATATAAAGCAGAATGAAATGCGGTTTACTAGAGGTCTTGGTCACCTGACATATAGCAACAACCTTTTACGATGCAATCAATTCCTGATGGATTAAATCAAATCCTGCCATCGCATTATAGAAGTAAGCACTAACTTCACTGGGAATTAAATACTTTGGTTATTGGTTATTAAACCAATTGGTTATTAAATACTTTCATTGATCATTTTTTAAGTACTGCACTACCTACAAACGTGAAGCAAATGCCACCAATCACAGAAGGACAGCTAGTCTTGTCTCTAAATGGATGAGCAGATTACAAAACAGTTTCCAAATCAACTCAAATAAAAATTCAGCCTTGTTAAAGCACTATTTAGGCACAGAGTTGATTGACTTTATGAACTTCTTAATGTGTGAATTCACCTTCTTATTGAGGTCTCTAAGAGAATCCAGCTCCTTCAAGAGGAAGGCAATGTTTTTTTCTTTATCCAGAACTGGCACTTGCTTTTTGGAGTCACTGGTAACTTTGGAATTTCCCTGGTCCTCATGAGCATGCCTTCAGAAAAGACAAAAGTTCATTAGAAATGCTCTTATATTAGACTCCCAAACGGGCAACAAAAAAAAAAAAAAAAAAAAAAAAATGAATCACATTCTGACATGCAATTATCAAATACACAAGGGATGCGGTCTCCCACTTTCAAGAATATTACTGTGACTTATTTACTTTGAGATATTAGTCAAATCATACAGTTGACCTTTAAGGTAATATTAAAGTATTACTGCACTGTGTTGCAGGGTAAATTACTTCCCTCTTGTAGCCAGGAATTCGATTCAGTTCTTATTAAGGAGGCAAAGAAAATGCATTGAAATCTATATTTATCACAGGACGATTCACGCTGTGATATAATTAAAATCATCTTATAATGGACAACAGTGCTAAAAGTGAATATAACTGCTATATACACATTCTATAAAGGCCTAGTACTCAAAACAGGTGAAACTAAACAACTGATCCATATAGGATATGTTTGCAATGGCTGCTACCAACTATTTTAAAAGAAATTAACATACAATATAAATACGGTGCATGAATACATATTTTTTGCACACATGGAACAGTTCGATGACCTTCTACATTTGCTAAAATGTGTGGAAGACAGCAGAGCACACTGCATGATATAATTTGTCCCAAAATGCAATGCATGTGATTTGACAACTCATTATTTGAATAGCTTGCCAAAAGTGAAGGCATTTTACATAAAAGTAAAGTATGAAATAAATATGCACACACACACACACACACAAGTATATATGTGGGTGCAGGACACTATAGTTCATTTATGTAAGTGAGGATAGCAAAATAAAGTAAACTGTGACATATTATACCCAAAAATTCTTCATACAGTGGACTACCAGTAAAATTAATAAAAAAATTGGAACCCAATATTATTCAGACACTTTGACCTGACCATGTTTTGCTTAAGTGTTATCTGACATAATTAAGATTCATTTTTTCTGACACAGTTTAACTCTGGAGGTCTATAACATTTACATACATATACATATACACACACATATACATATATATACGTAATTTTTATATTTATATGTAATTTTATATATTATATATATATATATATATATATATATATATATATATATATATATATATATATATATATATATATATATATATATATATAATAACTTATAATAAATATTATTATGTTAATTGTATATATAATTTATTTATAACTTTATTACTAGAATTAAACATTAAAAGTAGTGAAATCACATGACAACAATGAAGCATACTACTGTAGGAACGTTTATTATTGCATACTGTTTTACAAATACTTTTTAAAATATACATAAAATAGAATATATATAAAATAGAATAAAAATATTCTAAAAGTAATTTTAAAAGTAAAAAACAAAGCCTGAGGATGAAAAAGCAGCCAAGTAAAATAAGAATGAACTTTTCAGTGCAAATGATTACATTTAGATTATGTTTCAGTGTAATCGACTGTGTTCGTGTGTACACATGATAGCTACAGTCTCTCTCTTCTCCTGACCTGAGCGCGGCAGACCCTGCTCTGCTGACGTGAGGTGTGTGGACCGGATTGCTGGCTGTCTCGTTAATATCCTGCTCCTGCTGTGCTGCAGGTCTCTGTGGAGACCGTCTCTCCTCCTCCATGATTCTCACTTCAGCTGCAACTGGGTCTGGCACGGGTGGAGGAGGAGGGGGTCTGGGCGTCAAACCTTCTCTGGGCCTGGGAGTCTTATATACTGCACGGAAAAACAGAGTAAGAAAGAATGAGAACAACACAGAAAGATGATAAATAATTTCCTAACTTAACTTTAGTAGTACCACCAGATCCTGTAATGCATCATTAAAGTAGTCCACTAGACTATTGCTCAATATTATTACTAAATTCGGACTGTGATGACTACTGATTTGGATATTGATTTGTAATCACAGGAGGATGCAAAGAGGGATGCAAAGCATATCTTCATTTCTAATTGATCATTTTGTTTTAACATTTTTCATTTCTGCAATGATAAGTAGAGAATATAAGTGAATTTGATTTATAATGCAACATTTTTAATGAATTTGAAATTTAAGTCGTCATTCACTGAAAATCTTCACTACTGCCATTGCTCTCAAACCTTGTTTACTTATTTATTAAAGGGTTAGTTCACCCAAAAATGAAAATTCAGTCATTAATTACTCACCCATGTCGTTCCACACCTGTAAGATCTTCGTTCATCTTCAGAACACAAATTAAGATATTTTTGATGAAATCAGATGGCTCAGTGAGGCCTCCATTGACAGCAAGATAATTAACACTTTCAATGCCCAGAAAGCTACTAAAAACATATTTAGAACAGTTCATGTGATTACAGTAGTTCAACCTCAGTATTATAAAGCGACGAGAATACTTTTTGTGCACCAAAATAAATAAATAAATAAATAAATAATGACTTCAACAATATCTAGTGATGGGCGATTTCAAAACACTTCGAAGCTTTATGAATATTTTGTTTTGAATCAGTGGTTCTGAGTGCCAAAATCATGTGGTTTCAGTAAACGTTTCATATGTGTTTCGAAGTTTCTATAGTTCACATTACTTTGGCAGTTTGATAGACGCTCCGAACCACTAATTCGAAATAAAAGATTCGTAAAGTGAAGTGAAGCAGTGTTTGGAAATCGCCCATCACTAGATATTGTTGAATAAAGTCGTTATTTTGTTTTTTTGGCGCACAAAAAGTATTCTTGTCGCTTTATAACATTAAGGTTGAACCACTGTAGTCAACTGTTTTAAATATGTATTTAGTAGCTTTCTGGGCACTGAAAAAGGAAATTGCTGGCAATGCAGGCCTCACTGAGCCATCGGATTTTATAAAAAAATATCCTAATTTGTGTTCCGAAGATGAACGAAGGTCTTACCAGTGTAGAACGACATGAGGGAGAGTAATTAATGACAGAATTTTCATTTTTGGGTGAACCAACCCTTCAATACACATCTTCAAATATGGCATGCTGTAATTGGTTGAGACACATGAGATCAAATGACATTTGGGGTCTATGACTTAAAATCTGGTGTGATAATTTTTGACTCGCTATATTTGAATAAACAAACATGCATGAATTTTAAGAGTTGCAGCTGAGGGAAGATTATCAATGAGAAAAAAAAAATCTTTTTCTTAAACAAATTAAGATTTTATGGAGCTTTTATTTATTTTTGGATCTTAACAGACTCTGGTCACTACTGACTTTCATTGAGAGGAAAAGAACAGAGATTTGGAACAAGGTGAGTAAATTTTCATTTTTGGATGAACAATTCCTTCCAATGTTTCTTATATCCAACACAATTACAAGCTAGTGCAAAAGTCCAAAAATAGTGATTGTTTTCAAACAGGTTTTCCGAACATTCCCCTTGTCTGTCATTGGTGAGCCAAACAGATAATCCAGCCCCAAACTAATGCTATTAGTTGAATCAATGTTAAGATGCTCAAACAAATAAAGCATGTTTTAAAAGCATTTACACCATTCAGAGAAATCATCTGACTCTACATATTAAAGAAAAAAGTATTTTAGCATCCAGAAAAAAACTTTAGAAGCTATATGAAAAGGAAAAGAAAGAAAGACGTTGCAACCATAACATAAGAGTTCCATTCTTCTGCTGTGAGATTACAGTCTGACGGTTTGAAAGGCAGCTCTGTTGGTTGGTTTGCGTCAGCTCTCTGAAAAGGAAACTAGGTCTGGCCTTCTTTCATGAGGGAATGTGGCGATCCATGCCGAGTGACTGGCAGGAGGGGGAAACGAGGTCTTCTGTCAATGTTTCTGTAGCGCTCAGGGCCAGAGATGCAGGCAGAGAGGCAAACACAGAGGCCTGTCTCTCTGGCAGCTTTTCTGAAGCAGAGCCGGGCTCTGCTCCTCAGGGAAAGCTGTATGTACCCCGGATTGTTTGTGATCAAAACTGAAGAGCGACGGCCCTTATATCAGAGACATTTTAAATGAGTGCAAATTTGTGATGGCAAAACTGGTCAAGATACAGACTTGAAAGATACAACAAAGGTTGGAATTGTAATATAGAAGCAGATCAAAAGGTAAAATGTGTAATTTCTGCATCAATTTGCATCAGGTACAAATAATAACGTCTTTCAAACATAAAAATAACATCTTTTCTGAACACACCCCATGTCTGCCATTGGTCTGCCTAACAGCCTCCAAACTCACACCACTGGTTGAGTCAGTGTTGCTGGGTTGGGCTGGTCGGGATGTTCAACAAACAGAACAATGTTTTGATAACGCCACAAAGCCAGAATGTTTACACTTTAGTGGAATCCACCAACAAATGGTTTCATTATAGCATGAAAAAAATTACACACTACAAGCAAATTAAACAGATAGTAGCGCTAAGTGCTTGCACAGGGTCAAGTGCTACACAAAAAAAGCAGTGTGGCTGTCCTGCGATTATAAAATATACATAAATCAGTTCAACATCAATGCAATTCAAATTGAGCAAAACTCAAACACAGAGCGGTTAAATCAAAAGCATCAAAAAAGAGGGAAATCATTCTGTGTTAATAAATGCGTTGTGATGCTTGAGTCTTGCGACCACGATGTCCAAAAAGCTCCAGCTTAGCCGCCACAATTATTTAGCGAAAGGTCAGGTTTTGAAGTCGAGATCAGGGAGGTCTGCCTCATGGCTTTGTTGCTAGGGCTCTGCTCTCAGGATTGCTGGAGACAGTTATTAGTATTCCCCGTAAGACTCACCCGTGCAAACACCAAATTCAAACCATGAATAATAACGCCAAACACACTTATAGGAGCCCTTTGTCACACTGCAAATATGCGACTTTTGGATACATTGTTCCCTAACCTGGGTTACTTCTTTAATTTTATCTCCCTCTCTGGGTGTCTCTCACAAAGGTAACTGCCCCTGAGAATGTGTGTTTAAAGCGCCATTTCCCTCACAAATGGGGTGAGCGGGGCTTTTAATCTAAGCGTGCAAAGTAAAGGCCCATTTCCTATGGGAACCAAGTGAGAAAGGACTCTCGCTTTAAACCCAGCACTATGAGCAAATTCAGAACTGAAGAAGTGGCTCCCATTCAATTCACAAGTGTGAATTTGAATTGAATTGGCCACGAGGTTGAATTGGAATCTGAACTGGAATGTCAGAAAGAGGAATTCGAAAGAAACGCAATATAGCCATAAAACAAATTATCTACATTTGTCCCAAATTACAACAAAATGGGCAAGAATAGAATCTTGGCTGTTCGGTTTTCCATCTTATAAGATTTTTGCCTCCATTTTAAAGACTTTGGAGCATTCTGGATAATTAAGTCTTTTTCCACATGCAGGGGACCATAAAATAAATGTTAATAAAATTAAAAATCAGTTAACCTTGACTTAAAAATAAAAATGTTGTGTGATTGTGTTTCAAAAAATGTAATTCTACTTCCTTAAATGCAAATTTGAATTGTGCATCCTGCTTGCTGCCTCAATTCAAATTCAGAAATATGATTGCAAATTTAAAAGGTATTCTCAATTCAATTCTGAATTGTGCACAACACTATGAAAACACATTTTACGTGATAAATGGGGGGAAAAAAATAAAAAATTACCAGACAGGAGAGAACACTTGTATGTCCATTTGCTCCATTCACTCCTGATTAAAGAATACAACTTCCAACAGTCTCGTGCCATCTTACTAATGTCTGTCACTAATAATCAAACACAGGCTGATTAACCGCCTGCAAAAAGATTGAAGTGTTTCACCAACAGCCCAAATGTATATTTGAGCAGTGAGGCAGAATAAATTTGCATATCAGGAGCGTCTGGTGAAGGGTTGGTAAATACTCTGTTTATCTCTCATTGTCATTCCAACCAGTCTATCTAAATAGTGGCTCTTCCACAGCGTTATGGCCTAGGTAAAGTTATTATGCAGCAGCCCGGCATTATGGAATAATGTAAATAAATGTTTATGTAGATAAACAAATAACATATAAACTGTTAATGTATTGTATAGAGCATTTAGGCCACGGAAAGCCTGTAAAATAAGTCTTTAGTCATGAAAACAGACAAGAAATGGTTGTTACACTAATATCTAGTAAACGAATAAAGCAAGATGTTGGCATTTACAAAGAGACCTATATAACTGTGCTTTTTAATGTGATATATATTTTTGTTAGGACTTGTGATTGGAAAGCAATTATCATGGACACCAAAAAATTAAATTATTATGTATTACCTTGTATGAGTTTTTCTTCCAGGGCTTTTGATAAACTCTGACATTGGGATGTAGCTGAGGTAGTTTCTCCTATAGAGGATCTGAAAACAGATGTGAAAACGATGAATATGCAAAACGCTTATATAAAATCAACCCACTTTTTTTGCTTGTCTCCTTCGATATCTAACAGCAGTGCATTGTGCGACGCCCTGTCTGACACTCTCAGGTGAAAACAGGTACAGGATATTGACAAACTGTACATCAATGACACTGCTTTGAAGGACCTGCATGTTTTGTTTCAAAGTGCTGGGTAAAGCTAGGACATGAAGCAAATATCAAAGACCTTCAAGAGTTCTGACCCCAAATAGACAGAGTTAACTCTTTTTACAAGTCAAATTTTATTACAAACACAGTCATAAATAATAACTTAAATACAAGAGTCAATTCAGTACTGAATTGCTTTAAAATAATTAACATAAAATCTTTTCACGCACATTAAACTTGCAAACATTGCACCTGTAATCAATTTACATTTGCATTGCACTAAAGATGAACAAACTAAAGTAGCAGCTGATTTTTAAATATTGTAACACCGTTTTGGATTTAGAAAACACATCTCTGCAAAGATATTACAGCGTGTAATCATCGCCTGCAATGTACACTGATAAACATTTCGCACATATTAAAAAATCGTCCTTAATTGTAACATGTGGAAGAAAGCCATTGACAAACACTGTAAAATGAGCCGAGGAAGGCATCTTTACCCAAGTTGTGGTGTGGTCTCTGAACAATGGTGCTTTACAGGGGACGGCAGCCTTTGTTTCAGTTCTTCATTGACTTTAGGATTAGCTGGAAATATATAGAAGGGATATGATTAATTTCACTGCTGAAAAAAAAAATGCTTTTCATCACAGGCTCGAGCTCACTTCTTTTCCATTAGACTTAGAAAGGTTAGTATTAATTACAGCCTGTCAATATGATCTCAGGGTGCTTGGTGGAGAGCAATCTTTAATAACCTCTGGAGTAGAGGCAGCAAAACAAGACAGGCGGCTTTTAATTTGCCGTGTGAAATTATGCTTTAAGACTTTGTCTTTATCTCATCCACTGTGTACCAGTGCTTTACCTCGCAGTTTATGGAGGACTAATGAACGCGGGCAATTAACAAAGCGTAATCCCACCATGCAATCGTTTTAATGCTTTTCGCTATCAGAAAAGTAAACAGCCATTTAATACAGCTCAAGCCATATCAGATCCTAGTCAGGAACCGCCAATTAAAGCGTCATCTACTCAGGTGTAATTAAATAATGGTGGATAATTTAGTTCCGTGAACGGAAGCTAATTCATAAGCAAGCAACAAACAGACAGGAGGCAATTAGCAGGAACGCTGACATTCAAACGGCAGAGCCTGTTGCTTGCTGGCGGTAGGAGCCGTGGTGGAGAGCTACCCTCTAGTGGTGGAGCATCTGAGACAAGAACTTCTTAACACCTCACACACCGGGGGCTTACAGACGTTAACACTAACAATTTCACTTCTGTCAACCGCAGGTGCTTTGTGGCGTCACATTTACAAACCAAATGAGTGCAGAACATCTTCAAGAAACAGTTGGACTGAACCCAGCAAAATGCAGAATGTTTCCCTTGTGTTATTGTACGTTTCCTGGTTGGTTATTTTTTGGGAATTTTGTAGAAAAGGTAAGGAAAACAAATGTATTCTAAAGGGTTCCAACTTCCCACAACACTAGGATTTTCCACAAACAAACAAAATTAATAAATAAATAAATACAAAAACACTCACAAAGAGCAATTTCTAGCCAAAGGAATATTTTAGAGCTTAACATAACCTACCAAAAAAAAAAAAAAAAAAAAATCAGTTTCCCTGACATTTTATATTTTATTACATTTCCCATATCCAATGAAATGTAAAAAATACCTAATAATTTCAGTTGGAATCCTGCATCTTGGCTTGGAAAGATCGTTAGAAATTTTGGATCGAAACATTTTGTACTCCACACATCCCTTAAATTTCTGTGCTGAACTGCTCTCATAATGTCTTACTAAAAGACCTTAGGAAATAACTTGATGGACACTGTTTTTGTCTCCCGTTTTGATGTATACTACCTATGGGGTCATTTTTTATGTTTAAAGAAATTCATAATTTTATTCAACAAGGACAATTGATCAAAAGTGACATTAAAGACTTTCATAATACAAAGATTTCTATTTCAAATAAATGCTGTTCTTTCTATTCATCAAAGAATCCTGAAAAAAATGTATCACATTTTTCAACATTTATAATAATAATGAATGTTTCTTGAGCAGCAAATCAGCATACTAAAATGATTTCTGTGAAACTGAAGACTGAAGCAATGATGCTGAAAATTCAACTTTATCAAAAAAATGCACTCTGTCCGTCAAGAGAGATAAATCTAAATTTGACCGCACACTCACTTGAAAAAAAGTTTTTATTAACCTTTGTCAAGGTAGGCTTTGTGCTGAAACGTTGGTTAATAAAAACGTTTTGCAAGTGAGTGCAAATCTCATGTATATTTAGAAAATTCAACTTTGCCATTACAGGAATAAACTGTAATAGTATTTCACAATTTTACTGTATGGTTGATGGCAAGTGGTGGCAAGACCAACAGGCTTTAGTTTACATCATATCAGTGAACCATGATTTGCTATACTTACTATATTAAAAGCAACTTGGACAAGATTAGACAAAAATTTGGACATGCCCATGAGTGCAGGTTTAATATTTTTGGTCTGTTTTCCTGGAAGAGAAACACTGCCACTCTTAAAAAAAGGGGGGAAAAAAAATCTGTCAAGTGCTTGAAATATAATCATATTATGGATTTAGTTTTGATAAATTAAAGTCTAATTACATTTTATGAATTAAGCAGCTTGTAAACATATTTTATCACAAGAAAATACAAAATGAAAGTATTATACAATCATTTAAGACATTTCTCCTTATATAGAACCTTTTTGGCATAAAGGGTTCTTTAAAATTGAGTCAAGAACCCCAGTCTAAATAGAGTCTAAATAGAACCCCACTATACCTTTTTTTTTTTTCCTAAGAGTACACTATCAAAGCATATAAATGAACACAAAAAGACATGGACTGAAATCCATAAATCTAGCGATTTTAATTCCTGGCACCTTTAAAGATGGCATAGCACAGGACAAATAATGATCAGTTTCTTGGGAAAAGGAAACAAAGGTCATGAAAACGATATAGGGGATGACGGACAGCATGAGAGAAAGTTGGCAGAAGAGAGCTAAGAAGACATAAAAAGTGAGTGCTCTTGGGAGGTTGTGCGCGAGGCGGGTGGGGGTGACCCCTGGGGCAGATGCCAGTGGAACGTTATCCCCGCGCTGTAAGCCAGCACACACAGCTCACACCGCTCACACGCTATTCAGCTCAGACACAGTCAGGCGTGAACGGACAACTGGCTTTTTGTGCCAAACACCACAGGGCTCCATTAATCTCAGTGATAGACTCTGAGCGGGAGCTGGCCCCGCGCACCGCGCTTTCACAGAAAAAGAGAGGAGGACGAGGATGAAGAAAGACTAAAGATAGTAGGTATGGCTAAGACGCCTGGTAATCCTTTAACACTAACAAGAGAAAGCAGCTTTGGAAAAGACAGAAAGGGGAAAAAAACAACACAAAGCATACAAACCTGACCTTTTGATGTTCACATAATTTTCTGCAAGACACGTTAAACAGTTCTCCGAAAAGATCACTTTACCAAATAAATTTGGACCGATTCATTGATTGACACCGTTTCCTGAGAGAATCACCCCCAAGAAACTTAATGAAACTGATACTATCCAATAATCCGATATTGAAAAACAGGGAAGAGCTCGTTCTGGCTTAATGAAAGTTTGAATTGTGCTGAGTGCAATAGGAGGCCTGTTTCTTTGCGGCTGACGCTCCAGATGGTGAATTAGCATCGCATCTACATTTTCTACATAATCTGCAGGAGTTTCATGATAGATTAATGAGCTATTAGCCTTGGTGCTCACAGGGCAATGCCGAAAATTACATTCACGCCAAATCTTGCAGAGTTTAACATGCTACAATGAAGCCAATAACCAGTCATTGTGTATAAACAGTGGCATTACAGCTAGATGAGGATCTGATACAACTCAAATTATAGTTTATTCCTCTGAATAAAGATGATATTTTAGCAAGCTCAAATGATTACCAAATCACAAACTTGATATGGTTAAACAGTTAACAGTAGCCAAAGCGGAGTTAAAGGCCACTGTGATTTTTTAAATGTTAAAATACAGAAACTAAAAAAATGTAAATACTGCGGCACACTGTATCACTGTCTCAAGTAAACCAATGGTGTGAGGTTAGGGTGGGGCTATCTGTCTGACTGACCAATGGCAGACATAGGGAGTGTTTATAGAGATAGATTATTTCTGCAATTATATTTTGTGATGATAGTAGTGGATAAATAAACGATTCAGCTTAAAAAAAAAATTATTTATTTGTGTTTGTGTGTGTGTGTGTGTGTGGTCCTGGTATTCCCTATGTTATGGGGATAAAACTGACTTTTTTTTTGGTCCCCATGAGGAAAACAGCTTCTAATCAGACAAAATTATGTTTTTTGAAAATCTAAAATTGCATTCTGTGTTGAGGGATAGAATATACAGTTTGAATAGCATAAAAATCACTATGTTTGTGGAAAGACCGCATAAAGCATGGAAAGCCAACACGTGTGTGCCTGTGTCAAATACGATGTAAAAGTCTATGACTGTGTGCCCATTAGAGTAGTTTAAAAACATATCCGTCAACTCTCTAGAAACGTGAAAAAGATACAAAAGAGGACCATCATTTCCTTCAGACAACGTAATATTTCATCAATATTCCTTCACAGGGATAAAACATGAGTAAATAAAGAAACATTAATAGGTTAGAGGCACGCATCAAATGTAAAAGACGGCTCAAATCTTACAAAACAGCATTTGCCACTTAAAGCCACTTTATCCTCCCTTCAAACTTTTCTCATTTCAATTTGTCCTTTGCTGTCGCTCAGTGATCTTCATTTTCCTGTCTTGTAGACTTTAAGCTAATTGCCTCGGTGGGCTACTTATTATTCATGTACAATTATTGCAGTGTAATGTCTTTAAATCCTTTTAAATGACCATTCATGCGTCGCATTCATTGAAAATGCCTTTGATGTCTGTCAAAGATGGAATTCTTCAAAAAGAAATGTCTAAGCCCAATTTCAATCGCTTGATGAGGGGGGGTTGGCGTTTCCCTCTAATATAAACTAAATTCCATTAATTTTTTAAGCTGCATTTAATGCATTTCCTCCGCAAAAAGTTTCCAGATTCTTCAGGATGTCATTTGTATTCCAGCTGACTTTATGAATATTAATAACAGTGTTATCCTGATTAAACGGGCTTCATGTGAAATCCCTGTGAATCTACGAGCTCAGGATTCTCGTCTTACCGATTCTTTATGAATTTTGATACGGACATTAATGTGGAGAGAGTCTTAAAGCAGGTTTAATTGTACAGCATGAAAAAGGCCGACATGAACTGATTTGATATGGATAAACAGGCTCTTTCATATGAGGAGGTGTGCACAAGCACCTAGGAGCACCCCGTCGTGTAATTTGATTGTCATGGGCTGTCGTGAAGCTTTGAATGGTCTTGACTTTTCCTGGATCAAAAGATTTTATTGACTGTATGACAGATATTAAAAAACAGAAACTGTTTTTTGTCAATCAGTTACATGTACTGTAGACTGATTCTATCTCACTGGAGGGCTGGCGTTTATTTTCCATTTTCCAACTGTTAATGCCGATTAGTGAAAAATGTTTCTGACTCAAAAATATCTGCAACTGAGTGAACGGGAATGGAGACAAAACAACAAACTATATGAATTGGGATTCAAAAAGGCCACTACTGAAAATGCTTTCATTTAACGAATAATAACAAAGCTTTTTAAACCTTTCATTTTTTCAGAATAAATTAGCATAAACATTTGGGTGAAAAGTTGTGTTGAAAAAATTAACACGATTTTAAGAAATGTCTTAGTATTAGGCATGTTGCATTCGAGTTAAACACAAACCCAACAATTATTTTATGTCTTTATTGTTTTGTTTTTTTATTAGATTTTTATTAGATTTTTTAATGGCTGCTTTTCAGTGTGGTCTTAGACTTCTGAACCCCGCTGTGATATATATATTAATAAAAAACTGTTTATTTATATTTAATAATCATTTGTATCTATTTGCAGCATGTCAGTCTTTGAATCTAGACCAAGACACTATACAAACCATAACTATATATTTACAATTCAGACAGTACAAATAAAAGTTAATGATCCTTCAAATGCACCTGCTGGGTGCTGAGAGTGAAGTTAGGCTATTCAACATATGTGGCACAAATACACTTTGAACAAAAAACAACTTTGTACTCTGATTTCTTATTTAGCTGAAATCCCAAAATAAAAATTACTCAACAATTCTTAACTTGTGGAACTCTTAACTAAAAATATTGATTGGCTCAAGTAGATGATTAACCAATACTGATCAAAGATAAAACTTGAGGGGGTTTAGACTGAGCTTGTTGGACCTTCAGCAAACAAACCCACTCAAATGGGCTATAAATCAAAAAGATTGTGCCCTACTTGGAAAGGTTACTTGTATTCAGTTACATCATCACCTTCGGCGACAAAAACAAAACATTTTAGTTCAAAAATGAATGAGACTTTGTAAACCCATCCAGATTTTACTGGAGATATGTAATTAATAGTTTTGTAAAACTATTCCTTCTGAACAAACTACTGCCAGGTGGTGAGTTAAAAGATTAACTAATCAAAATTACACATTAAAAATCCAACAGGACCATCAATGTCACTTTATTGAAGGTCTATAATTACACAGTCTCTCAAATCAAAGCATAATTCCTTGCATTACTTGAAAATTCTCCAGGTAGGCCTTATGTTTCTTAGATGATCAAGACGTCTAGCAGGGAGAGAGGGATCTGTGAAGCAGGACGGGCGTAAAGCTCATTCTCAGAGCAGACGCAGTGATAATTGAATTGAGCCTGTGGGAATGAGCTAGCGCTAGCATCTCAGATCTCTCTGATGGATCCGTCCTCGGCGGCGTCTATCAGGCCTCGATTCACTGATCCTCCTGCATTAACGGGGGAGGAGAAATGACCCTCCAAATCTGCCAGGATGAGTGCCTCAATTTCCCCATATCCAGCTAATTTGGGTGCGAGAGAAGCGTGAGCCATGCTAGGAATAAAGAAAGCGCGTCCCCCCCACCCCACAACTGCCTTTAAACAGCGCTGCTTTTGAATGAATAAATCAGGCAAAATGCCCCCCAAGATGTGCAATAGGATAAACCCTGAATGCTCTGTACTGTGTGTTTGATCCTGTCGATTATCAGTTATGACATGAGTGATATGATTCACGCCGAAAATAATTAAACTTAGCATCAAGGCTTCACATAAATACTATCTGCAATCATTGCATAAGATACAGTGAAAAAAAAACAAAAACAATATTAAAACGTGACAATTTTTCTCTTTGAGGTGAAAAATTAATTTGCGAAATCCGCATGACGAAGTTGAATTTGTGGCATAACCTTTTACAGTGCTTGCATTATATTGTTTTGTCTTTTACGGCATATGATAATTCATACTGCATTAATGCACCTGTATTCTTTTGCATTTTATGACTTTCAGTTGAATAAAAGACTATTTTGTATATCCCATCATTGAAGATTTCTTAAAAAAACATCATCTCGTTCTGTTCTTGTGAACCCAATGTCGTGTTTTGTCTCGTGAACTAAGTGTATCGTCCCACCCCTAATAATAAAGATAGGTTTCATCCTATAATTCTGTGCATTGCAATGGTGAATGCAGTAACAGAAGAATGAGTTATAAAATGAAATCAATGTTGTATTATTCATATCAAATTTGGAAATGGTGAAAATGTACTTTAATGCTTGCTTTATATTCATGAACTGACCCTTGACCCTTGGTTTTGTATTAAGCTCTCTGTTGTACTACCACCACCACTAATAACCTCATAATTTAATTCCTAAATTCCAAACAACCAAAAGTTCAGGGGTTCACAAACTCAGTGCAAGATTAAATATTTGTACCAGTACTTCTCTTAAACATTAGTTTTAAGCCAATGCTTTCATTATTTAGAAAATTATTCATTTCAATCCACCTGGAGCGAATTTTGCAGCTTTCGACAGCATGATTTGCTGACAAAGTAAGGTTGTCACAGTTATTCATCAAAAATTAATTTTAAAAGGTCTGTATTTGTAAGCACTTAGACAAACAGCACATTTTATTTCAATTCTACAATTCGATGTCAAGAGTGAATATTTCAGCGATTGGATAATTTATCTGCTGAATGTAACCTCAAAATTGGCTGTGTAAATATGGACTAAGCTGAGATTTGCATTGGCTAACATTTGGAAGGGAGAACAGAGTTATTTAAGGATGAGCTTAATGCAGTCGATACGCGAGCAAAGGAAGGTTTCGCTCATATTTCAAACACTGTTACACACTCACAGTTCTGGAGCACAAAAAGGCAACTCAATTCATGTTTTAACTGATGTTTCCCCTCAATATTTCTATCAAATCAAAGATCTGAAGAAAAGACAATCCTGATGCATGTATTTCCTGCATAGGTGTTCTGTGTGTCATGATAAAAATATTAATAATTTCATTTGTCACCACCCTTGCTCATGCACCGATCAAAACAAAACACTTCAACCGCATTCCTTTCCTCATACGAGTTTAAAAGCATTTTAACTTGGGCACAGAAACATAAAGAAAACAATGCCTTATTGTGGCATGAAAGACTGTGAAACTAGTGCAAGGTGGCGTCACCAGCCGTGAAGCTGTTATTACTCATCGAAGAGACGCCAAACAGGAGAGGTGGGGCTCAGGGAAAGAGTCAACTCAAGGTCAGCTGTCTTATGAAAGACATTCCGGCCAAGTGTTTCGCCTTCTCGACTCCGTGTCGTTTCTACTGAAAGCTGCGCAAGTTGTGACTCATTATCTATCTACATACAGCCATTCTCCAATAAAAATGAACAGATAGGACTGCTTGTCTTTGTACATTTGTTACTGTCTCCTTAGAATGAATACAATTGCTATGAATAATAACACTGGCTAAATAATAATAATAAAAAAATAAAAAAATAAAAAAAATATATATATGCGCTGCAATATCTATATATCATCCATATCTACATTTACGGACAGAATTTTTATTAACTAGAGATATTTTTTACATTTATCAGCATTTTCAACTTAAACTGATGCTGAAGTACATAATGGCTTTTACTATCAAGGCATTTAATTTACCTTGTTAACCATACATCTACCAAAATATTATAGTAATATGAGCTGATAAACCAGTCAGACGGATAAATAAGACAATATTTGGCTTCTTTTATGTTATCATATGTGACCCTGGACCACAAAACCAGTCATAAGGGTGACTTTTTTTAAATTGAAATTTATACATCATCTGAATGAATAAGCTTTCCATTGATGTATGGTTTGTTAGGATATGACAATATTTGGCCAAGATACAACTATATGAATATCTGGAATCTGAGGGTGCAAAAAAAAAAAGTCTAAATATTGAGATAATTGCCTTTAAAGTTGTCTAAATAAAGTCCTTAGCAACGCATATCCAGTCACAAAAACACATTTTTGATATATTTACAGTCAGAAATTTACAAAATATCTTCATGATCTTTAATTAATATCCTAATGATTTTTGGCCCATAGAATGTATTGTTGGCTATTGCTACAAATACACCCGTGTGACTTATGACTGGTTTTATGGTCCAGGGTCACATATTGGCCAATAATCATATCCGCTTGGATGATAGACATACTAACAGAAATGCTAACCTTCAATATGTAGCATTTGCTAATAAAAAGCCCATATAGGCTATTATTAGCACTGTAAAAATACTCTGAAAGTTTCTTAGATTGTTTGCAGGAGATCAATTCATCAATATTAAGTAATCATGGCTAAACAGTAGTAAAAAATAGCTATAGTAACTGGGTGTTTTGGTGGAAGCTTTTCCATTGTAATTTTTGTTAACAAGTTTTGGCAATAAACTACTCAGATTCTTCTATCCTTCTAATGACATCACAAATATTCCCATAATTTCCCTAAACGTCCATCAATGGAAAAATTGTCATATTAAGTCCTAAAATTTAACCCTGCTTTTTCAAAGCAACACTGAAAGGGCTACAAAATCCGTTGTGATTGCTGTGCATGTCACCTCAGTGCCTGGCACTAAAACACACACATAGCTAGTGGTTCGAGGATCCTCAACAAACACATCTTCCTTTGTTCAGGAAATCCTTTCTCCAACACGAACTGCAAAGCTGAACTTTGGGCAATGCAGAAGCGTCAAATCCAAACACAGCCTTTCTCTTTTTTTCACCCTTAAGGATGAGTGATGCTTGCAGTTTCGACCTGTCCTTCAAACAAACCGGCTTTAAACAGCGGGGCACTGAAGTGAGAAAACACTCCAGGACATTCCAGGGTTCTTTTCTAACTGGAGGACATTGGGGAACAAATAAAGTTCACATAAATGAGTAATATTCGGATATCACAGGCACTTGGGCGACGTCGGTGCTACTGTGGGACACATGCGGAGAGGCTTGTGGGAGGTATTGTGTGTTCAGGGATGTACATCACTGCAAATATTTACAGAGCAGCTGATGTACAATAGAGGAATCACATGACTGTCTCTTCTCGAATACATGCTCACGTACATGTGCTTAGATCAAATCTATGCCAATGATGCTCTTCTCGAACGAACAAGTTATTAAGAACTTAGCACAAAGATGACTATGCTTCACTAACCCAAGGCTAGGCCCATATGGAATGTGTATTTTTGACCTTTTCTGTGCTGATCTTGAGGGGAAATTACTCAGAGCTTATTACTCTTATTAGCAGCTGAGAACATTATCAAATTTGATTAAATAATGAACAGATAAACATGCAACAAATACAGAATTATGCAAATGACAGGCCTCATAATTCTGCAGAAATCTGCGAGAGTATATGGGAGCAAAGCAATTTTTTAGATTTAAAGTGGGATAGTTCACCCAAAAATGAAAATTCTGTCATCATTTACTCACCCTCAAGTTGTTCCAAGCCTGTATGAATTTCTTTCTTCTGCTGAACACAAAAGAAGATATTTGGAAGAATGTAGGTAACCAAACAGTTGATGGGCCCCATTGACTTCCATAGTAGTCCATACAACTTTGAAACAACATGAGGGTGAGTAAATGATGACAGAATTTTCATTTTTTGGTGAACTTTGGTGGCAGGCCAATGAATTTCAATCCACTGGTCCCACTCCCTTAATAAATTCTCCAACTCAAGTGCCAATCATATGCCCACTGAGTATTTGTCACAGGTTTGTTTAAACATTCCCAAAATACAAGTGCGTAAAAAAGCAGTAAAAATGCCAGTCTGTGAAAGTGGCCCGTTATTGTTCGGCTGGCCTCCTTTGAGCACGTGAATGTGTTGAAAAGCTGAGGGGAGGCCAGGGCAACAGGACCAGACACTCCGTCCTCATTACCACTTGATGTTTGAACACAGGCCACAGGAGTGACCGTTTAAATTGCTCCCTGTTCAAACAGTTCCCAAGCATCTGTGGTTTACAGCAAAGTAAGCCTTGTTTGTTTTCCTCTCTGCTTCATGGGCCATCACTAGGTCGTCTGGAATCCTGCTCGCAACTGGGTGGTAGGAGTGTTAGCAACATACGAGCGTCAGTCTGAAATCAGTACAGCTCTTAAGAGTTTATGGACCATCAGAGCCCCTGTGATACTAACACAATTATATTATTTCATAATTAAAAATGTAAAAAAAAAAAAAAAAAAAAAAAAAAAAAATCAAGTGAATAACAAGGCTTTAGAATCAGGGGCCAAAAATTTACTTACTGCCACAGATAATAAAAGATATACCACAGGTACCACAAATTATAAAAATTCAAATAAGCCTTACAGTCTTCATATCAAAATTCACATTCAGCAAAAACTTGTTATAAATGTTAAAACTATTTCATTTCTATAGAGATTTTAACAGTTTCTATATCAGTTTAAACTGTTTTGACATGCAAGTAAAGCAAGAGAGATACAATCTTGAAGGCATTGTGGGAAAATATTAGGGGAGGAGTTGGAATTTTCATGGAATTTTCAAAATAAGCTTTGCATTGATGTATGGTTTGTTAGGATAGGACAATATTTGGCCAAGATACAACTATATGAAAATCTGGAATCTGAGGATGCAAAAAAATAAAAAATAAAAATTTTATTGAGAAAATCACCTTTAAAGTTGTCCAAATGAAGTCCTTTGCAATGCATATCCACTCACAAAAATTATTTTTTTAAAATATATTTACGGTAGGAAATTTACAATAATATCTTAATGACTTTTGGAATAAAAGAAAAAACGATCATTTTAACTCATACAATGTATTATTGGCTATTGCTACAAATAAACCCGTGCGACTTATGACTGGTTTTGTGGTCCAGGGTCACATTTAAGAATAAAATATGTTTAGTATAAAGAAAATAACACAAATTATTAACTTTAATTATTTTGCTTTGTGACATTTAAAAGACAGATTTCTCCCAAACTGTAATACAAAATTAAAATGATATATTATTTCAACTGTCAAGCATTTTTACATTTTACATTGTTATAGAGCAATTTATGCTGATTTAAATAAAAAAATACTTTTCTTACAGCCATTTTTACAGTATTTACTATACTATTTACTAGTGGTGTAACAATATATAACAATATATCACAATACAAAAATGCAATCGTGGACAGTTGTATATAGTTCACCCAAAATAAAAATTACTGTGTGAGAAAAAAAATCAAGTTTACAGAGTTTTAGTGTCAGTACGACACATGAATATAATGTATAATAATGCAATGGGGGTATATTTGTGGGTCCTGATAATGCCAAATGTCTTGTGTTACCAGTAAAAAGTGGCCTACATTACTTTAAATATATCTAGTCAATGACAGAGTGCAAGCATTTTCATCTAAAATAATTCTGTATTTTCAGCTTTTTCAATATTTTTTTATTCTGGAATCAGCATTGTCCTGTGCACTGGCTTACTAGCACCAAGTCCAAGCCTATTCAGTCAATGCAAACAATTCTACTGGTCTTCATGCAAAATATAATTTCTTATTTTATCTTTTGATTTTGAAGTAAAATATGATCTGGACATGTTTTCATTAAATTGACCCAAACATCCACAAAAATTCCTCATTTCGCGAACCTTTCAAGAGATGCCAACCTCTCATTGGGTTTTATATCTTGAGTCTTTGTATGTTTGTGAGTGCGTTGGCCTATCTACTAGGTTTGTTTGGTTTCAGATCACAGAAACCAGGCTTCCACAGTTAAGCAGTGCCCATCCTAGGTCTATTCCTTAAACCAACACAGAGACACAAAAGAGGAGGACAGAGCCCTGAGGAATCCCTCTGTCACTGGTGGACCACCCACTTAGGGAGCAGACAAGCCTGTTAGGCCACACGGCACTCCATTCTAGGGATTTTGAACTTCAATGGGACCCACAAGGAAGCCGCGAAGGGGTCGCCAACGCGCCTCCTGCTCACCGTGAAGCCAAGCACGGCGGAAAGGGAGTGAGACGTGATATCAGGGTGGGTGGCTGTCGGAAAAGCAGAGGAGGACCACACTGTACCGGCGTAAACAGAGCTGAGTTGATGGGACCAAATAGTAAGTTTCCTGCCTGGACGGACGCATAGGGGGAGGGGGGGGGGCGTGACGGGTTATGTCAAAGGTCGATCCACCTGCTAAGAACAAAGCTTGTTGAGACTGTAGCCCTATTTCTGCTCTTGTAGGGAAGGCCAATTCAACTCCATAGGGAACTTAGCGTGTTTGTTATGATGGACTTGGTGTGTGTGCTTTGAATTTGGACTGCAAAAGGACAGTTTACCCATGCAAGAAAACAATCCACCATCTCAGTTGTAATAACACGACCCAGCCTACAGCAGTCAGCTTATCCCAAACTATGTCAGACAAATAAAATCAGCAGGGAAACAGACACAAGAGAAACACCGTCTCACTGGAGTGAAATTCAATTTAGGGTCAAAGATGTGCATTCACCCTTATATTGCTGTTCCATGCCACTATAAAAACAATCAGAAAGTGTAACAACGATCATATATTCAATGGCTGATACTGATAGAGCAAGGTGGTCTATGACTAATACAATTTTGCTATATAGCTATATTTCATTATTTAATCATGGCAAATAAGATGTATACAATGGCTGACACTTGAAAAAAGTATTGGACATGAAAAATGTCAAAACTTCTCAAGAAGCCATACATAACACTTATTATAATCATCTTGCATATCCGTCCAATTAATATAAAAAGTGTAAATCAAAATAAATAAGCCTGTTTAAAATTATTTAATATTTGGGCACTCTCAAACTACACTCTTAAAAAATCCTGGGTTAAAAACAACCCAAGTTGGATTGAAAATAGACAAACCCAACGATTGGGTTCTTTTAACCAAGGTGCTGGGCAGTTTTATTGAACTCAACTATTATTTAAAAATGATTATTATTATAATCGCTGACTTAAAATGAACCCAAAATAGGTTGGAAATTAATTAAATCAGACATATAATTACTAGACGCAGCAGTAATAATCAAAAGGTGAACATTTGTTAACAAGCAATTTAATAAATGTTTATTGTTTAATTATTATTCATTAAACTTAATTTATAAATGTTCATTTATTAAACATATTAATAAATGTTAATTTCCAACTTATTTTGTGTTTATTTTAAGCAAGCAATACAGTCATTTTTAAACAATAGTTGAGTTAAATAAAACTACCCAGCAGGTTGGGCAAACCTTTAACCCAACCGCTGGGTTAAAACAACCCAATCTCTGGGTTTGTCCATATCCAACCCAACTCGGGTTGTTTTTAACCCAGCATTTTTAGAGTGCGTGATAAAAAAAAAAGTGCAATTAACGTAAAGCATTTGAAGTCTGCTACAAAACATCAAATCTAATTAAATTAGATTAATTATAACTTAAGATGTTATACCAACTCCAAGAATGAAAAAGTTTATACCCGAGTCTGATAGTCCTTCTAAAGAAATATAACTTTTACAAACCAATATTAACATTTATTTAATGACAATTATAAAACAATTTGATTGATGGCTTTCACATATTTAGTCCTCCCCTATTTGCCCCACTCCGATTGTCAGTGTTCACTAAAAATAATTACAATTTTATAATCCACCAAATGTTTTTCTTTGGCAGTGCAAAAATTAGCAAAAGAACTAAGTGCACGTGTCCTGATATTACCTTTTTCAAGAAGCATTTTGAATGTCTCCAGCATGTTTTATAATTACCCAAAAATCAAACCTAGCTCATCACTCACACACATTCTCATGCCCATCAAAATCTTAGACTGGCTGTCGTTGGAATATTAGAACTAGAAACATGGACACACTCATAGCCATCAATTACTTCACTGAAAACTTGTCAGCTAGGAAGTAAATCGTTATTACCCTACAACCCATCTGTTTCAAAATCCACATCATATGAATATCACAACATCGATGTCTGTCAAACATAACATGCACAATGCATGGTAATTTACGAGAAGCAGAGGTCCAACGAGTGCACGCCTTACCTGGAAAACCCACACTACCGGATGTTTTGACTATCAGGTTTCCGGTAAGAGGGAGAAAATGGTGGCCTGAGTGGCTCCAACATGCTGTCTGTCAGAGAAAATAACGTGCATAATGCTTAACGCATATGAGTTTAAATTTGTTCTTCACTCGCTGAAATTGAATCATAATGATCAGGGAATGAAATTCTTCACACTGCATGTTAAAGAGAATAAAAGGCAATCCAATTGAAAAACTTCACCAGGTTAGTTAAAATCTTCAACAGGTGTTGGTTTTGATGGACATTTTTATGTACGAATTACGCATTCTGATTCTGACATTCCTGATTTGAATATTTTCAATAATTTTCTACTCTCGACTGATCTTTTTCTTTTCATAATTTTGGCAATACATACATTGTTAAAAGGGGGGTATCACACACAGTTTCTGCCAATCTCATGTTAATCTTGAGTACCTATAGAGTAGTAGTGCATCCTTTTTATCGCCAAAAAGTCTTTAGTTTTATCATATTTATAAAAGATACATACGCTGTACAAAGTCTTTCCGAAAACAGCTGAGTGCCTGGAGGCGTGTCCAGTGAGCGGAGCTAAAGAGTGACTAGCATGTGCAGCTTTTGTGTAGAGATCGAGCTATCAATGGTCAGCTAAAAAAATGTATTTAAACACACACAATACACCATCGCATTATCCGTGGATAACTTTTGAATCACTATAATGAATATAGCGTATAGTGAATGATGAATAATGAATTTTATGAATTCATTACGTTCGTGTTGTTTACATTATATGCACTTAGGCGCCTATTGCCAACATAAACAGACATTTGAAGCAGTTTTACTCAACACCTGCGGTTCATGTGACCACTCCATCTTTCAGTTTCAAACGATCTGTAAATCCAGTGTGGAACTGGGCCTTGTTTACGAAACCATAAGCGCCAATCCTGAGGGCTCGAGCAGCCACGAAAAACACAAGATATTCTCCATTAATTTTAACCAATAAAAAAGTGATTGCAACTATCAGTTTCTATTGTTATTTTTATAACAAATGTCGAGAGCGCATTAATGTAATGCGTGAGCACAAATCTCTCAGCTCCACTGAACACTGGGTTCTTTGGGAAGCAAGGTTATCTTTAACAAAAAACATCTTTGGTGACATTGTTGATTTCGTGAAGTCCTGTGACCTGTGCAGCGCTGCCCACAACTTCCGGTTGACGTGTGTGTGTGCGTGCACGCGTGCTCTTCCAGGAGAAGTGCCCGTACAAGGAATTCCACCCCTGTTTACATCCTGTAAGGATTTGGAAGAATATTTTTGGCACAGAAATACTCTGTCATTCGTCCAATTCATGTTTTGAAACTTTGGCCAAGTTTAGCATGAGAGTCCAACTCTTTAACAGTGTAAATAAGTCAGAATGCATGAAATGGCATTATACCCCCCCTTTAAATGAGTGATCTTGAGACGAGCCTGTCAATTTGACTCTCATATGCTTATGTAAATTCTCAGTTTAAAATATTAAGGCAATTATCAAAGTTTAATAAAATGTTGTTTAATTTTCCAATAAAAGATGATACATTTTTACATGATTTGTTGACTCTTATAAAACTGTTCTATTATCTAAAAGCAATACTACACTCACGTACACTATAAACAGTGCTGATATTGCTAATCATGTTCATATTCATGATTGAAAAACACTTAAGTGTCATAAATTAAGTGTCATAAACACACTTATGTAAACGGAATTGAATCAGCAATGTGCTTCTTGATTTAGAGAGACATGCACATTGTCATGTTGATGTCGGCTAACTGCCACTTGGATCTCAGGTGGCTGAACACACTTTCTCTGTTGTAAAGGATAATAACCTTAAAATAAACAAACATTAAGCTAGCTGAAAGCATAAATTGGGTATGTTCAATGCTTCATGCTTATCTGACACTGAAAAGGAAGAAGATGGCTTCAACACACGTGACTGCAATGCAAAACTTCACACAAAAAAACAGATCATATTAATGATTGTAAAATATGTGCTTGTATTTTTGAGTGGCAGACATAATGTCTGTGCACAAAAACACACAACCCGTAAAATCAGGCATGCAGCCATATACCCACAGGCGAACATGTACACACGCTTGGTGTCTGAGATATCAGGATACATGCTAAGTAGATCCTGTTCCAGGTCTTGGCCTCCACCCATTACTAGGATGTAACGCTTTGGGTTGGGCTCTTCTACTGCAGGATGTGTCAGCACATCAGAGAAACAGCTAGCCTGGCATTAACTCCAAAAAAAACAAACAAGCCATGCAGAGGTCATGCTATAAAGGATCGAACCTCATCGGCAGCCTTTACAGTGTTTGAGAGTAAGTGACTGACGCTCATAAGAGGATCGCGAAGGATCTCCACCATATATAAATAGATTAGACTATACAGATAGAGACTAGGACCAATGCAAAGCATAAAAAGGAAGCAAAGTCACTACATAACAAATGAACCACTATCACAACCATTATACATACAAAGTATAAAATATCCATCCACATACTCTACCATTCAAAAGATTGAGGGTGGTATAATTATTAAATGTTTTTGAAATTAGTCTCTTATACTCACCAAGGCTGCATTTATTTGATCAAAAATACAGTAAAAACAGCAATATTCTGAAATACTATTACAATTTCAAACTGTTTTCTATTTTAACCCCTTAACTGTCAGTGTCCCGCTAGCTAGTGATGCTTTTTTGTCTCCCCCTAGTGGGCAGTGTCATGTTTCATATTACAAAATTTACTGCACTGTTTTTAATCAAAACTTTTTCTAATCCTAATGATACATGTATTGTTGGAAAGGTCTGACACTCAATGTTCCATTATTTGTGTGTGTGTGTGTGTGTGTGTGTGTGTGATAGAAGTTATATTGTGACAAATGTATTAATTTGTAACAGGAGAATGCATCAAAATATCCAATGGAATGTGGGTGACGCCTAGTGGCTATTTTTGGTACAGTGCCTAAACAAAATTATTTTTTGTGATATCGACTTCAAATTTGGAACACAACTTGGGTAGACATATGGCTTTGATTTTTAGAGTAAAGATAATTTTGTAAAATATATATTTTGTATAAAATAAAATAAAAATGTTTTAGTAAAGTGCGTTTGCTTTATTATACTTCAATATTTTACATTTTGCTTTAAACTTGTATACCTTTTTTACACTTCGCTTCAGCAATAATCTACTGAGTGTCTTTTTTGATCAATTTAATGTGTCCCTGCTGAATAAAAACATTAACTTATTTTTTAAAAAAATATTACTGACCCCTAACTTTTGAACAGTAGTGTAGAACCATGTTATGTAGATATTCATATGCATGCTAAAAAATGTGGTGTGTTACACTTGCAGCAAGAATAAACAACAAAAATCAAAATGTTCTTTGTACAGGGTACCATGTTAATACAGTGTGTAGTATTTATCGTGTATCATGTGAATATGAATAAGGCAAAAAAAAAAAAAAAAAAAAATTGTCATATTGCCTGTAATATGCAGGCTTTTCTTAAAATTTTAAAGCTATTTAAAGTTGACCATCCAAATATATGTATTTCTTAGGAGCCTTTGATACTTGCCTGTTTTCAAAAAAGTCAATAAATACTAATTGCAATATTTAAGGCTGATATAAAGAATAAACACCACAGCACTAAGCAGTGAAGACACTGTTCACGACCATCTGATATGATAAGGATGCCCTCTAGTGGTCTCACATTTTTATAGTTATCTTATCAATAACAAATAAAGAAACTTGTTCCATTATATTCTCAAATTCAGTCAATTACTGAGATTTAACCACAACAAAAACCAAAAAGACACAAAGGACAGCATTCTTTTACTCACCTTTGTACATATCAACCAGTGAATCCTTCAGTTCTTGTTTATGCATCCATGACAGCTGATGCAGCTCCTCCTCACTCTCAGAGCAGCTCTCCCTTTAAAACGAACAGAGGATATATATCAATAACTCTTTGCTGTTATTCTTCAAATCAAGTACTTGAGATCAGTGTGTTGAGTGGGTTCTGGTCATATGTTTACTAGTTCTCAGTGTGGGTTAGACTAATCTTTTCTGCAATTTCCTCATGAGCTCGGGGATTACATACCAAAAGCTGTGTGTGTGCGTGTGTGTGTGTCCAACATTGTTGGTCATACTTCCCTTACTGCAAAAACATCAAAGTAACTGCTATTCATAATGAATGGGGTTTCTATAACTCTGATGTTCCATATTTCTCCAAAACACAGGGTTACTGTGTGATGATGACTACAGTAAACTTATATGATCAGAAATATGATGGCATGGGTTTCAATGTGTGTCTTAGCATGCAGTTATTTATGCAGATGAGCTGGAAACTGGCAAAAATACACGAAGACCCTGACAAAACAGGACTGTGAAAACAGCCCAATGTCCAAACAAAACATACCCAATGACTAATAAAACAAGTCTAATACCACAGAATAGAGTTCCTATGATTTCCTTTTATTTCTAGGTCTTGTGTATAATGTAGGCGAAGGGGTATTAAATACATACATTTATATATGTGGAAGTTAGGGCTGGGTATTGACACAAATTTCATGATTTGATTAGATTTTGATTTCGATTCAAAAGCTTGTGAGTCGATTAAATTCTGATTCCGATTCAGTTCTATTATATATTGATTAATTGGGGTATGTATTCCCAGTTACTATAATATTAATGGTTAAAAATCAATGGACATGTATAGGCTATTTAAGGAACATAAGGACATTTTTATAATAATATGTTTAGTAATAACTTTTTAACAATTATGTTATTAAAAATGACAATTATGTTTCTACTGATTTCTGGAAATACAAAAATCAAGTGTAGCGTTAGTTCTGGCAGGTCATGTCAATCAAGCTTGCATCAGCTGACTCTCAGCTGATCCACATCTATAGGAATAAAACGCCTATCACAGCATCCATATATAAGGTCCAGCAGTATTATCAGCAGTTATCGTGTTGCTCAGGAGCTTATTACCCTCCTCCATCCCCAGCTCCCCCTCTCCTCCAGTCAGGATTTGGCCTTCCTATTCCCATTTGAATCAGACTTATTTCTCAAATTATGTATGCATTAATTATTGAACATTAATGATATCTGCAATACATTGTGTTGGCTCTGTTTGGTTTACCCTAGGAGGGTTATCGCTAGGGTTGGGAACCAAGAATCTGGAACCAGTAGTGTTTTTTGAAAATAACCGGAACCATGCAAGATTTCTAAGTTTCGGTTCCAAAAACGGTTCTGGTGTGATGGGTGGGCGAAGTGCGGGGAGCGTATCCTTTAATGAATGCACTTAAAACCCCTTACGCTACTCAGATTTCAATGCAGAGAGAGAGAGAGAGAGAGAGAGAGAGACGCCCAAAGCTGCACGATTAATCTTTAAAAGATTGCGTTCTCGATTTCATCACCCACATGATCTAATTCCTAAATGACAACAATTCGCCCGTGTATATTAAACATTTGACAAAAAAATAAAAAAATCGCGACATTCAAATCTGCGTTCGCGCTGCAGATGATCTAAAGAGAGTTGTCATGTGTAGGCATAGATATTAACAGCTTCACAAACAATATTTTCCAACGCACAGTATCATTATTTCTGTGTGACAAATAGGCCTATTCCAATTATAACAGAAGTATACAAAAGTTTATTATTCAGATAGAAACGCTGATGTTTATGTATAATAAATTACCTTCTGAAAGTAACTGGACTTCGAGAAAACGACTGTATCGATTGCATTGTTGCAAATTTACTGTTAAAATGTGTCTATCACTGAATCATTCTTTTAGAAACAAGTCTTTACGAACCCAACTTATTCTGTTTCACCTGTCTGAATCTTACATTAGGGCTAGGCGATATGACCATATTATAGTATATCGACGATGTCTTGCTGGTATGGCGATGTCAATAATAAAGGTAATTTACAGACGATAATCGCCAATATCGAGAAAAAAAACAGTCCCATAGTTACTATTCACATGCAATAGTATGGAATATTTTGTAGCCTATAGTAGCTAATTAATAGGGTTAGGAATAAAAAATCTGGAATCACTTTTACTTAAGGCCAGGAATCGAATAGGCCTACTTACTAAATTAACATGTCGATTTTGCTTATTAACAATGTATTTTTATTTTTTAAACATTCTTCAAGCATGAGATGAAGCAGACAACACTTATGTACCCTGCACACTGTTTTCTGAGCTCCGCACACATCCAAAGCGCGCACAGAAAGCCGCCTCTTAGGCCATTTCGTAGACAAATATACACAACATATGTCAAAATATCCCCATCAACACAGTTTTGTCAAGCATGCGTGTGTAACAGATTATATTAAATTCGTGGATTGACATCAACCGCACATCGCTAAGAATGTTCATTTCTGTTTTTAACAACAAGATTGTTAAATTAGAATTAAAAGGCTAAATTAAATTAGAATGGATAGCCTAAGTGTTAATGGTTTCATTTTATATGCGCAAATACCAGCATAAACAGAACAGGAACTCATATAGCCTAAATAAAAGGAATAGATACACAAAATATATTCACTTAAACAATTAACAGATTAGCAAAAAAAAAAAAAAAAAAAAAAAAAAAAAAAAAAGCAACTAGGCTACCGGTTTTCTTTATTTTACAAAAACAAAGTTTTGTTTTTATTGTGAGTGTACACAGAGAAAATTAGACTCTTTACAGTTTATGTATGACCATAAATGAATGTATTTTAAGTTGTTTTCTCTGGTGTAAGGCAGCAGTTCAAGTGATCACGCCGGCCCCTCGCGCGCACACATGACAGTAGCACTGCTTGACATCGCAGCCTGCTTATTATTAAAATAAATGAAAAATAAAATTCACAAACATGTGTAATCACTTATTTTTTCCCCAAATAAATAATACATCATTTTTTTTTCGTTATAAGAGGCCAATAAGGACACATCGGAGCTTTAAAAACATGAGAAAAAATAACCTCTGTTTTTGGTCATGCACGAAGCAATTTGTTTTTACAAAAAAACAACAACAAAAAGCTACAGGTTAAAATTAAGTAGATTAAACGTGTCATCATGAAATGTGTCTACTCAGGCAACAACACCAAAAATGAAAGAGAAATCGGATCTTAAGAAAAAAATTCAAGACACATTGACATCAACATGCATTTATCGTTCTTACCATCACCACAAGAATGTCCACCTTCACAATGAACTCTGTTAAACTCAACAGTTCAATTCAACACTTCTCTTCACGAAACGAAAATCATTTCAAACACTTGACAAGAGCAGTGTGGAAATTATTAACAACACTGGCATAACAACAAAGCTAATGTTTTATATTAAAGCACATAAGAAAAAAAACTTAAGCTTAGGCCTACTGAATCGCAGGCTATTGTCAGATAAAGTGCAACCAAACTGATGTGTCTTTTCTGTGCGTGTCGGATACGTTGTCACCGGCAGGGGCGGGCGGGTTCGGATTGACGATATTATCGGATATCGCGATATTTTTAAAGGCGATTATCGATAAAATATTTTTTTATATATCACCCATCCCTATCTTACGTGTGTTAAAGCATCTTATCCAATTTGTGGTAACACTTTACAATAAGGTTGATTAATGAACTAACCATGAGCAATACATTTGTTACTGTATTTGTTAATCTTTGTTAATGTTACAAAGTAACAAATAAAAATACAGCTGTTCATAGTTTGTTCATGTTACTTCACAGTGCATGCACTAATGTTAACAAATACAACTCTTGATTTTTTTTAAATGAACATTAACAAAGATTAATAAATGCTGTAGAAATGCAGTTCATTATTAATTCATTTTAATGTAGTTAACTTATGTTAACTAATGAACCTTATTGTAAAGTGTTAGCGAATTTGTTGAGATTATTATTCTTGTAAAATGAATTTAACAGACTGTTAAACACAAAAAGGACTGTTTGAATCGAGTATTGTGCATTTTTCCCTTGCTACTATTTTTTATTAGTCGTTTAATTATTTTAATGGAACCGGAACTGGAATCGTTAGGCAGAACTGGAATCGGAACCGGAAAATTTCTCACGATTCCCAAACCTAGTTATCGCTTCTCTCCCTGCTCTTATCCATGCTAGGCTGCATGGATGCGTAGGGAGTTCTTGCCCAGAACAGAACCATGCTGCCAATCCAAACCGTATGCTAATTGTAAATCATCTTTGACGACAGTGGTCCTGACAGAAATACAATGAATATACAATATTGTGCATATATTTAGCAAAATACTCCTCTCTATAGTTCATTTTTTCTAGCTAACTATCTAATTTATGGACACTGAATGACTTTTCTGAAGTAAATGTAAAGTTACGTGACATTGTTTACAAGCTGTTTTATTGATGTCTTTCCACATTTGAAACACTGATTAAGTGACTGAATGAGACATAATACAGATTTCGGTAAGTTCTTTCAACATGCCACCTGTCTGGTGTACGTTTTAGTACATCTTCACACCTCAGTCATATGACAAAAAGGCATCATGCCTCAGACTAAAAGGCTTCGGCCATTGACAAGAAATGGCATCGCACCTCAGACTGAAAGGCTGGGTATGAAATAGCCTCCTATACCCTTAAAGGATTAGTTCACTTCTGAGTGAAAATTTCCTTATAATTTTCTCACCCCCATGTAATCCAAGATGTTTCTGTCTTTCTTTCTTCAGTCAAAAAGAAATTAAGGTTTTTGAGGAAAACATTCCAGGATTCTTCTCCATATAGTGGACTTCACTGGGGTTCACTGGGTAGAAGGTCCAAACTGCAGTTTCATTGCAGCTTCAAATGGCTCTACACGATCTCAAATGAGGAATAAGGGTCTTATCTAGTGAAACAATTGGTCATTTTCTAAAAAAATAAAAATGTATATACTTTTTAACCACAAATGCTCATCTTGCACTAGCTCTGTGATCCGCACGCATGGCGTAATCAGGTTACAAAGGTCATGCGTGACGTAGGTGAAAGTACCGATCTAGTGTCTATAAAGCGAACGTGCACAGATTAAGCGTTCTTTACACAAAAAAAAAAAAAAAGGTAAAACAATGATATCGGACGATGTAGAAGTTGGAGGAGAAAATTACCCTACTGCGGTACTTCCGCCTACATCACGTGTGCCCTTTCAACGTAATGCGTGGCGCATTACAAGACGAGCATTTGTGGTTAAAAAATACATTTTATATATACATTTTTATTATTTTATTTTTTTAAAAAGACTGATCGTTTCGCTAGACAAGACCCTTATTCCTCGTCTGGAATCACAGAGCCATTTGAAGCAGCACTGAAACTGCAATTTGGACCTTCTACCCAGTGAACCCCACTGAAGTCCACTATATGGAGAAGAATCCTGGAATGTTTTCCTCAGAAACCTTCATTTCTTTTCAACTGAAGAAAGAAAGACAAACATCTTGGATGACATGGGCGTGAGTAAATTATCAGGAAATGTTCATTCAGAAGTAAACTAATCCTTTAAATAGGGCACTAAGGGAACAGCCATTTGTAGTGGTGTCCGAAACCATAGTGGATGTTATCGAGTGCACTCATTCAATCCCACAGTGCACCGCGATAGCGAGAGTACAACTGATATATGCTCAACGGCTAGAGAATACCCATAATGCACTGTGAGAGTCCCCCTATTCTAACCCCAACACAAAGAGTTAGGATGGCAGGAATTGCAGCAAATCCTCTTGCCTGCTGGCTATCAACAACAAGTCTTAAAACTCGACCATGAAAATGCATTATGTGGACATGTTGGTATAACAAAAACCTACCACCACATTACTAAGTACTTTTTTGGCCTGGTCTTAAGTCAGCAGTGTCCTACACGACTGTCAGTTTGCTGTTGGCAGTTCACTTTGAGAGTCAAAAAAAAAAAAAAAAAAAAAAAAAAGGCAAAACAAAATTAATTCCCATGGCTCCTGACAGTGAGGCCTTATGAAGCTAAATGATTGGTTTGTGCAAGAAACTGAACATTATTTACAGCAGAATGCACTCAGGACAGTTTGCCAAGGCTGTGGATTACAGATAATAATGTTGTAAATAAAGATCAGTTTCTTGCACAGAACAATCATTTTGTTTCATAAGACCTCAATGAGTCGTCAGGAGCCACGGGTATTAATTTTGTTTTGCCTATTTTTTTGACCCTCAAAGTGACGGTAGCCATTGACTTTCATTATATGAAGGACTAGTTTCCGCTAAAAATCTTCTTTAGAAAAAAAGAACTGAAGAAAAAAAGACACCTACATCTTGGATGGCCTGAGGGTGAGCAAATGACCAGCAAATTTTCATTTTTGGGTGAATAATTCTTTTAACTGTTTATTGTGTTGCCCAAGGCTAAATCAGGACACCAATACATTTTGACCATCATGTGCACTGTGACTTGTTTCCCCGAGGCTGTTCCATTATGCATGTTGAAAGCTGAGGTTGTGGTAAAGGAACTGCTCAAATTCTTGATATCACCCTGAATGCCAAGGTGCAATTGAACGATTCCAACAAACTCTCAAAACCTTGCTGCACTGCTACTGTGTGGAAACGGCGAAAGACTGGGTTGAGGGTCCTCCTTTCCTGATGTTTGCAATAAGAGAGTATGTACAAGAATCCCTTGTCTTTAGCCCTGCTGAACTTGTGTTGGCCACACAGTTCATGGCCCGCTAAAGCTGCTAAGTTAACAATTACTGAATCAGAATTCTAAACCCATACCTGTCAATAATTACATCACTTTTAATCCATGATAGGATGCATAAAGCCCAAAGTCTTGCTAGTTGCTAAGCTTCATCTGTTTACTGCTCAGACTTAGATGAAGGGTCATTTCAATAATAAAGTCTGTAAAAAGACTTTCGTCCTCGCAATTGTCTTGGTTCTTCCGACTCCCAGTTCTATATTACAAAATTTTCTGGTCCTTATTGGATCAAAACAAAGTTAAATGAGACAAACTTTCTTGTCATTACTTTTGACCAAAAATGTAAAAGCTGTGTATGTCATGTAAACAGTCTTAAGGCCTATGTAGACATATCTCATCCAAAGTGGATGCAGACTCCCTAGAGGAAGATGGCTTGATGAGCAGAGATGTTCCAATTTCCTCTACCTGGTTGAATAATTCTGTTATACTGCAAGATCTGCCACATTTTCTTTCTAATCTGACTATTGAATAGTTTAAAGACTTAACCAGCTTACTCTTGTGCTTTCCTTACCTTATTCATTGATGTGCCAGGTAGAACAACTGTGCATTCATGACATTGATGTTGGTGAATCCACAGAAACATGTGATAATGTAGAGAGATATACTCAATACGTGGCACCAGAGTCCTTGGACCTGCTTGCTTGTCCATAAAACCTGATAATACCTTTCGGTTTAGCACTGATTATTGGAAGGTAATGAAACCTTCCCCCTTCCCAGAATGGAGGACTACGCAGATACAGTTGGTTTTAGACAAATGTTCTGGACAAATCACATGAAGACCCTTGAAAAGGTTTTCAAATGCCTAACTGCTCCTTCCTTGACATTAAATCTTGCCAAATGTGAGTTTGCAAAAGGAGTTGTTACACACTTAGGTAAGCAGGTAGGTCAGGGAGTGGTTAAACCTGTTAAGGCTAAAATTTCAGCCATACTTGAATTCCCTGTACCCTGTAACAAGCAAGAATTGAGAGGTGTGAGTGGGTATTATCAAGGTTTCCGTCCCAATTCTTCTGCCCTAGTCTCTCCTCTTACAGACCTCCTTAGTACAAATAGAAGGTTTTTATGGACCAATGACTGTCAACTAGCATTTGATGCTGCCAAATGCCTCTGCCATGCTCCTGTTCTCTCTGCTCCAAACTATAAGATGCCTTTCAGACTACAAGTGGACACGCTAAGGGAGCTGCATGGTTCTACTTCAGGTGGATGAGTACCATATTTAACATCATGGCACTGTTACTTGCTCTTCAAAATGTTGATGCGTACTTGGGGAGTAGGTCTAATCCTATAATTGGGTACACTGACCATAACCCTTTGGTACTCCTTTCCTAAATGTCAGGTTCCAATCAGCGATTTTTACAGAGGTCTCTCACTGTCCAGGAATATAAATCTGGATATGTGACACAAGAAAGGCACTGAAAATGTTATGGCGGATGTTCTCTAGAGTATAAAGAAATGGTGTTCTCTCTTTGTCCCTTGTACCTTTCTTTCCTAATGTAGCCTAAATGGTAAGAGTGAAAGTATTTTACTACAAACCCTAGTTTGTATTCTTGATGGTGGGGGTGTTACGTCCTGGAGACGTATAATATGCATATATGTTTTGGGATGTGTATTTTACCCTGTGTGGGTGTGTTTTTTGCCATGTGCTTTCTGTCTCTGCCACAGCTGATGTTTGTAAGGAGTGTGACTAAACAGTGCTGTAGTATTTTCAATCAGGTATATTTCTTTTGACTATTGTTACGGTATTAAAAGGTATTGTATCTATAGCCATTTTCCACCATTGGGCTGAACGTTCCTTAGAATGGTAAGGAACGGTTCAAGTTGTGTTTCCACTGGAGGCTGGTATGGCACGGCGTGATTACAAACCGTTCTGGGCCCGGAATTCTCAGCACAGTTCTGAATCGTGCTGGTAGAATCTGTGAAGTGACGTCGCCACTCAGGATTGGTCACTTGTCTGTTGCCTGGTTACCAGTTTCTCTGTAGCTGGCTAAGCGCTCTATTTGAGCGAAGTAAACACAAATTAATAATAAAATGAAAGGAAATATCTGATCCTCCACCTCATATCATCCGTAAACTGTTGCGTTACCAAGGCAACAACTGACACGTTTGTATTTCATTCCAAAGAGCGGCTGTTATCAGCCCCAGAACGGAAAATGAAACCGTTACCGTACCAGCTGGCCCAGATCGGCACCTGATGGAACGGTTATGCAATGAGAACCGTCCGGCCCAACGCCGGAAAAGCAGCTTATCTATCATATGTTAATTGTTTTTGTTTTACTGGAATCTGTAGGGAGAGGGTGCCATTTTCTTTTGAAAAACTAATACTATCCCTGTTTTTTGGTTAGTTAGGGAGTAGAGGGTCATTTAGTTCCCCTCTAATAAGTTAGTAACTCCTTTGTTTGTTGTTTTGGCCAGGCCCTCTCCTGCAGACACTGATTGCTTCCATTTTCTTATTCTTATAATAATCTGACCAGAAGATGTCACCCACAACTGAATCATCCATCCATCCATTCTCAAAACTGCTGATCCAATGTAGCTCTCCATCCATCAGTCCTCCAAACTGCTGGTGTGGCTACAGCATAATATCATACAGTTAAAATTCCTTTTTAATTGTTTAAAGGGGGGTATCACACACAGTTTCTGCCAATCTCATGTTAATCTTGAGTATCTATAGCAGTGGTTACAAACCACATTCCTGGAGGCCCACCAACACTGCACATTTTGCATGTCTTTTTTTGTCTGACACACCCATTTTAGATCTTTAAATCACTACTAATGAGCTGATAACCTTAATCAGGTGTGTTTGATTGAAGAGACATGCAAAATGTGCAGTGTTGGTGGGCCTCCAGGAATCTGGTTGGGAACCGCTGACCTATAGAATAGTATAGCATCCTTCATATCGCCGAAAAGTCTTTAGTTTTATCATATTTATAAAAGATACATACGCTGTACAGAGTCTTTCTGAAAACAGCTGAGTGCCTGGAGGCGTGTCCTGTGAGCGGAGCTAAAGAGTGACTAGCATGTGCAGCTTTTGTATAGAGATCGACTGCAAGCTATCAATGGTCAGCTAAAAAAATGTATTTAAAACACACATAATACACCATCGCATTATCCATTGATAACTTTTGAATCACTATAATGAATATAGCGTATACTGAATGATGAACAATGAATTTACTATGTTCGTGTTTTCTACATTATATTGCGCCTATTGCCAACAAAACAGACATTTGAAACAGTTTTACTCAACACCTGCGGTTCCGAATCATAACCGGGATCATTATCACTGTGACCACTCCATCTTTCAGTTTCAAACGATCTGTAAATCCAGCGTAGAACTGGGCCTTGTTTATAAAACCATAAGCGCCAATCCTGAGGGCTCGAGCAGCCATGGAAAAACACGAGATATTCTCCATTCATTTTAACCAATAAAAAAGTGATTGCAACTATCAGTTTCTATGGTTATTTTAATAACAAATATCGAGAGCGCATCAATATAATGCGTGAGCACAAAACTCTCAGCTCCACTGAACACTGGGTTCTTTGGGAAGCAAGGTTATCTTTCCCTCACAACCAAAAACAACACTTCTTTGGTGACATTGTTGATTTCGTGGTCTAAAAAACAAAATGACAAATCTTTCTCGAGCAAGTCCTGTGCAGGGCTGCCGATGACTTCTGTAAAGCCGAACGCGTGTTGATGAGCGTGCTCTTGCTCTCTCGCTCTGGTTGACATGTGTGCGCGTACAAGAGAAGTACAGGAGAAGTGCCTGTACAAGGAATTCCGACCTTTCTGATGTCACACAGGCACATACTCGAAAAAAAGATCCCGAAATTTAAGAGGATTTGAAAGAGTATTTTTGGCACAGAAATACTCTGTCATACGTCCAATTCGTGTTTTGAAACTTTGGCCATGTTTAGCATAAGAATCCAACTATTTAACAGTGTAAATAAGTCAGAATGCATGAAATAGCATTATACCCCCCTTTAGTTAAGGTTTATACATAGATCCATGACAGAGTTCAAGATAAATCTTTCATCTTACTACTGGAGCTGCCAGTAAGTTTTAAATAAATTTTAAACAGCAAGCACAAACTATGAAAAAGTGGCAGCCCTTCCGGTACACTCAATATCCGAATTCACTCACTCGTTTTCATTCACTCCCTCAAGTGGACTAATGTAGAGAATAGTGAATGAGGGTATAGGGGGTGATTTCAGACACAGCCAAAGGCTTCAAGTCTCAGGAAAAACAACATTAGGTGTCAGGTCTCATACAATTAGGCAATGGGGCGAAACTGACTCAGACAAAACACGTGCTTTACACCACTGTGAGGCTTGCATGCAGCTGCTCAGCCATGAAAACCTATTCCATAAAGCTCCTGCCACACAGTTTTTGTGCTTATTAATGCCAGAGGAAGTTTGAAACTCTTCAGCTATGGAATCAGCAGAGCTTTGGCAACTTTTAAGCACCTTGAGCCTCAGTACTTGGTGTCCCCGCTCTGTGACTTTACGTAGTCTTCTGCTTCATGGCTGAGTTGCTGCTGTTTCTAAACATTTCCACTTTTCAATAATACCACTTACAGTTGACAGTGCAATATCTAGCAGAGATGAAATTTCACAAACTTATTATTATAAACAGACCTATTGCAAAGGTCATCTGTCCTAGGGCAGAAGAATTGGGACGGAAACCTTGATAATACCCACTCACACCTCTCAATTCTCGCTTGTTACAGGGTATAGGGAATTCAAGTATGGCTGAAAGGCATCCTATCACAGTACCATGCTTAAATACACTGAGCTCTTTAGAACAACCCATTTTTTTCCCCCACAAAAATGTAATGCAGACTGCATGGGTAGGTGATTGATTTTATACACCTGAGGCAATGGGCCTGATTGAAACACCTGAATTCAATAATTATGAGGTGTGTCCTAATACTGTACATATACATATAGTGTGTCAACAAAATGTGTCAATATTTTGTGTGTCAACAAAATGAAACAAGAATTTTGAACCAGGCTTTATCCAATGTTCATATATCTGTAATGGACATTTATGCTAATTGGTGCAAATTTAATTAAATAATGCCACATTTGCATATTTAAACACAACATTTCAAAAAAACTTGTAAAAACAAAACAAATGTCTAAATGTTCCATGATTAATCATTTGGGGAAAGTATGGCCATGTTTACCCTGTTCACCTGTGGTGTATGGCCTTAAAGAAAGATAGAAGTACACAGTTAATGTAATAAACTACACCTGTGGATACGCTGCTGGACACCCTTGTGAATGTGAAGAGAAGAAAGCTCTAGCATAATTTGTTTGTAGACTCCACTTGTTTTTGTTTTGTTTTTTTGATTTTATATCTAATAAAATAGTCACAGTTCAAATTGTATCACTGTTTACTTTAACCAGATTTAGGAAGACTTTCTTACAACCACCTAAACATTATAGATTAATCTGAAAAAAGCATACACAAACAAATAAAACAATGTCTTTCAACTGTCTACCTGACAAACCTAAATGTTGCAAATGTCTCTGAGGTATAGGAGACAAGACGGTGGCTATCAGCTGACATTAACAAAGTGTGGCATCCAATTTCTGTCAACTAACTTTGTTTCATACACTATAGACACCTTGCTAAATGCACAATAAATGCATATAATAAATTAAAATCTAGACCCCAGGAGCATTACGTTTCTGCCACCTCACAGATTTGCGTTATGTCTCACTATACACATCCATCAATGTAACTAGTTAATAACTGAGATGCCATTATACTCACTTAATAGACAGCTCATTCTCCAAAGATGATATTTTGTGTTTTGCCCTCTGAAGTGCACACTGAACATCCCGTGCCATGCTTCTGATATTCATGTATGTGTTAATGTGTGTAGAAAGCTGGCGTTTTCTGACTGGACACCGTATACTTCATCTCAGCTTGCACATCCCATGCATGCGCATGCAACATGATCCATGTGAGAAGACAATGGCTGTGTCTCAAAACCACATTCAACAGGAGTAACTGTCAATGCAAGAGGAAGCTGTCTGAAAGGGATGTCCAGGTACTAACCAAGGTTATATCCAAAAAATATATAAAACAATTCACTGTAGAATTAAATGTGCACCTCAACTCTCCTGTTTCCACCAAAACTGTTCGTTGGGATCTCCACAGAGTCAATAGTCACGGTCGGGCTGCTATAGCCAAACCTTTGGTCACTCGTGCCAATGCCGAATCAACACCTTGGAATTATAATGTTCTATCTGACATTTGTTAAAATTTAGTTACTCACATATTCTTATTCTGACAACTTATTTACATTGTGTGTTTGTTTGTTTTTTTGTTGTTTTTTTTTTAAGTTGTGTACATTTTGGGACTTTTTATTTAGAAAACAAAAAGGTTCTATCTACAAAGTCGAATGGAAAGCAAAAACTCTGAAGCTCAATATCTCAAAACCGCTCAGAATTCAGATAGAACTTTCTAATTCCAAGGAGACGAAATGTTGCTTTCAATGGTGCCAACAGTGCAAATCTTGGGCTGTAGACAATGTGAAATATGTATTGTTCTCTGATAAATCCAACTTCACTGTCTTTCCCACATGTAAAGAAGCCCTAAAGAGTCTTAACACCCAGACTGTTGCTGCCCAGAGTGAAGCACATGGGTGGATCAGTGATGGTTTGGGCTGCAATATCACTGCATTCCCTACTGCACTTGATGGACGTGTCACTGCCAAGGACTACCAAACCATTCTGGAGGACCATGTGCACCTAATGGTTCAAACATTGTACCCTGAAGGGGGTGCCATGTATCAGCATGATAATGCACCAATACACACAGCAAGACTTGTGACAGAATGGTTTGACGAACATGAAAGAGTTCATCTCCCATGGCCTGCACAGTCACCAAATCTAAATATTTTTGAGCCACTTTTGGGTGTTATGGAGGAGCAAGTCAGAAAAGGTTTTCCTCCACCAGCATCACATAGTGACCTGACCACTGTTCTGGAAGAGGAATGGCTCAAAATCCCTCTGGCCACTGTGCAGGACTTTAATCTGTCATTCCAAAGACAAACTGATGCTGTATTGACCACAAAAAGAGGCCCTACACTATACTTCATTTAGCATGTTAATGTCATGGTGTTCTTTGAAGGACATCTGTGAACCATCTAAATCCCATTGTATATTAATTTATGATGATAATCATCTGGTTACATTAGGTTTGTATGGGTCAATGATAAACAAGGATGTCTGAGATTGCTTTTTTAACATTTGAAACATTTCTCAATGTGCCATTTTAGTTGGTTTAGTTTTTCAAATAATATTTTTTAAATGAAATATATTCAGTATATTTATATAAATAATAAATTAATCAAAATTACTAATTATTTTAAAAAACGGAATTAATTTATTAAATAATTGCATTAGTTTAGTTACAAATAAATAAAAAACTATACAATATATGAGTTTTTTAAATAAGAAATTCAGACAAAATGAGTTCCATGTCACTGACCCATACAAAGAACAATACAATAGTATTTCCAAACGCAAGTGCCGAAAACTGCTGTCTAGGTAGGCAGCGCACTAAGTGTTGATACACAGCCCTCAAATCCATCAAAACTGCGACGCACGAGTATACTTGTAACAAAGTAGGCTAACACTTGACTAAAGCCGGTGTCTTTCAAACAGATCTAATTTGTAACTATTACCATCTCAAGACAAGACAAGACAAGATGACGTAACTAGTCAAGCAGTAAACTAGTGCCTTCACCTTGCTGCCTAAATCCCTCCTAGACTGGCGTCAAAATACAAACATTGGCTTTATGTTCAACTTTCTTTAGTCATTCAATGAAAGAATAAATAATGATACAATGGGACGTCGATAGGAGCTGTAATTGAAAGACGGACCGTCTTCGGACTTACCATGATAAGCGTTATAGGGTCGGCATTCATTTGGTGCTTGTCGAACAGGAATGTTCCTAAAAGTTTTGGAGGGGAACTTCCTACTACAGTGTGCGCAGTCAAGCTTCATTCCGGCCCACTGTGACAGACAGTGCCTGCATTTGACCACTAGAGGCCACTCACCGCTGCTTAACATATATCATGATTCAGCCACAGTACTCTTTTTAGTACCCTTTATATAGAACTTTGATTGATTGATTGATTCCACAATCTATCTATCTATCTATCTATCTATCTATCTATCTATCTATCTATCTATCTATCTATCTATCTATCTATCTATCTATCTATCTATCTATCTATTTAGCTTTTACTACAATACATAAAATACTAATATAAAAATAGTCAGTATAAAAAACAATTATTTAACTTGGCAAAAAGCATGCTATCTTTATAATATAATATACATGAAAATACATGCATTTAGCTTTAAAAAAAACGTTTGAAACCCCCTGCTGTAAATTACAATTTGAGGTTTTGTGCTGGAGTGAAGTGTAGTTGCGCCACGTGACCTACAGGGGGCGCTTATTCCCGACTCCTCAGCCGTTTCCTACTGTTTTTCTAAATCGAGCTACTTGACGCGTTCTCACGAACTCCGGGAGGATTTATCAAAACAATGAGATGAATGCCAGTTTTACCGGTTTAACTACGGAAATATGATAAATTAAATGCAAGAGGGTGATTCTGAAATTGAAGCTTCTGTGAAGTCTATGAATATAATGGGATTTACGAACACCTAGTTAATTCATTAATCACCGCTGGTCAAACTTGCCTAAGGTGAAGGAGATAACTCTTTAAACAGAAGATGTTATAATGGGGCTTTCTCTTTGGATCCTGCTCTTTTTGCTACACTTCAATGAGGGAATTCACGGTAAGTTTATTTAATTATAATCGCAGAGGATGTGATACATCTCAGTGCTAAACGCAGGGTTTCATTAAACTCATCAGTACTAATGTGACGTGGACACAATGTTTCAAGATAAACATCGGTGTAAATGTAAATATATGGGACGTTTACTATTAACATAAGCAGAAAGTTCTAATAATACACTTTTATAACCTAGTACCTAATTTTTATGAAATGTTGACGATTGACAGGATTTGTCATTATAGATTCAAAACCTGTAACGTATTGCCTGACCGTATTTAAACCAATTCGGCATCTCTGGTTTTGTTGTTGTGGTCGAGTGTGGTTGTGGGCAGAGAAGGAATTTGAAAACGTGTTAAAAAAAGAAAGACTTTTTTTTTTTCAGTTAAATTAAAGAGGTGCACTTTTTATTTGTAACATTAGTTAACCAAATAAACTTTTAGACTGTTATTAAAATAACTGCTAAACAAGCAGCCATTTAGAGCCTCTGTTATTCTGTTACTGCTGATAGAATCAGTTTCATTTGTGATAGATAGATAGATAGATAGATATGCTATTTTATTGATGGTTGCGTTACATCATAAACAGGACACTGTAGTTTCCTCATTTACCTCTTTCCTGGGAAATGAACTTGATATTTGATGCAGATGTTCTGGCCAGCTGTTGTCACAGTATATCTTTCAGACATCTGCAACATGCATGACGTCTGCTGTCCACAATCAGAGCACCACAATGACAGAGATGACAGAGATGCCAGAAATGGTCCTAGTACAATAGACGTCTTAGAAAAGGGTACAAAAGCCCGTTGAACGAAATATGAAACTTTTTCCAAAAATTTTTTGTCCAAATATCTGACATTGATTTTTGAGATGCATAATTAATATATTGTTTTCATAGATGGTAACAGATGTTTTATACTTGTGCCACAATTGTGCGGCCTGTGCTTCAAAACTTTCAACCTCTGTAGCACCAGTGCTGTGTGCAAGAAAAAATGTTTATGTACTGCCCTGCCTATATGGCTTATTCAATCCCAGAGATATTGGGATCTCAATATGACTCTCAGAGTAAATTGTACACATTTTCAGTGGTCAAAAATTAAATGTGGGTCACTTTTCATACAGCTGATACTTTTTTTTCTTTCAAAGAGGAACAGATGAAGAACAAATAATGTTGAAACTAGAAATGTACATTTATGTTTGATAAATGTATTATCAAAACAATTGCCAAGACCATACCTGTCTGTGTACCAAAAATCCAATGAAGTGGTCAAGCTAAGGCACATTAACTTGCTCTCAAAAGTGAATGTATAAGAATCTAAATTAGAGTCAGTTTTAGGGATATTTGAAAGAAGGGATTTTTCATGTAACGTGTATATTGATGATGAAACAGTCGTTAGAGTAGCCAAGGCCAGCGCTGCCTTTGGCAGACTTTGTCCATCAGTGTGGGGACGAAAAGGGATCAGCCTGACCACTAAGCTGAAGGTCTATAGAGCCGTAGTCCTGTCTTGCCCTCCTTTACGCCTCTGCAACCTGGACAGTTTATCAGCGACATGCCAAGTATCTGAACTGCTTCCACCTCTGCTGTCTCCACAAACTGTTGAAAGTGAAGTGGCAGGATAAAGTCCCAGATACAGAAATACTTGAACGGACAAGCATTCCCAGCATCTTTACAATACTGCAAAAATCTCAGCTCCTCTGGGCCGGACATATTGTGAGAATGTCCAAAGAACGCCTACCAAAACGCATCCTGTATGGAGAGCTGAAAATCGGCGCACGTTCTCAAGGCGGACAGAAAAAGAGGTTTAAAGACACTTTAAAAGCCGTATTGAAAGACTTTGGCATAGACCCTCTTCATGGGAAGATCTTGCCCTAAAACGCTCAGCGTGGCACCTTGCTGTAACTAATGGGGCCACTCTCTCAGAGCAGCTGCGCACTGAGAAAGCAAAGAAAAAAAGGGCTGCACGCAAAGCCCGAGCATGCAACAGTCAAATGGCAGAAAGCACTCCAGCTCACCTGATCTGCCCACATTGCCAGAGACACTTTCGGGCTCGAATTGGCCTTACCAGCCACCTGCGAATCCATGTTTCCCATCCCTAGACGACATTGGATGAAATTGGCCATCTTCTTAACGGAAGGACGAACACTATAGGGCCTTAAATGTAGATACCAAGAAGAAAATGAATATACCAAAAGAAAATTTTATTAAGACTGAGAATCTAGAAGGCTATATTTATTTTTAAAGGATATCTAAACATCTTTAATAGAGTTGCAGGCATCCAAACTTTGAAAAAAAGGAATTATTTATAGCACTCAGACATGAAATGTTCTATTCAATTGGTAATAGTGTTGATAGAAAAAACGAAATACATTTTTAGTTTCAACATTATTTGTTCTTCAGGTATTCTTTAAAAGAATAAAGTAAAAGCTGTATGCATTTGGGTTTTGACCACAGAAAATGTGTACAATTTACCAATTTACATGGAGCCACATTGAAATCCCAATATCTTTGTAAATGAAACATATCAAAATTAAGATACCAAAAAGAAAAGTTTGAGAACCAGAATCTAAAAATATATTAAGTTATCTTTGGGCCAGTTTACACCTGGTTATTTCATGCGTTTTTATTGATCGGATAGCTATCTGATTTGTTCAACTGGATCCAATTACACTTGGCCATATAAATGAGTCTACATAAAACAAATATAAATCCGATCTTCAATGCCTGCGCTATATGCAAATTTAATGGAATTCCCGTCAAAGAAAGCAACCGATATGAGCTGCGTTTTATTTATCATCAGCTAATTTTAAGATCAAAGACCAGTATAGTAGAGAGAGCGGCATCAGCACTGGTAAGATCATTTAGTCTCATTACTTTTAATGAAGATGATTGTGTTTTGAGCATCTGCGACTTAGTTTCAGTTTCATTTGCAGCATCTTGCACATTGACTTGCTGAAGAGATACTTAGCTACTCATCTGCAGCGATGTGTGTTGCAGTAGGGCTGTCATATCTAGCTATAATGTCATATAGCCTATAACATGCTCTCACACATTTATTTATTTTTTTAAATTTTGGGAGGATAAAAATTGACATGTGGTTTCAACAACAAGATGCATTTATACTTGTCCAGTTTAAATTTAAATGTGTCTCAGACCATTCCTAAAGTGATTTGAGTGATCGGATTTAAATCCGTCTCGAAAGCATTTCCGAGTGCATTTACACCTGGTCTTGTCACGATAGGATAGCTATCTGAGCAGAGAAAACACATGAAGTGATCAGGTGTAAACAGGCCCTCAATTACTTGAGTTACAGGCATGCAAACTTAAAGCAAAAAACACAAGAAGTGCTTTTTAAACTGTCACCATTGGCATATAATGCAACAAAGATTGCTAAAGTCTGCAGATTTTACTAATAGACCTACCAATCTCTGTGTAAAAGCTGGGTACCTCTGGTTGAGTTTACATGGAATGACCCAAAAACTCATGGACTCTTATATCTTAGGATGACCACGGAAATTGGGACGCTTTGTCCCGCGTCGCACAAGACATAAGCAGTGTCCCGCATTTCAATTATGGTTTTTTTTCTTCCCTGAAATTACAATGCCACAATAGGAAATATAATACTAAAAATGTGATTGCCATTTAAAAATCCATTTGTACAGCTGTCATGAGACGGCTAGAGCTGGAAAAATAACCAACCAATGCATTCGTAAAAGAATTTGTAGGATTTTCCCTGCTAATGACGACTGCGTGAATGGAAAGGAACCAGTGTGGAAATCACCAAAACTCGTTAAATACAGCTACACAATTAACAAAGCTAATTGACAATTTAAAACGTTATCATCCAACGTGATGGCAAATAGGCTTTCCAACTAATGTAAATTAATATTTACATAGCATAATAATAGTAAATGTATCTCACACGTGTCCTGCATTGTCTTGCAAAATCACATCTACTGTCCTGCAACAGCGCAATAACCATGTGGTCACCCTAGTCAAACTGTGTGTTCTCTAGGGGTACGGTTCACAAAAAACCCTTCCAACCAAACGTTGACTCAGGGTAACATGGCTCGTCTAGGCTGTGCCTTTGAGGGTTTGAGTGAACCAGAGATCATCTGGATGAAGGATGGAGAGAAGATCTACAGCACTGATCAGATGTACATCACACTGGATGCACATCACTGGGAGACCTTCCACAGGTAGGAAGGTGTGAACCTGGGATTGAGTCTAAGTCCCTGATGTTGTTCAGCATTGTTTTTGTCAGTGGTCAGAAATGAAACGAAACTGTTTGCAGGGAAGAACTGAGACATCAGACAGTATAAAGGGGATGTTGAAACTGATTAAAATATATTGTCATATGATATGCCAAATCTCAGATTTAATAGTACTTATCAAGGTTGTTTACTGAGGCAAGCACCACTATTACTACTGTTTTATCAAACTAGTGTTAGGGATTTTAACACATAACACACATAACGTATGTCTTGTTGAGGTAAGGTGTGCCAACTGCCAAGTTGTCAGGCTTTTCATGCCAGGCAGGCAATAAAACAGATAAAAAATCCCATAGATGTACATTAAAGGAAGGGTAGGCAATTTCAGAGAGGCTAGCAATAGCAAGCTAGCTTTGAAAGCATGAGATCCCCCCCTTTCAGAGCACTCTGTAAAGCCACACCTCCTCTAAAACATATGACTGCACACAGCAGGGGCTGCAAAACGCCACCAGATGAAAGACGGTGTAAATTACCTAATTTCTCAAACACATAACATTACAATAATAATAAACTTAAACAACTTACAGAACTCTTAACTTGTACCACCTGACTGCTGCAGATTCATTTGGGTGTTGATAGGGTTGACATAGAACATTTTTGTGTCAACACTATCAACACCCAAATGAATCTATTAGAAATGCATCGGAGTCTGAGGACATGAATAGCTCTGGGTAGAATGTCACAGATTGCCATCTCGTAATTATGGTTACGACATGGTGTGAACGCAGTATAAGCTTGTTGTTTTGGTTCAGAAGGAACTGTAAAAAGTGTTTGCTGTTTGTTTGCGGTGCTCTGTGACTGTCTGTCAGAAAAACAATGCTACAGCCAGACATTCTACTTGTGCGTTCCGTGTTGGAATGCCTGTCTTTGTTTTGGTCTGCGAGAAACCGTGTGCTGCCAGTTTATCCAATAGTATTTCGACATCACAGGTTGCCAGTTAGCGGAAAACACCACGTATTGCAGCCATAAAAACCAGCAAACAAACTGGGTCAGAGAATCGCAGATTCTACATTACATAAAAAGCCTCTGCATCCATCTAAAAATCTCTATGAACACCAGCATATTAAAACACAGATAAGTCAACTCATCAGCTTACAGTGTGTAAGTCTCCTCAGCTTTCAGGAGGTATGGAAATACATATTGTCCCCTTGGAATTATAAGGTTCTATCTGCATTCCGAGTAGTTCAGAGATATTGAGCTTCAAAGTATTTGCATTCCATTCGACTGTAGATAAAACCTTTTTGTTTTCTAAATAAAAAGTCCCAAAATGTACACAACATTAAAAAATATAAATAAGTTGTCACAGAATAAGAATATGTGAATAACTCCGTTTTGACAAAAATGTCAGATAGAATCTTATAATTCCAAGGGGACGATATGACGATATGTTGGCAGGTAGGACATCGTATTCGGGCCGAATGCAATGATTAAATGAAACATTTTTGGTCCTGAGACTTCCACAGAAGATTTATGTAAATGTTTTAATATTTAGACCACTTCTATTATTGATTGCTCTCAGGATGTGAAGAGAGTTTCAACCATTATAACAAAAATTGCCTACCGTACTTTTAAAGTAGGCCTAGGGGCTGGAGCCATATAGACACATAATATCATAAGAGACTTGTGGGTAGAATATTTTGGCTTGGGCAAGTAAACAAAAAATCTTTGTCTTTTACATTTTTTGTCTAAAAGGGAGTTTGTCCAGTTGTCACAAGAATGTGGCCTTGAAGTTTGGCTCATTGTCTCTATCAGTATAATTCTTTATTATCACAGTGTGGGCTCAGAGCTAGAACACCAGAACAGTTGTTTGTGCTTTTTTGTTGGATACCACTGTAACTCAGATCATATTATCACGTTCATTACTGTCTGTATAATAAAAGAAAGATGAATACACTTTATCAAGGACTTTTTTTTTTTTATCAAGTCTAAGATGTTTGTTACTGATCTTCAGAGTTATACAAGATTATTTTCAAAAGTTTCTAAGTTAATTCTTGAGCACAATATGAAGATATTTTTTAAAATTTCAGCAGCAAATCAGCATATTAGAATGATTTCTGAAGACTGAAGTAATGATTCTGAAAATTCAGCTTTGGATCACAAGAGTAAATTACATTTTAGAAGATGTTCAAATAGTAAACAATTGTTTTAAATTGTAATAATATTTCACATTATTTTTTTTTTTTACTGTATTGTTGATCAAATAAATACATTCTTGGTGAGCATAAGAGACTTCAAGACAAAAACATCAAAAATCTTACCAAACTCAAACTTTTAAAAAGTAGTGTCGCTCAGTCAGATTTTAAAACTGCATTTTACATAAAGGTCACAATAAATAAATACAGATAGGCAATATAAATCAAAATATATAAAACTAAAGCTCATAAACACTGTAACAATATAGCAACCTTTGGAGATCACTTACAGCTGCAGTCAGGTAATGCAGATATTAGTAACATGAGCTTGCTTTACTGAACGCTGTCAGGGTTGATAATCTTTTGCACGTGTCGTGACACAGTCTAGTTGCCTGTTTCCTAGATGCTGATTTAGGCCAGTTTTAGACTAAACACAGTTTGCATGGAAATTTGAAAGTGCTGCTTGCTGTAAGATTAGGCTAAAGAGGATAACAAACAGTAGAGAGAAAAAACTGGCTTAGTGAATTATAGATGTCACGTTTCCTTGCTGAATGCCATTCTGCCAGCATAATCTATAAATGTCTAGTTTCCCTTGGTGTGTGTCATAGTTGTAAACAAATGTATACGTCATGCTTTTTTTATTTTTTTATGTGAATGCAATTCATGCCGTTGTTTGCGCAATTGACCTTTGTCTACATAAATCTCAGCACTCTTAGACTCACTGGCTCTCGTCTAGTTGTAAAACTTTGAGACTGTGGTATTATTCCATGATAATTATTAGACAAAGTTGTGGGATTTGCTACTTTTCTAAGTCTGTCACATCAAGTCAAATCACATTTGTTTATATAGCACTTTATACAAATACAGATGGTTTCAAAGCAGCACCATGGTAATAAACAGGAAAATCACAGTAATAATGTTGTAAGGTTTTTCAGTTTTGAAAGCACTACAATTTCAGCTCTAAAGACAATCATCATTATTCAGCTCAGTTTAGTTCAATAACAATGTGAATGTTGCGAATGTATTATGTGATTGTCTGCATTTGTGCTTGAGGCACATTTAGTAAACAGTGTTGAGGAAATTTACTTTTAAAAGTAATGCGTTACTCCATAAAAATTTCCCTAAATATTGGGTTACTCCTTAAAAAAAGTAACTAATCCCCTTAGTTACTTTTTATGGAAAGTAATGCGTTACATTACTTCTATGTTTGGGTCAGTGACAAATATGGTGTGGCAAGATGAGAAATTAAAAAATCTTTTAAAAACCTGTTTTAAAAGCATGCATCAGGTACGTTAAAATGTATATAGTGTATTTATGTTGACTTTATGTTAATAAATATGACATTTGCACAATTTTTTACTAAAGTTAAGAATGAATGTACCTGAAAATGTCAAATGGTGTAACCGTCAAAGAATTATTAAATATTAAATATTTTATCCACCTAGATGGCATGTAAGCGTACATACTTAAATATATACTTCAATTTAAAATATCAAACGAAAAATAATTTTATTAGAGTTATCTCTAAATGTAAATTTTAATGTGTTTTTGCAATATTTGGTGGGACATATGCTGAAAACACATGTTTTCTAAACTTTGACAAATTATGTAAAAAAATGTAAAAACCATGTTTAATACACTAAACTAGATTATTACATTTTATTCCACATAAATTTTTCTGTATATAATTATATTTTTTATGAAAACTACTGGTTATGTCAGTTGACATAAACCAGTTACACCACCTGACCATGTTGCTTCTACAGCCAAAGGCCATTGTTTTTTGAACAAATTGACACTGAAAGTCAAGCATGACATTCAACAAGTTAAGTGGTTTCAGTGATGAAAAACAACATCTGGCAACAAGAAATAATCATAGTAATGAACAGTGAAATCATGTCTCGTATATTTTAAACAGGGCCTAAGTAAGCGTTATTTACACATTTTGATTACTTTTCACATTAAGGGGGCTTTCACACTGGACATGACTTGTGTGGTCTATGTGAGATTGTTCCCGATGCCCCCCAGTGTTGGTCTGGTTTCACACTCATTAGATTCTGTCAAACCCTAGTGCACTTACACTAATCTTACGCCATCACAAATGTTCATGGGTCAATATATTGTGTCAATAAATGAGAAAACAAAGTAACTTGCATTACTAATTTGAAAAAGTAACTCAGATAGTTTGTTGTAAATTTAAAAGTAATGCGTTACTTTAATAGTTATTTGAAAAAAATCTGATTACGCTACTTTTCATACTTGTAATGCGTTACCCCCAACACTGTTGGTGAATAAATGTTATTTTGGTTTCCATCAACATGAAAGTGTGCAAATGACAATTTTAATTTGTGGTTGATTTAACCCTTTGAAGAGTGTCTAATCTGAGTGTTTGTCTTTAGTGTTAAATCCGTGCAGCAACAAGATGCCGGGAAGTACTGGTGTGAAGTTGAATATCATGGCACAATCATTTCCTCTGAGCCTGCTTGGATTACAGTAGAAGGTATGTCATTTACATCTTGTGAATCTTTCAAGTAATGTTTTTCTCAGATTATATCTTATTCCTTTAATGTTCCTTTTTACTGCTCATATTTTTAGGTGTGCCTCATTTTGTAGTGGAACCCAAGGATGTAGCTACATTTGCAGGGGAGCCCTTCAACCTGACGTGTGCTGCCTCAGGTCCTCCAGAACCTGTGGAGGTGTTGTGGTGGCTGGGAGACAAACAGAAGGGTGATTTCACACCCTCCCCCTCAGTTCTCTTTGTTAAAGGTGAGAGACACCAAGGGCCTGTCCCAATACCCACACTTGCAGTCTTTGTACTTGACCACTTGTCTACTTACATGACATATTTCCAGTATTTGGCCCAAGTGTTCAAGTGGGCGTGAAGACCACAAGTGTGCGTAGAACTTTTAATTAATCGATGGGACACATTTACAACATAGTGTTGGGATGGGATTTAAACTTTGTTGGCTGGAGACCAAAGTTTGGTTTGAAGATGAAAAAAATGTACCAAGCACAATGCTCTCTCACCATTCCTGATTTCTAACATGCACTCACAGTTTTCGGCATAGTCTTGCGGCTGTCATGATAGAAAACAGAACGTGGGTCAATATATATATATATATATATATATCTCAAATTAGATAAAATGAAGAGTGAAAATGACAGTTCGGTTTACTGCACGTGCATCGCATGAAGGAGACCGCAGATTGCGAGCCATTCATTTGCTGCTCTGATTGCATGATTTGGATTTTGCATTAATGATGAAAATCTAATACCAGCTTGAAGTGGTATTAGAGATATTGTGGATTTAGTGTGTTTAGTGTAGTTTTGCATTTATTAGATCTGGGGCAGTATATTGTTTCCTCGCTTTAATTTAGTTACCTTAAACGTTCAGTACCTAAAACAAGAGAATAAGTTGTGGGAACAACACCGCATGTCAAGTATGTCAAGTATCTTATTATAATAAAATGTAACCTGTTTAAGGGGGCAAAATCTATCGAATTACATTATCATCATATAATATTATTGAGCTTCAAAGGATGGTATATCTAGCACAGAAACAATAAGGACTTTTGTGTGTGTGTGTGTGTTAAACAGCCATGCAATATATGTATTTCACTGCAATAAATGCTGCACAGGAAGTTCTAGGAGCGCAAGTGATGATTAAAAAAGGTAGTTCATTAAAATGACCTGTGTGAACAAACTAAAATGATTTCCTAGCTTCTCAGTTGTCTTTGAGAGTGGGGCATTCTAGTAGATTGTGTTTGATTACAGTATTCAGAATATGACACAAAAACAAGTTTATAATGTTTTGTCACACTGAGATACTTTTACGCTACTATAAATTAAAGTAGTTAAGTTAGTAGCACCGCTATGTTGAGATAGTTACTCCCCAATACTGCTCTGAAAACTCTCCAGTATATTGTATATTCCATGAAAGTTTGTTTGCTCATAACACCAGACAGTTAATGATTCAGTAATATATTAATCACATTATGAAACATTCATATGTCCTCTTTCAGAACTTCTGTGAGATTATATATTAGGCAGATAGTCACTGGTTGCTTTCAGTAGGTTAAGCGACTTTGTAGATCAGTGAACTGCGTGATGTTTCCAGTGGGGCAAGTTTGTGCTTACATGTAAATATAGTGTAATATTACATAGGGTTTGTGAGAGACTTTTAGCAACATGGTGACTTTGTGAATATTTTTGGTTTGTCTCATATATAGTGATTTTTTTTCAAACTTTTAAATTTTTTTGACAGAACCAACAAAATCCCTTTTTAAAGAAAATACATTTTTGATATGTAAGAGGAGTCTGATAGGTTATTTAAATTTCTCATGTTCTTGTGGAGAAAAAGCATCTTGTTAATGGATAATGTCAAGGCCAGTTTCCCGCCCTGCCTTTACATTTTGTAACTGGATCAATTGTTCTGTGAGGGAATGCATTATAGTAATCAATACCGCTAGTGTGGTAAAGCCCAGTAAAGAAAATATTCCATTTTAACATCCTATGCTTAGAAATCATTGAGTCATTATGTCTGTGTAAGTCTATTATCAGCCACTTGCACCTTTAGCAAATATGGGTTTGTGACTCACTCAGAGTTGAAACTGGGCCGTTGCTCGTTCCGAGCAGTTTACAGGGGACAGATAGTCATTATTTACAACAATGTCACAGCTGTCATTACCTTGTTCATGAGACAAGTTGAGACATGAGGAATGAGTCATGTTCTTGACATGCTTCATGATATTTCACCCATTTAATATGCATTTTTGAAAACATATTTTAAGATATTCAATACCCTGTGAAGCACTGACAACAGTGATTTGTTTCTCATTTACTGAACCAGGTGTGAATGACAGTATAAAGTTTTACTGTGAGGCTAAGAACACTCGAGGCATCTCCGTGTCACGCACAGGCACAGTCCACATTAAAGGTGAGACATACCTCAGTGTTTTTTACTGCTTTCAGTGTTATTGCATACAAAATTCAAAATTAATTGTTTGTTTAATATAATGACGATATAATTCATTTAAGTTTTATTAAGTGTTAACAATGAGATTATGTGGTTTTTATAATCAATTAACACTGCTTTTGTCATTTTTTACAAGATGGACAAAATTTGTTACCAAAAAAGTAAAAAAGGTTTAACCAAAATTTTGGTTTTACAGAATGACTCTTTTGGTTATACCGAATGATGATATTTGATGAGCAAGTGAAAACATTAATTTTTCAGATAGTTAAAAGAGGGTTAGTTACTTTGCTTTATGACCCTGTGGTCCTTTGCAGGTGTCTGAATGATGTCACATCCTGTCACATGATACCGACCGCATGACTTGATCCAAAATGGTCCCTTTATATTGGTTACTACTTTCAATGACATCAATGAAATTAATTTTTCCGTACATTCTTTCTCATAACAAAGCAATGACTTCTACACATAATTTCAATACCATTTTGCACTATGTTAATATAGGATGTTATAAAATCATTCCAGAATAAAAAATATATACATTTATTACATTTTTAGATATTTTAATCACAAATGAAATGGCTGTATTGGCCTTTGGATGGTTAAACCGAATTACCCTTTGACAACTCAGAATCTTTAAAATACCTTTATATGTAGCAAAATATTATTAAAACCTTTTGGATTCAATAGATCTAGTTGTACTACCTTACATACTTTGGATGTCACATCTATGTTTTTTATTATTATTAAGGCTTTGGGAAAAAAAATGACACATCACCCATATGTTGTTGTTCTAATGTTTTTCTTTAAATGTGATTATGTGCAGTCCGTCCTGATTCCCCCCAGGATGTTAAGGTACATCATGTGTCTGATCCTAATATAACTGTAACATGGAGTCCAGGTTTCACTGGGCACTCACAGCTTTCCACCTGCACTATACAGGTAGAGTATACCATAGTGTTTGACATTATCGCATGCCTTTTTCTGTTCATGTCCTCGTGTTCTTTCTATGGCCGTACAGTCTTTGTGCTTGGTTGTTTGAGGAATAGTTCACCCCAAAATGAAAATCATTTATTCACCCTCTTGTCATTCCAAACCCGTATGACTTTCCTCTTCCTGTGTAACATAACAGATGTTAGGAAAAATGTTTTACGCTGCTCAGTGTAAGTTGTATGAACTACTTTTAAACAGACCATCTCACTGTAAAAGACCATCTCACTTTTCTCTTGAGAAGACATTTTGCATGGGGGTGGGAGTAAATAAGTTCTACTTCTTTCCACTCCCTTTTTTTTTTTTTTTTGCTTGAATTAAACTCAGAATCAATCAATCATGTAAATCTGACTTTAATCCATTTCTAGGTGTCAAAGGGATCTGGAAAGAAGTTAAAACTTCCAGATCTGGATGTTGTAGTTCCTCCCTTCCAGCATGTGTTTGGTGGGCTCAGCAGTTACTCGAATTACAGTGTGAGAATCCGGTGTGATAATGAGGTGGGTTCTTCCCCCTTCTCTCCCTGGGTGGACTTTCACACTCCAGAGGCAGGTATGTAAAACATTAGATAAGATAATAATGTTATGCATGCATGCTGTTTCTTTCTCATTTTAAATTAGTCAAATTAACATAAATGGCTTTTTAGCTCAAACAGCATTGCTGCTGAAGAAATTACAGACGTTTGCATTTCCATTCATACGTTTTGGGCAGACACTTTTATCCAAAGCAGCTTACATTGTATTCAAAGTAAACATTTTATCAGCTCTTGCATTCTCTGGGAATCGAACCCATGACCTTGGCATAGCTAGTTCCATGCTTACTGTTTGAGTTACAGAGTGGTAAGATTCCAACAGGCATGGAAAACCTGGAAATACCAGGGAATTTGAACAAAATGTTTTTTAATTAATTTTAATTATTAAAATATTTCTTGGATAGTAGAATTAGTTGGCATGTACTTGCAAAGTTACTTATAGTCAGTAGAATGTCTGTTGGGGAGCATCAAAATAAGTAGTTAGCAGATATTAAGCAGACAGTCTACTAATACTTTAAAGGGTTAGTTCACCCAAAAATGAAATTCCTGTCATTAATTACTCACCCTCATGTCGTTCCAACACCTTCGTTCATCTTCGGAACACAAATTAAGATATATTTGATGAAATCTGAGAGCTCTCTGACTCCTCAATAGACACTAATTTAACAACCACTGTCAAGGTCCAGAAAGGCACTAAAGACAATGTTAAAATAATCTATGTATTCTCGTCACAAAAAATTAAGGTTGAACCACTGCAGTTTGAAACTTTAATAACAACCAGCGCTTCCAGGTTCTACGTCAGAATGCTGACTCATTATTGGCTGGCTCCTGCGTCAGCATCACACACATGCGTTGTGCTGCTCACGTGAACAGCGTCTGCCAATAATGAGTCGGCGTTCTGACATAGAACCTGGGAGCACTTGATGTAAACAGCGTAAGAGAATGACACAGAAGAGAAAATATTGTTGAATAAAGTTATCATTTTTGTTTTGTTTTTGGGTACAAAAAGTATTCTCGTCGCTTCATAAAATTAAGGCTGAACCACTGCAGTCATGTCAAATGTTTTAACGATGTCTTTAGTACCTTTCTGTACCTTGAAAGTGGTGATTATGTTGCTGTCTATTGAGGAGTCCTATACCTCTCGGATTTCATCAAAAATATCTTCATTTGTGTCGCGAAGATGAACGAAGGTCTTACGGGTGTGGAACTACATAAGGGTGAGTAATTAATGACTGAATTTTCATTTTTGGGTGAACTAACCCTTTAACGGCTGGTAGTTGACATGCAGTTGAAAAGTTACTTATAGTTAGTAGAATACTATGTGTCTGTATGAAGAGTGTTGAGGTACAAAAAAGAGAGGGAGGAAGGAAGGAAGGAAGTAGTGTTTGTAGAATTCAGATCCGTCTCAAAGGAAGCTTAAAGTTCTCTAAAACATGGTTGCTGCATACATGCCTAAATTACTAGGTTTGGATCAAGGAGAGCTAATTGAAGTTAATACATTTAATTCTAAACTGTGGTAGTTCAGAGTTCTGAGATGGACAGTCATGAGTGACTAATGTTTTTAACATTCCATTGGAAATAAAACAGTTTGCTGTTATAACCAACGTTTTGGTGGGTTGGAAGTAAACAAACAGCCCAGAGAGCTGGTTCTGGCCAAATGCCTAGGGCAAAGGGGGTTTGGAGAGGGAGGAGCTGGTGGATGGGTTTGAGGAGCAGAAGGGGTTTCTGAAGTTGACCCTGTTTGCATGTTTGTAAACTAGTAGCACTGGCTGCAGTCCAGTAGATTCCAAGCTGAGTGGTACAATGCGCCATTGTGCATGTCCCCAATCCATATCAATGCACTGCTGCCACATAGAGTCCAATATGCTGCCACCTACTGGCCAAAGCAGTCATTGGAACTATTTTAGATGGATTTGATTTACTGGTGCTTTATTTTATTTTTCATTTGTATCCACTATAAATAAGTGTATTACTATCCTTTCCACTTAAAATCCATTCCAAATCAGTGGAGAAAATGTGAACAAATTCCATCTGGGCCTGGCTATGACATCATTTATTGTCACGCAGAGGCGTTTGACTCATACTTTTGTCTGTACAGTGGCAATTGACCCTCTGCATGCTCTCTTGTTTTACTGTTTTTGTATCTTTCGTACCTTTCGTACACAGCACCATCAGCAGCTCCAAAGAACTTTACCTTTGAACTCAGTGAGCAGCAGCTCACTCTGTCCTGGGCGGCATTGGAACAGGAGGAGCTTCGTGGAAAGTTATTGGCATATAAAGTGCAGTGGAACCATGCAGGAGAGAATCAGGTACATCATTATAAAGGAAGACACAAAGTGAAAATTTTGCAACACTGACACTGTTACTGTACTGATCTGAATCTGTATTGAGCTGGATAATGACATTATTGTCTTCTGTACAGCTGCTTTACAGCTGAAACTGAAGTTGTTTCTTGATTGATGAATTTTGGAACATTTAAAGGCCTGTTTACACTAAGAACAACAATGTTCAGTTTATTTTAAGCACACGCTGCAGTTATGTCGTCTGCCACTTTAAAAACTCAAGCTTTTTTAAGCAGGATGGGTTCTGATTGGCTGTCAGTGTTTTTATTGATAATCAGCTGGAAAGAAAGATCATTCTAAAAGTGATTTCAATGATATCCTTCTCCTGTGTTGTTGTCATTACAGTTGTGTTGTGGACTCCACTATTCTCATAGATTTAGAATGATTATTAAAACTATAAAAAATTATTATTGTCCTTGGTGTAAACAGGCTTTAACAGTTCCAGATTATTACTGTGAAGATGCTTTGAAATGATTTGTATTGAATAAAGAACTATATAAATAAATGCGACTTGACTTGAAATATGCTTGATCATATAAATAATTATTCATCTTTTTACTGTTATTTATAATAGTAACAATTTATATGATAAAAAAGGATACATGTGCCAGGCTTTGATGTCAGTTGTGCTAAAGGCCATTGGTTCTCTTTTATCATGACATTTAACTACACTACCCACCCTTAACCTTTATGCATAGGATCCCTTACTGTTTAAGGACAACTTTGCCCGTCTCTCGGGTGCAGGGCGATTCTTTAACGCCACCTTCCAGGTTGCAGCATGCACAAAGACAGGATGTGGCCCATGGAGTCAGCCTGTTCTTGTGATGCCCATGTCAGGTTTGTTCACTCTCGTTGTCTGCCCACCTGCCTTTTGAAATCAGGATTTCTGTAGTCACTGCAGCTTTTTTTTTTTTTTTTTTTTTTTTTTTTGTGACTGCATTTTCACATAGTGCAGTGCACTGAGAGACAGTTTGTGTTCATTTGCTGCTCATTATGCAGAAATGGCATAGCTTCAGGCACTTTGGAGCAGAAGTGGTGATTAACACTTTCGTTGTGTCCTTTCAGCCACACAGGCTCAGACCCAAAGGGGCCACGTGTGGGTGGGGCTGCTTTTCGGCCTTCTTGTGGCCACCCTGGTAGGACTCCTTTTGATTGTACTGGTACGCAACAGAGGCAAAGAGACCCAATTTGGGTATGTTTTTGCTTTTTACATTATTTTACTGTCCAAAATGCAGTAACTACATATTGTGTCTGAAATGGGACTAAAATGTGGTCTCTTAGTCTGTTCTTTCACAGACAAGTTTGGATCAACTATGCTCAAAATCAATGAAAATTGGACATCCAGTTTATAGTTTTTTTCAGATCCAGTGATGTAGTTTGTGTGTTTTGCTTTTGTTGGGCAGTTTGGTTAAGATGCATTTCCAATATGTCTTTTAAAACAGTGAAATATGGATAATTTTGTCACGTTTTGGTTTGTTTGCAGGTCTGCATTCACAGCTTCAGGGACAGAAGTACCAGTTTCTTTTACAGCTGCCAGGTCCTTTAACAGGCAGTTCCCTGAGCTCCCCGAATCCACATGTAAGTGAACATGTTGCTGCAACGCATGATTGCACCATCTTTGACATCCTACAGTACTTGTTTACAAGAAATTATGAATTTCGACTCTGTATCCCTCTAGTGGACAGTCTAGGAATCAGCAGTGATTTGAAGGCCAAGTTACAGGATGTTCTCATCTCTGAAAGGCTCTTAACTCTGGGACGAATGCTTGGAAAAGGTACGTTATGACTTGGATGTTTATTTTAGTATCTTTTTGTTAAGACGAGACCTATTTCACTCTTCAGAGGTCCAGTGATCCAGTGATCCAGTGAGATTTCTTTTCATTTATATATATATATATATATATACAACACATACAGTGTAGTGGTCAGAATTATTGGCACCCTTGGTAAATATGATCAAAGATGACTGTAAAAATAAATCTGCATTGTTTATCCATTTGATCTGTAATTCATAAAATTTGCAAAAATCTAACCTTTCATTGAAGGAAAATAATTGAAAGTGGGGGGAAACTCACATTATGAAATAAATGTTTTTCTCCAAAACACGTTGGCCACAATTATTAGCCCCTTTTATTCAATACTTTTTGCAACCTCCTTTTGCCAAGATAACAGCTCTGAGTCTTCACCTATAATGCCTGATGAGTTTGGAGAACACCTGACAAGAGATCAGAGACCATTCCTTCATGCAGAATCTCTACAGATCCTTCAGATTCCCAGCTCCATGTTGGTGCTTCTTCTCTTCAGTTCACTCCACTCATTTTCTTTAGGGTTCAGGTCAATGGACTAGGACGGCCATGGCAGAAGCTTCATTTTGTGCTCAGTGACACATTTTTGTGTTGGTTTGATGTTTGTTTTGGATCATTGTCCTGATGGAAGATCCAACCACGGCCCATTATTGGATTTCTAGCAGAAGTGGTCAGGTTTTTGATAGAATCCATGATACTGTGTATCTGAACAAGATGTCCAGGACCTCCAGCAGAAAAATAGGCCCACAACATTAAAGATCCAGCAGTATATTTAACCGTGGGCATGGGGTATTTTTTATCCCTGTGTGCACCAATCCCATCTGGTGGGTTTGCTGCCAAAAAGCTCTTTTTTTAGTTTCATCTGACCACAGAAGCCGGTCCTGTTTGAAGTTCCAGTCTTGTCTGACAACTGAATATGCTGGAGATTGTTTCTGGATGAGAGCAGAGGATTTTTCTTGAAACCCTCCCGAACAACTTGTGGGGATGTAGGTGCTGTTTGGTCATTTTTTTTAGGCTTTCTGAGACTCAAGACTCAACTAATCTCTGTAGTTTTCCAGCTGTGATGATTACCGAATCGTCCTTGGAGACGATTAGGATGATTTAGAAACACGTCCTCTTCCAGGCAGATTTGTAACATCTTTAGTTGATTGGAACTTTATTATTGCCCTGATAGTGGAAATGGGGATTTTCAATGCTTTAGCTATTTTCTTACAGCCACTTTCTATTTTGTGAAGCTCGACAATCTTTTGCTGCACATCAGAAGTATATTCTTTGGTTTTACTCATTGTGATGAATGATTAAGAGAATTTGGCCTTTGTGTTTCCTCATGTTTATACTCCTGTAGAACAGGAAGTCATGGCTGGACAATTTCATGTTCATGATCACCCTGGTGTGCTAAAAAAAAATGTAAATATGAATGAGAATATACTTAAGAGATATTTTACTCATAAAAAATTCTAGGGGTGGCAATAATTGTGGCCAACGTGTTTTGGAGAAAAACATTTATTTCATAATGTGATGTTCCCCCCACTTTCAATTATTTTCCTTCAATGAAAGGTTAGATTTTTGCTAATTTTATGAATTAACGATCAAAAGGATAAACAATGCAGTTTTTTATTTAGTTTTAGTTTTATCTTTGATCATATTTACCAAGGGTGCCAATAATTCTGACCACAACTGTATACAACCTATCACATTCAACTTAAGTTAACTTATTAACTTCAATTAAAGTCAATCAACTTGAATACTTTTGATCATCTAATGAGTAACAGGGAGCCTTTTGAACTTAAAAATTCTTGTCAAGGCAATTAAAGATGGTTTAGCATTTAGCATTGATGCAGGGGGCAACAATCCTTGTTCTTCCTCTTCTTTCATTCTGTTTGAGTTTCAAAGCTAACTACATGATATGAACACACATACCTCAACACAACACAAGTCTCAAACATGGTGATCAACAAATGTTAATTCAGTAAAAATATGAACTCTGAACCATATGACAGCTATATATCATTGACAACAACAGCTGCAGGATCAATTTAGCCAGTAAATGCAAGAAATTATAATTTTTTAATAATAGTTACCAAGCTGCAATGCATGCTGGGAACTGGCACAACATTGTTCAGGTTGTTCATTTATTCAGATAACTTAATTTAGGAAGTTTGGACAACTTTTGGACAAATACTTAAGAATCTAACTAAGGTTAACAAAACAATGTTTGTTAGCAACATGTTTAGAGTATTGTTGTTTAGTTCACTCAAGTTAATAAACATGCATTCTACTAAATAATATTTGTTCAAGCTACTTTTTTTTTTTTTTTTTACATTTATTAGAAGAACATTTTGCAAGTTGGATTTTTTTTTTTTTTTTTTTACATTTTTTATATATTTACATTTTTATATATATATATATACAAACACACACAGATGAGCCAAAACATTATGACCACCTGCCTGATATGCTGTTGGTGCTCCGCGTGCTGCCAAAACAGTGCTGAGGTATATACTCTATAAACCCCTAAAGGTGTCCAGATCCTAAGTCCTGTAAAAGTCCTGTAGGTTGCGAGGTGGAGCTGTCGTGGATCAAACTTGTTGTTCTAGCACATCCCACAGATACTCAATTGGATTGAGATCTGGGGAATTTGGAGGTCAAAGCAACGCCTTGAACTCTTCACCATGTTCCTCAACCATTCCTGAACAATGTGTGCAGTGTAGCTGCGTGCATTATCCTGCTGACAAAGGCCACTTTCACCAGGGAACACCATTGTCATGAAGCGGTGAACCTGGTCTGCAACAATGTTTAGGTTCAAACCAGACAGGATAGCCTTCATTGCCCTCATGCATCGATGAGCTCTGGGCACCCAAAACCCTGTCACCTTGTCAAAGTTGCTCAGATCTTTATTCCTGCCCATTTCACCTGTATCCAACACGTTGATTACGAGAACTGATTTTTTGCTTACTATCTAATCTACCCAATGTGGCCTTGTTAGGAGATGATCAACGGTATTCGCTTCACCTGTAACTGGCCATAATGTTTTGGCTCATCAGTGTAGGTAGGGGTCACATGCAATCTAGATTTTATGTTTAAAAACTATTTTCATTGCTGTCAAAGTAATAATATTGTTTTCTAGGTGAGTTTGGCTCTGTGAGAGAAGCTTTTCTCAAATCAGAGAATAACTCTGGGCAGAAGGTTGCTGTGAAGGTCCTAAAAAGTAAGTGTACATCTAAAACGATTCTAGTTTAATGAGCAGTTGGATGTTTGTGGACCATGGTATTGGTGTTGTCATTATTTCTGTGCATTGATGCATCTCTCTCTGTGCTCTTACAGCTGACATTAACTCATCCAGTGACATTGAGCAATGTCTGAAAGAGGCTGCCTATATGAAAGACTTCCATCATCCCAATGTCATTCCTCTTATTGGTTAGTGGACACATTTTTCTTGCTGGGCCTTTGGTTCAGCATCTACAGTGGGTACAGAAAGTATTCAGACCCCCTTAAATTTTTCACTCTTTGTTATATTGCAGCCATTTGCTAAAATCATTTAAGTTCATTTTTTTTCCTCATTAATGTACACACAGCACCCCATATTGACAGAAAAACACAGAATTGTTGATATTTTTGCAGATTTATTAAAAAAGAAAAACTGATCAGAAGAATTGGACAGCACCTGAGTTAAATATATGAGTGTCACAGCAAAGGGTCTGAATACTTAGGACCATGTGATATTTCAGTTTTTCTCTTTCAATAAATCTGCAAAAATGTCAACAATTCTGTGTTTTTCTGTCAATATGGGGTGCTGTGTGTACATTAATGAGGGAAAAAAATGAACTTAAATGATTTTAGCAAATGGCTGCAATATAACAATGAGTGAAAAATTTAAGGGGGTCTGAATACTTTCTGTATCCACTGTATTTGCTTTAACATGTGGGGCAAATTCACATCAAGGCTAATCATCAAAGTCTTTTCCATTTTGACATGGATATAATCAAGCAGGACTCACTAGAAGATGTTACTTCAACATGGTTGTGAATTTACTCCCACAGGTGTGAGTCTGCACAGGAGAGCCCAGCAGCGGTTACCTGTTCCTATGGTGATCCTGCCCTTTATGAAACATGGAGATCTCCACACATTTCTTCTCATGTCACGCCTCGGAGATGAACCATTTGTACGTTTTTCCTGTCACTTCTTCACACACTCACATAGCAACTGTATTTCAGATTTATTTGGTCAATTCCTCCATGTAAATGTTTGTAGATGTTCTGAAGTTGTCTCGTATTTTTTATAGACCCTCTCTCAGCAAATTCTTATCCAGTTCATGCTGGATATTGCTCGAGGGATGGAGTATCTGAGCAACAAAAACATCATCCATCGGGATTTGGCTGCTCGCAACTGCATGTAAGTATTTTTTAGTCAGCTCTATGTAAAAGGAACATGATTTACTGATCATATTTAATGGGCATATAAACTCAATAATGAGAAACCTTTTATGTTGATAATTGACCAAAAACTCTTTAGCTGCAGTAAAATATTTAAAATGCATCTTTCATTTTAGGCTGAATGAAAACATGAGCGTGTGTGTAGCAGATTTTGGTCTCTCAAAGAAAATCTACAGTGGCGACTACTATAGACAAGGGTCTGTCTCTAAGTTGCCTGTGAAGTGGATCGCTTTGGAAAGCCTTGCAGACAATGTCTACACAACACAGAGTGATGTGGTAATGAAAACCATTTGTCTTATACAATATTTCTTTAGTATTACTTGGTGAGATAATGTATTGTACTGTAAGTAATAGATAATGTACAGTTATCTTAACATTATTGCAGAATAAACCCTGATAGGATGACCCAGACCCCAATGGGAAGCAACATGGTTATTTACCCAATAAATAAATAGACATGACATTGATTTGAATTGAAATAATTTTATTATAAGAGGCCACATAGTTAAATGAGAGATACAAAACTTGCACAGATATGTAGGAACAACCAGTTTCTTGAAATTTGGACAGTTAGTTATACAGCTTAGTGGTCATTATATAAAAATATTTGACAACAAATTGATCAAACAGAGTCTAGTATCAGAGAATCATGGAATAATGTACTACATATAAATCACACAATTTATGAAAGCAGAAATGCTTATAATTTCTTTACTGGGTTTACTACTGTATATAGCCATTTATAGTCTGGTAAGGCAGTTACTGTGCCTGGTACTGATGGGTTGTTTGCTTTTTTTAGTGGGCATTTGGTGTGACCATGTGGGAGATCATGACTAGAGGTCAAACGCCTTATCCAGGGGTGGAGAACTCAGAAATCTACGAATATCTTATCAAAGGAGAAAGACTCAAGCAGCCTCCGGATTGCCCTGGTGACATGTAAGTTTTAATTGTTGTATTGTTTTTATAATATATAATATAAAATCTCTTAGATACATTCATTTAGAAACATAAAGGCATTTATTTCATCAAGGCATTTATTTGATACAGAAAATACAGTAAATATATAGCAAAAACAGTACAATAGTGAAATATTGTAATTTGACTTTTTAAAATAACTTTATTTTAATACAGTACCTGTCAAAAGTTTAGAAACATTACAATTAAAAAAAATCAGTTGAAAATCACAAAGTCTGTTTATTTAAAAAACATGAAAAAATTGTCATGTTTTTAAACATTTGACAGGTACTGTATATTTTAAAATGCAATTTATTCCTGTGATGGCAAAGGTGAATTTTCAGCATCATTACTCCAGTCTTCAGTGTCACGTGATCCTTCAGAAACCATTCTAATATGCTGATTTGATGCTTAAGAAACATTTCTGATTATTATCAATATTGAAAACAAATATATTTTTTGTGGAAACGGTGATACATTTGAGTTTTTCTTTGATGAATAGGAAGTTCAAAAGAACAGCATTTATTTTAAAATAGACATCTTTTGTAATTTAAACATCTTTACTGTCACTTTTGATCAATTTAATGCATCGAAAGGCTTTTTTCACTTTAAAATGAAAATTACCCCATGCTTTACTCGCCCTCAAGCCATCCTAGGTGTATATGATTTTCTTCTTTCTGATGAACACAATCAGAGTTATATTAATAAATATCCTGACGCATCCAATGGCAGTGAACGGAACCATTGAGTATGAAGCTCAAGAAAGTGCATCCATCCATCATAAACAAACTCCACATGGCTCTGGGGGGTTAATAAAGGCCTTCTGAAGTGAAGCATTTGTGTAAGAAAAATATCCATATTTACAAGTTTTAAAGTAAAATATCTAGCTTCCGCCAGACCACCTTCCGTATTCAACCTACGAAGAAAGTGTAAAACTCTTGCAGTTCAAAGCGCTACGTTCTACGCCTTCCATATTCAACTTACGAAAAAAGTTTTTTCATAAGTTGAATACGGAAGGTGGTCTGGCGGAAGCTAGATATTTTAATTTATAACTTGTTAAATATGGATTTTATTATGACACAAACGCATCGCTTCACTTCAGAAGGCCTTTATTAACCCCCCGGAGCCATGTGGAGTACGTTTATGATGAATGGATGCACTTTCTTGAGCTTAATACTCATTGGTCCTGTTCACTGCCATTATAAAGCTTGGATGCGTCAGGATATTTATTAATATAACTCTGATTGTGTTCATCAGAAAGAAGAAAGTCATATATACCAAGAATGGCTTGAGGGTGAGTAAAGCTTGGGGTAATTTTCATTTTAAAGTGAACTAATCCTTTAAAACCACACCAATTTTAAAGATTCATTCTGCTATTTGAAAAACTTTTCCGTCTTTTCTCACTTCCAGTTATGAAATCATGCACAGCTGTTGGTCTCCTGTCCCAAAGTGCCGTCCTAGTTTCCAACACCTCATTGACCAGTTGGAGCTCTTGTGGGCGAAGCTGAATCCAGCTCCTGTAAAAGAGCCGCTGCTGTATGTGAACCTGGAGGAAGAGGATGGAGAACAGGCCTCTGGGCCAGGGGCTGATGTTGGGACCCGTAGTAGTGAGGATCTCTCTTGGGGGGTACCGTGGCAGTGTGCAGGAATAGAGGAAGACGAAAAGGACTGGCTAATGGTGTCATCAGGAGCTGCTTTTGCTATTGGTGGAGACTACCGGTACATCATCAGCCCACACGCCAGCGGTATTGATGAAGAGAACAGACACTCTGATGATGGCCTGTCAGAAGATATCAGGGACGAGGAAGAGGACATCATTATTAATGTGTGATTTTTGTTGTTACTTTTCCCCATGCTTACATAATCTCGTAGGTAATATGATTGCACAAGTTGTAAAGACTCTTGTAAAAAAACAGTGAGTCCCTAAAAACAGTCCTGAGTTGTTTTACTGATGAAATTCCAGGAATAATACTTAGCATAGATAACAGTTCTTTGTGTTAACTCTTGAGGCATGAAACAATCAGCTGTTAATACTTTTAGAAACATGATTTGACATGTTTATTTTAGTGGTAATTATTAATTATGACTGTAGCAAAGCCAGTGTTTCAGCAAATGCAATGTTTAGAGTCAGATCTGTGATTTATGAAGTGTAAAATGTTATTGTACATACTTGTGCAAATATTTGTCTTTGCTGGTATCCTGCCAGCATTATTTGTTTATTTTTTTTACATGTGAAGTGTCAATCATGTCCTGGGACTCACATATGCGGTGCCTTTGTTTTATAATAGTTTCTGCACATTTGTTACATTGCATAAAGAAATTCCATTGGATTTATAATGCATTCTATGACATAAGCTCAGACTGATGGTTTTATACTTGTACTTAAAGGGTTAGTTCACCCAAAAATGAAAATTCTGTGATTTATTACTCACCCACATGCCGTTCTACACCCATAAGACCTTCGTTCATCTTCTGAACACAAATTAAGATATTTTTGATTAAATTCGATGGCTCGGTAAGGCCTCCATAGACAGCAATGGTACTTCATCTCTTAAGATCCATAAAGGTACTAAAAACATTTAAATCAGTTAATGTGAGTACAGGGGTTCTACCTTAATATTATAAGGTGATGAGAATATTTTTTGTGCACCAAAAAAACAAAATAACGACTTTTTAATAATATCTAATGATGGCCGATTTCAAAACACTGCTTCATGAAGCTTTGGAGTTTTACGAATTGAATCAGTGGTTTGGAGCGCCAAAGTCACATGATTTTAGCAGTTTGGTGGTTTGACACGCGATCTGAATTACTAATTCAACTCAAAATATTCATAACGCTCTGGAGCAGTGTTTTGAAATCGGCCTTTACTAGATATTGTTAAAAAGTCGTTGTTTTTTTGGCGCACAAAAAATATTCTCATCACTTTAATATATTAAGGTAGAACCACTGTAGTCACATCAACTGATTTAAATGTTTTTAGTACCTTTATGGAGGAAGTACCATTGCTGTCTATGCAGGCCTTACTGAGCCATCGGATTTTATCAAAAATATCTTAATTTGTGTTCCGAAGATGAACGAAGGTTTTACGGGTGTAGAACGACATGAGGGTGAGAATTAAATGACATTATTTTCAGTTTTTGGGTGAACTAAACCTATAAATGAATATTCCGGGTTAAATACAGATTAAACTGTGCAAGCTGTAGGATTGCTAAATTATTTATATGGAGCAGCGTTTTTACAGCAGGGAACCCCTGAAAGATTTGTCAGTGTCACTGCTGAATAATACAGAAAAAATTAGATGATAATTTTGACTCTTAGTTTAAACAAGAACAATTGTATTATTAGACCTCCATTGTAAGCATGTTACTGTAAACGTGTTTTCTTTTTGTTTTTTTGCAGGTGCGAGTCAAAATTATTTTCTGTGGTTGTTGCATTTAAACCGGAATATTACGTTTACCTGTACAGCAAACCTTCATTAGAGCATTCTGAAGATGGGATATCAAGGGACTTTAGGTTTTGTTATGTGCAAGTTTAATTTGTCTTATGCTGTTATGCTTATGTGTTGTGGATAAATCTGACACACCATTCAGTGTTATTAACCCTTGTAAAGAGGGCTGTCTGCTTATCTCAAAACAATAAAATAGGGAAAAGAAGATGATGTTAGCATATGAAATACCTGCCATGAAGATTAAACTTTATTCCAGTTAATTACAACAGAATCAGAGACTGACTAAAATGCTAAAATGGTTTTATGATTAGAGCCATACAGAGTTCAAAAGTGAGTAAACAATGTCTTAATGTAAGTAAAATGTTTTTTTGTTGTTGTTTTTTTTTTTTAGAGTAAAATAAGTGAGAATGCTGCACATAAATAGTCATGTCTGAGCTTTACATGTTGATCATTTGGGTGGTGCTTACAACTGTGAACTTGTAGAACTGTATTCCATTTTCAGAAACTGTAAATAAAACATCTATTCTAGACCTCTAGATCTATTTTAGTTTTTCTTAATGTCAAAAATATTACATATTTACAAAAGATAACATTTATTTTACAGTGTCATTGTTACATATGTTACACGTAGTTACTCCAGTAATAACTATAAATTATGCATAATTACATGCAACCAAACCCTAATCCTAACCCTTTAGTAAGTACATGCAGTTACTTAATATTACTCAGTACTTAAATGTATAATTGCAGTGTAACAAAGACACCTTAAAATAAAGTGTAACCTTACAAAATTGCTCTTTGAATCATGTTCACTGTAAGGCAAAATATATTATGCAAGTGTAAAGGATTAATAATGAAATCATACTTTGGAAACACTTCTAACTGGAACTATTGAAAATTCTCTTAATCAGCCAAGATCCTACTGAATTAAAAGTCAGTTTGTCCAGTAATTAGACACTATTACCTTTTCACATTAGTATTGGTGAAATTTCATAAGCAATGGGTTTTTTTTAAGTCCGTGGTACTGTGTCACTTTTTCCTGCTGCAATGCACCAAATACTAGCTGTCCAGGTCAGCAAAATCCTAAAATGTACTGTACATAAATAGCCAGAAGAAAAGGAAAAAGGAAATAAACATAAGACATGTAACATGCCTCGTTATTATTGGGCTTTGTTAAACCCCTTCAACCATTTTACAACTGCCTGTCCACTGAGAATGAAAAACAAGAACCGTCAGACAAACGTAGCATTGTAATAAATAAAGGTTTTGACAGCAGTGCACTGAAGGAAAGGGTTTGGCATCACCATGAACAAAATTCCCTTTGTTCCAAAATTGATGAATCTATGATGAATCATTGCATTTGTGCCGCGTTGTTTCAAATCAAACGTAAAAGAAAGCATTTTACGCAACGACTCTTTTTTTTCTTTACGATATACGTCATTCGAATAAAAACCAACGCAGTGTGAATCGAGGTAGCCATTGCCCATGACGTAAACAAAGGCGTTAAGTAAACGCATGCGCGATACAACCAACGAGCCTCATCAGTCAGAAGCAGCGCCTGCGCACGATAGTCACACAAGGGAAAGCGTGCAATGTTTTGAGTGGCGACGTGCTGACGTAACCGCACGCACGTAAACCTCGGAGGGTGAGACGCACGGTGTAATAATGTGAGCAGGGAGAGAGAGAAAAAACAAGATTAACGAAGACAGGAGAGAGAGTATGCATAATATGCATTACATATTGACAAAAGGTAACAGTCTAATCCGGATGCAGCTGTGTCTGTTAAAGTAATCGAAAAAGTTTGCGGAACAAGGGTGTTTTTCGTTGTTACTTCGTGGCCAGAGCAGACCATCTCTCAGCGCGCTTTCATCAGATTCGCCCGCCATTCGAGATGTTTCGACGTGCACGCGCCATCCGCGCCAACTTTTAGGTCTCAGGCCTATTAGAGACATGCGCCATCGACGAATATAACTCGACGCCCGTTGCACAAAAGGTGACTGAAACTCCATTTCTTGACTTTGAATGGACAAATAACATTTATGCACGTCGGTGGTTGCCACGTTTCCTCACCTGTGAATTAGGCAAAATAGGCAGTCTAGTAGTGTTGTTACAGTGAACAAGTAGCTTGTGAGCCTTTTCGGTATTCATGCGCATGTCGCGTTACAAATGCGTTTGACGTTATTCTTCAAGTTATTTAGCTTTTATTATTATCATCATATGTGTGTATTAATGATTATTTGTTTTTTCAAAAGCATGTGGTCATGGCGTTGACATGCATATTTTTATTTATATTTATTTTATGCATAAAAACAAGTATATGACAACACTTGTTTTTGTGTCTTAATTGCATCTTCGTAAGAAACATAAATTATGATTTATTATAATGGGTTATAGAATGTTATGCAGCAGTCGCACTAGTTTTTAAGCATTAGGTGTTATGGTGCGTTAAAGTCATGTCGGAAATATCGTATTTACGACTTAAACGCACATGAATGCCATCACAATGTCGTTAATACATGTTTGAAGTTTGCGATTTTCTTTAAGCCCCGATGTTTACGAGTTGGGGGCGTGTCAGCGGGAAACATGGCGGAATACCACAATACTTAAAGGTTTTTAGCAGTGATATTGTCAGGCTTTTCTGTTTATAACGAAGTAAGCTAATTGCCCGCATAACATATTATAGCACTGTAATATAACTAATATGTGATGATAAAGTTTACAATAGCTTCACAAATTAATCAAAAACATAAAAAAGCAAAACACACCTGATACACATTCTGTGTTCTTCATTTTCTTGAAGTATAGAGTTAAAAACCTTGCTGTATTTTTGTGTAGTTAATTAAAAGATGCAACACTGCCATCTTACTCCGATGAAAGTGACTTGAATGCACCTGACGTCGTAAATAATAACTTTTATTATTATTATTAATTTAATAATATTTATGTATAATGGTAAATTATATGTATTTAATAATGCACCAGATGTTAAAAAGCAGAAACGGAAAAGCAGAAATGCAAGCAAATATTATGCTTGCGTGAAAGATGAAACTTATGTGTAATTGCTTGCATTTCCGCTTTTCCATGTATGCATATAAATGTAATGTGCAGTGTGACGCCCGCCTTAGAAGGTGCTCCGTAGAGTTCTATAGAAAATGTATAAATAATGCTCACATGGGATGAAGATTTGAGTCGTGTAATTAGCCTAATTAAAGTTGTTTTGTTGCATAGAGCGTATCGCCTCACGGGTTAAGATCAGTTGACAAGCAATATATTTGCAGCATTCACGCCATGTCCTACTTACCATAGTCTCAACACTTGACGCTCTATTCGGCACTGTTCATGTCCTCGGATTGGGGCTGTGTTTAAGTCCAATTTTTATGCCCTTCCCTCCATCTTGTTCACTCGGAGGTATACCATTGTTTACGTTGCACGAGTGCCCACTACTGGCGGAACCCTTGCAGTGTGTTTATATAGAACTCAAAAGCCCTTGTATACAAACTATAACAGTCAGCTTAAGGTAGCTACAAGTATTATGCGGTAAAATGTCAATATAACTACAATATCATACACTAAAGTTGTGTGGGGTGGGGGTAAATTAAGCACAATCTGCTGTAACGTCACCACCATGTTTGCATTGTTTTCTATGGATCTGCCTGAAGTGTACATATTGAGCAGACTTGCTCCCTCTGTCAAAATCGAGGGGTCTGTCAAAATAAACTTCCCTCGCCAATTTGGCGATAAAGTTGAACGCGCTTCAAAGTGGCAGCGGGGATTCCCCTGAGGGGAAGGGGAAGTTCGCGATTGTATGTCTAAAAGTGGAGTTAAATGCAGCCTGGGATTATGCATTTCTTTGGCAACACTATCAATGCCTAAATTAATCTGCAGCAGTCCGGTGGTAAAGCGGTCACATGGTACAGGTAGGAGCGCTCAGGAAATTCCCATCTTACGAGCTATACAAAGATGTGAATGCATTTTACAAGTTATAATTTCCGAATTGCGGCAATTACAACATGGCGTGAATGCACCTTTTAACACTTTCTATTTGGCACTATGTAGTACATGATAGGGCTGGACGATTAATCAGAATGTAATCTAAACCGAAATTCAGAACCTCTAACCGACATAACTTTCCAATGTCGGTTATTTTGTTTTTTTTAATCATGTTAAAAAAAAAATGTTAAAAACATACTACTGTGTGTGTAGTCACGTGACTTTGCCCCGTCCATTCAGTGGCATGGAAGCAACACGGAGGCGAACTCACGCCGAGTCAACACACACAGACAGCGTGCGAGCCCCAAAGTGTGATTGCTTGCATCCTCATAAGGCTTGCCAGTTTGGACATTCAAGCGATTTTAGACCACTGGATGTGTATCATTATATTGAGCTACTGCTCTGATGCCTTGTGGCACACGAACACTCGTACAGACAGTAGCTTGCACATCATGTGAAGATTGCGCGCACAGAGAGGAGCGCAGAAACTCATCAGTGCTGTCCTGTTTATCACTAAAGTAACTTAGAAACTCAAAAGTTATAGCATATATTTTTCTATTTTTTAAGTAACTACTTACAAACCACAGCTTTACAGTTAATTAGGGGTGTAACGGTACACATGTTCCTACCGAACCCTTTCGGTACAGTGCACATGTGTACCAAATGCATTACATTGCAACATTAAGGTCTCCTGTTTGGAAACACTTCGGTTTCCCGGTAATTTACGACGAAGGTCAAAGACAGGCGAATAAGACGAAAGCAGTACACAACGAATACAGCGCTGTAGCCTAACCACCATTAACCACCAATAATAAGCTCTGCGTTTTGTTACAATCAATAAGAAACAAAGTGTCATCCTTTAAATTCTGTCCACGAAATTCAAACAGAAAATGCTGTTTTGACGTGCTTTGATGTGGCGTGACAGATCACTGTACAGGCGCCTCAGTTTAACCAGCAACGCGGAGTGCGAGTCAACACGATCATCTCTTCCTCTTTAATACTAGTTGCAGAATAAACATGAATGAACATCTGAAGGTATGTTGAAAGATACAGTACAACTTACTGAAACGGTCATATCTCGTGTAATCGCTCAATAAGCGTTTTAACCGTGGAAAGAAATCACAATAAAGCGGCTTTTAAACAATGTCATGTAGTGTTTACCTCAGAAAAGCCGTTCAGTGTCCACAACTTGCTAGTTCGCCAGAGAAATGAACTCTTTCACTTAATATATGCACAATATTAGCCTATATATTAATTATATTTTACTTAACCTGTTAGTGATGTCTTGATTATTTAATGTATGTTTAAATAAATCTGTCGTGAAAATGACAGCCACTGTGTATAAATTATTATATTTCAACAACGAATTAGATTTAGAAGTTAATGCAAAAACTGCCTTATGTGCAACATGTTTGCATTCAACAACATTTGAGTGTTGATTATTATATCTAAAAATAAAGCAATTGAATTTAGGCTTATAGTTTGGGCTCAGTTGTTAAATATTGTAGTAGCATAATGTTCAAGTAAGGGCTCCCTACATAGTATATAGCATTTAGCAGAGATAATTTTTGTATCCTTAAGAAACTTCGTTATAATTTAATTTAATATATTTAAAGACAGAGACACAATTTGTTCAGTAAACCACTGTTTAATAAAAAAGAAGCAAATTTTATGTTTAGTTTTCTCCTCACCTGCTGTACCGAACCGTGACTTCAAAACCGAGGTACGTACCGAGCCAAAGAAAATAAAGCAAAAAATTTCTCTTCACTGTAGTAGTTGCTTTTTTATTCTTAATTTGAGACAGTTTTATTACATTATATACATTAAAAACAATAGTACTCTTTTGTACCTGATTAATATTTTCTTTTTCTTTTTTTTTTCTTTTAGCTCCACTGTTGACAACATAAAACACAGATACAACATTGTTATAGCTGACTATTAAAGCATCTTAACCCAGAATACTATTACTTTATTTTTAAGATGATGCGACTAGTTGCGCTAAGTGGAATTGCAAGAGTAATTGTTTCCAAAGAGGTTTCCTTGTTTATAGTATACATCCTATTACCCCTACTCTTCTATTCAGTGTGCACATGTATACACTTAACAGACACCACAGGACTTAATTATAAATGACTAAATACTACATTACCATTGTTGGGTTAACTAGTCAATTTTAGGGTGGGTAAAGGTCATGTCGTTTTTGAGTCAAAGGTTTACATGTTCACTGTTTAAAAAAAAACATTATTTTATTTATTTATTTTTTATTATTATAATAATTTTTTTTTTTTTTTTTTTTTACAATACAATCACTGAACCCTTGGGATGAGATGCTGTTTGTGAATGTTAAATAAAGGCTCTGTTTCCACCTGCCATTAATATGCATGTTCAGTGATCTAATCACAGGTGGTTGGTTGAGATGCATTACCATTTCCACTTGGTATTAACATGCATTTCAGATACATCTCCTGTAACCACTTGTGTTAAGATTTCGTCATTACACACCCCACAGCATTATGCATCAGTTTTGCGGGAGCGTTAAATGCAGTGCTTACGAGCGAGAGGAAAAGAAAGCGAATGAAAAAGATAAGGAGGACAGCTGCAATTTGTTTGTCACAAAGCATCCTAAATTGATCATGTTAGGTGAGTAGGCGGTGCTTCACTGCAGTCTAAAACGCATTCAGGACGGATAGCGTTTCCACTATAATTGCGATGTGGTCACCTGCATTTTTGACTAGTGTATATATTCAGTGATCCAGTCACAAAATGTTTTCTATGGAAACAGAGTGTTTTCCATTTCTATTTAGTCCTGACCACTTTTGATTGGATAACACAAGTCATTCTATTGTTGCCATGTACTTGTGTAACTTGTGTTCAAGCTACCATGACATTTTTCTTGTATCAATTCCCCTTCTTTAGCAACAAATCCTTAGTAAATGCTGCATGTACCTCTGTATGTTTACAGTTCAACCAAACACCAAGGTTTTTCATTTACCATTTATTCTTTACAGAGCCAGAGGTGGAGGTAGACTGTTTATGACAGGTACTCAACACTGTCCATGAATGGCCATCTTCATGCAAAGTTCCAATCCTTTACCTGCCTGTAATTTTCAAGTCTCATGAAGCCTTGACGAGTTTAAGACTAAACTGTGCTGCAAGGTGGCCTTCCAGGAGCAAAGTTGAATACCGCTTATTCAGTATGTTCAGAAAATAATTTGTTTACATAGATGTCCTCACAAGTATAACCATGAGGCTTATGCAATGCTAAGAGGTCTATGATGGACAACCTCTTCTGATGTATGTAGTCCACAAAGCATCATACACACCACACTTCTTATTGAGACAATTCTCCAGCAAGATGTAAACATTTTGACAGCATTTCTGGAATTAAATTGTTGACAAGTTTATGCATAGAGGCCACGCAGGGATGCCACTAACTAGTAGTTGAGTAATCTAGTGAGTTACACACAAAAACTGTTTATAATATATTTAAATGTTAAGCTTACAGTTGCTAGCTGCCAAACGTGCTTTGACCATGCCATGTTGTGTATGTCTTGTTTTTTTTAAGGATGTAGACCTGAAATACCCTGAGGTGAGAGGGTCAGAAGCTATCCAGATGACTTCTTAACCCCCATGGCAGAAACAAAGAAGCAGGGTGCAATGGTGCTTCATGAAGAGGGCATGACTGCCCCAACACTGGCACCTCCCACAACTACTCCACCTTCCATCTTTGTTGTCCTGAAACAGTTGCAGTCTGGGGATACTGGGAAAGACAAGGGCAGTCTGATGGCAATTAGTGAGGCAAATAAAATGGTGAAATCTTCAATCGGCTCTGTTGTAACAGGCATCCATCCATCATCTTCCACATTTACGGACATCAACAGCAGCTCACAGTCAGACCACTTGCCAGCAGATGCTAGATGTAAGGGCATCACTGTTACACTGGACAACAACAGTATGTGGAATGAGTTTTATAGGTGTCAGACTGAGATGATTCTGACCAAACAAGGCCGTAGAATGTTCCCCTATTGCCGCTTTCGTCTCTCTGGAATGGAACCTTTCCAGAGTTACATGCTGGCAATGGATATTGTTCCAGTTGATAACCACAGGTACAAATGGAGTGGGAAAGGATGGGAACCCAATGGGAAGGCTGAGCCTCATGTTTCTCGTTTGTTTGTACACCCAGAATCCCCTGCTACTGGCCTACACTGGATGCAGTACCCTGTTTCATTTTACAGACTAAAACTTTGCAACAATTTGGACCAAGAGGACCATATTATTTTGCACTCAATGCACCGATACCTTCCTCGACTTCATGTCATACCTGCAGACAAAGCTACTGAAGACATCCAAGTTGACAGACCCAATGTTATAACTCTCAGTTTTTCTCAGACAGAGTTCTTTGCAGTTACAGCCTATCAAAATCTTCGCATCACCCAGCTCAAAATTGACTACAACCCCTTTGCCAAAGGTTTCAGGGAGGATGCAGTCAATGCCCGATCATCTAAGGCGAAGAATGGAATGTCCACTGAGGAACCTGAGAGTGAACTCAAGCTAAGCAGGGAGATGACAACTTTGAATAATTTGAAAACTCTGTTTATGAAGAGAAATGCTGCTGTAAAGGTCAATAAGGACCAGAACGTTACCAGCCCTACAAATGGAGAAAAAAAAGTTGTAAATGGTGATGCTCCTAATGTAGACACAGATGTTCAAAGTTTCTGGTAAGTAGAGATAATCAACATACATTTGACAAACAGAAGCAACATGTTGCTTTAGTTTGAATTAGATTTACAAACTCTATGCAGCATACTCAAACATATTTGCCAATTTTGACAAATGTAACGTTTTTTCCTGTCTTGTTTTCTTATTCTTTCTCTGACAGTAGCAAGAAGCGCCCATCATCATTGGCATTTTCAGACTTCATTAAAGGTGCTCATGTGAAAGTCAGAAGGTTATCACTTGAGAATATCAAGAAAAATGGTGTGGTCTTGCAAACATCTTGCACAAGTGAACAAAATGAGGTGATGGACATATCATCCAAAACAGAAAAATTATTACAAGTTGTTAGTAAAGATGAAACTGTGGTAGGTGACATTCACAGATGTAAAAGCACAGACACATCCCTAAAAACAGAGTTATTAGAAACAGATGAGACTAAAACAGAAATAGATGAACACAAAGCTGACACGATTACATTGATGTCGAGTGACCAAAATGTACCTTACATGAATGAAAAGGGGATGGAGACCCTTTCTTCTGAGGCCAAGTCTGAATCAAACACGAAGAAAACCTTACCACATAAGCGTCCTGAACGTGTACCCCTACCTCTCCTTGCTCAGTTTCTTAAACAAAGGAAGTCTAAGACAAGACCCACTACACCAAAATCTGACACTCCCAGCTCATCCTTAGACTCTGAAAAGTCATGTGAACCTTTCTTAATCCCTGAAAGATCATCTGCTTTGATGTCTTCCTCCCCTTGTGTTACCACTACTAACTTAGATTCACATCCAGTACCTGCCTCATTATCCCAGAAAGTTACATCAACAATAGATGCAGTCAACATTACATCTTTGGCCACAGCGTTATCTCCAGCAACTGCATTCCCTGTACCAGCAGAAACACAATTATCTGATGGATTTTCACCTTCCCCAGTTGGCAGTGATCCATTCAGTGCCCCCAGTGCTACCTCTCCCTCCAAACCTGATTCTGACCCAACACCTGATAGTATGTTTAGTGTGTTCCAAAACCCTAATGCTGTTTCTATGCCAGATCTTGACAACACACTCAGGTCTCAGTCAGACATTTCATCTCTCATTACATGTCACACTGTACATGACACGTCTTCACCTACTACACCTGTTTTTGATGTACCATCTAGTACAGACAATGACATTGTTCCTTATCAGGAACTTGCCTCAGTGCCTAATGTTGTTGAGAGTGCATCAATTTCTGATAGCCTCCTAAACAGTTCCAAAGGCTCTTGTCCTGAGCTTTTTTCTCAAGAAGTCCCTCAACACTCCCTGTGCACTCATGAAGAATCCCTTTCCTTGCCATTAGATGACCCATCTTCCCCAGCCTTCTCCTTACCCAGCCCAGCTCCTTCTTCTCCTGACCCATTTCCACCAAGTCTATTCTGTGAAAGACCTGTACCTCCTAGAAAGACCCTTGATTCATTTCCAGAAAGATTGTTAAATTGTACAGCTTCTTCCTCTCCTGACCTTTTCCCACTAGGTCTATTCAATGACAAGCCTGTGCCTCACAGAAAGATCAATGATTTTGTTCCAGAAAGACCACTGGATACTATTGTAACTTCTAGAGAATCATTGTCACCAAGTGTCCTGGATGTGTCAGAAGATCCCAGAGGAACAATTGACTTGTTCTCTCAAAGTCAATGCTCTGATAGACCAGGGCCTCTTAATGACTTGCAGTCAGCTGTTAGTTGTGAGACCACTGTTTCTGATCACATTGTTCCTGAAACAACTAAACAATCATTTCATGGAAGCACTTTCAAGAAGTCAAAGGCAAAACAGAAAAAAATAGGAAAATTTAAGTTCAGTGAAGATGATGTGTTTGAAGGAGCTGTACCTGTTCCAATGCAGCCCAGCCTGGAGGATGTCGAAGGCCAGTTGTTTGTCTCCTTCGTGTCAAAGGTAACACAAAGCGTGTCTGGTAACATTAAAATGTAGAAAGTAAACTTTGAAGGAAATGACCACACAAAAATGAAAATTTAGTTTTCACTCACCCTTATTCCACAACATCCATATGATGATTGCACCAACCTTGATATCAATTAAGTAATTTCCTCCTGTTTTCTTGTAAATTGTTGTTCTTGACATCAAGTGAATTTGTCTTCAATATATGCTATATTTGAATATACAAATTCATTAATTGAATGTATTTGAGTTTGACTGTGAATGGGAAGTTTTTTCAGTAAAATGGTCTGTTCTTCTCACAATTGTTTGATTGGCTTTAGAAGAATTTGATTATAGCTCATTTTAATTAATGGACTACTTTTGCGTTATTTGCTTTGCTTTACTACTTTAAAATGTTTGAAACTGTTTTATTATTGACCTGGTGTATGTAACATCTACGGAACACTATCTATATAGTTATGACAATTACATCCTTGTGAAATTCTGAACACCTTAATCCTGAAATAGAAAGCTCTTGAGATTCACCTTGGAGATGATGCCAAAACGGAGATGGCACAAAAAACCACACAGAATCCAGATGGTAAGAATTGAACTCCTCACCATGATTAACATTTAAGAACCACTTTAAAATCACCTACAGTGTTGTGGATTTATTTATTAATTTGCTTTAAACAGGTGGAAGTGATGAAAATGTACAGGAAAATATTGAGGTGCTAGAGAAAACCCTTTTACGTGATCTGAAAGTCATGAAGCACAGACAGGTCATTCATCCAGTGCTGCAAGAAGGTTTTTGATTTTTGGAATTTTCTATCAATCTGACAGTTATATAACAATGTACAACGTTACAATAATGTTTTGTTTTTTCCCCTCCTCCTTCTTTGTAGTTGGATTGAAATTGAATCTGCTTGACCTCACCCTGGAAATTGACCTGCAATATCTGGGTGTGCAGTTACCCATTCCCCCATCTGTTCTCTCACCCGAAGGAAGTCCAGTATCATCTCAAGGTAACAGATCTTAATAATTACAAACAATAAGTATATATATAATACATAATAAATGATGATTCGGGTTTTTCATTGTCATTTAATGCACTTTTTTTTTCTCTGTAGTCCAGTTTGTTTCAAGGACAGGGAAAACTACTGACTTTACCAAAATTAAAGGTTGGAGAGATAAGTTTGCTGGATCAGGATCCCTTACTGAAGGTAAACTATTTTCTCAGTAATTCATTTCAAGAATATACTCCTTGATGTGATATTAAGTGTCATTTGAAATGTTGATATGATACTGCTGCTAAAAGAATGTGATTTTTGCATTACATTTTATTTGCAGGCGTGTCAAGCACAGATGCAGGGCAAAAGAATCTCTCTGCATTTTGTAGTGACATGTTGGACGAGTACCTGGCTAGCGAGGGCAAACTGATTGACGAACGAGCTGCTAACTTATCACAGACTGATACTACGCCTGTAGCATACGAGCTGCCCACTAAGAGCACTAGTTATGTTCGTACCCTGGATAGTGTACTTAAGAAACAAGTACCTGCTACCTTATCCACAACATCCAAAAAAGTCAAGCCAACATTCAAGTCCAAAGAGGGAAATAAATCCAAAAAACCTTTAAAGTCATGTACAAAAAAGCAAATAAAACCAGTCTTCAGTGTGAACACACCTGTTTTGTCCTCGAAAAAACCACAACAGAGCAAGAAATATAAAAATAAGAAGGAATCCAAGAGTTTGAGTCCTGAAAAGCTTGCTGTAGAAACTGCTGCAATGGTAGCCTCTAATAAGAGTCCCATGGTTGAAGTTTCTGGCTCCACACTATCAAACTGCACAGGTGGACGTAGTATAGGTTTGCCTAAGACACTGGTGAAGCTGATGGATGTGGAAGATGGAGCAGTTTGGGAAGGCAAACATCGTACCTATATTACAGAAGAAAGGGCAGCAATTGCACTAGCCACTCTTGTGACCGCTGAGGTACAAGTCATAATAAGGATCATCTTACTGAACAATAGTTTGTTAGGACAGATATTGGGTTTTGTAGTGATTGTCAATAACAACAGAATTTAATTATGGGATAATGTTCTCCAAGACACCTTATGCTCTTCTTTATCTCTTTTCCTGGTTTTAAGGGGGTATCAAAAGGAAACCCTGATGCCATCAGAATTATAAGACGACGCGCACCACCCTGCCTAAATGTATTCTGTAGGCTTGGCTGCGTGTGTGCCAGTCTGGTTCACTTGAGAAGACATCATCACTGTGGAAAACCACAGTGCATGTTGGGCTGTAGCTGTTTGCGACGCAAAGTTGTTGCACTGAAGACCCCTAAACAGGAAGAAAGTATAGCAGAGGAGCCTGAATCTCAGGGAGTGTCAGAGGAGATCAAGGCTAAATGGAAGAAAAAAAACAAAAAGAGAAAAACTTATGGTCAGTCTATTCAATGGCAATTTACTGCAATAGCTGTACCATTGTTATAACTATCATTTTACCACTATTATTATTTTATTGTAATATTACTGTATCTTTCCAATATGCATGTATTGCTTGAAAAACTCCTTTAAAACAGTTTTTATTGAGAAATTATGAAGTTTTGAAGATACAATTGAATTACCTTACCCATCTCGTTCAGTTCTGACAGATCCGGAGACAGCACCTGAACCGGCCAAGCGTGTGAGTACATTATGGGATCGAAAAAGAGAAGTTTCTGATTCAGAGGTTCTTTTCTCTCCTCCTCCTGCAAGAACTCCATCTCCAGCACTCTTGTCTCAAGAGCTTCAAAATGACCTGGAAAGCTTTTTAAGTCCTTTAAAACAAAAAACGGTGAGATGCAAAGTTTTAGAATACATTAAAGACATAACATCTGATCACAGTTAATTAAACATGCTTCAATGGGTTTTATTATTTCATGTGCAAATTTTTTTTCGGAATCCTTGTCATGTTCCATGTCGGTGTAGTTTTATAAACATTGATGTGTACACTTGGATATCTTAAATATTTCCTCTCTATTCAGGTGGAAGAGAAAAAATTGAATATGATTAATGACAACATGGAGAGCACACTGACATGTGCTCGTTCACGACCGTTTTACTCCAGGTGTCATGACAAACAAAAAATGGTGAGATTTCCTACATGAAGGATGGCATATTTTCTGGTTAAGACAGTGAAAAAGTTTACACTGTACACTCTTCTACTTTTGGCAGGTTGACCAACACCACATCTCACAGGTCTCTACACAAGGTCAGTTTTACTTTACTGATCAGTAGTTATAGGGTTAGTTCACCCAAAAATGAAAATTCAGTCATTAATTACTCACCCTCATGTCGTTCCAAACCCGTAAGACATTCGTTCATCTTCAGAACACAAATCAAGATCTTTTTAATGAAATCTGAGAGCTTTCGGTCCCTCCATTGACAGCCTGTGCAACTATCACTTTCAAGACCCAGAAAGGTAGTAAAGACAATTTTATGAAGAGTCTTTTGTTTATACAAAAATTTACAAAATGCTCATCTCCAATATGCGTTCACACAACATCTGCTGTCGCGCGAACACAGCACACATATGCTGTGGTGCTTTTTTGAATGTGTTGGAGATTAATATTTTGTAAATAAAGTGGTAAGTTATGATTTTTTTTTTTTTTTTTTTTCCCCAAACAAAGCATTTGCCTCGCTATATAAAATTGAGGTTATACCACTGTAGTCATATGGATTAGTTTTATGATGTCTTTACTACCTTTCTGGGGCTTGAAAGTGGTAGTTATGTAAGCTGCCAATGGAGGGACTAAAAGCTCTCAGATTTCATTAAAATCTGATCTTCATTTATGTTCTGAAGTTGAACGGGTTTGGAACGACATGAGGGTGAGTAATTAATGACAGAATTTTAATTTTTGGGTGAACTAACCCTTTTATACCTGGTGCAATCATAGTTTATTGTTAAACAACATATTGTCAAGTTCAAAGGACTTGAATGTTTTACAAAGCTGGTCCTTCAATTGAAATCCCCATCTTTTCCCTTTTGCTCACAGATATTGAGGAGGGTGAGCTTGTACCTCTTAATTTGTCTGGCCCTGCCAAGCGGCTTGAGATCATATCCGAATGCAGTTGGGCCAGTACAGACATCAGAAATTACATTATGCGCATAGTGTGTGAGCACATGGCTCAGGATCGTTTGAAGCATCCTTTCTGGATTGGCAAGTACTTTATTGAGCCAGTCTCCAAGACTCTACAAGAGACAGAGGATGGTTCTGTCGATACATACAAAGTCACCATCTCTCGACCTGTGGAGAAGAAAACAGATGAGAAGGTTACGCAAAATGAAGCTGAGCTGAAAAAGCATGTAGAGAAGAGTGAGGTGAAAGGTTTGCCTTTCCTCTCCGGATGCTGCCCTGCAGGCTTGCTCAAGGCTGAGAAAAAAGCACCCGATGCCCCAGGACGAATAATGGTATGCATGCAATTACCTGCCAAAACCATTTAGGTGTATTTAGGAATACAAAATATCATATAACTACCCTAAAGTCAACTTAACATGATAATTGACCCTATTTCATTTATGTTTCTGGTCTTCTTGTGTACATTTCATCAGTGCATGTAATTCCAATGTTGTCATCAAAGTTTATTAATGTTACACCACGTGAAATGACAACACTTTTTAAAAAATTTTTTTAATCTGACTTCACATAGGCTGCATGGGCAGGGGGAATAATAACTGAATGCAATGGTAACTTGCATTCAGTTCGGGCTCCGTTCTCACAATTATATCAATTCCCAACAAATAAAGTCTCGTTCTACTTTTTTTTTCATTAAACACAATACAGAACTAAAATAAGTTGCCAACATAATTTGTGTTGATTTTAAGAGTGCTTGAAGTACCGCCTGTGTAATGTCTTTTATTATTTAAGGTGTGATTATTTTTGAATGGGTTCGAAGAGGTCCTTTAAATCTTGATCAATTGTTTTCGCAGGTCAATGGGAAGCCATACCCTCAAGCCAAGCTAGAGCTGGGGCAGATGGGAGCTTTGCATCCTGCCAACAGACTGGCAGCTTACATCACAGGGAGAATATGTCCAACAACATCAACTATTACAAAAGCCTCTATCACAGTTCCGGTTTCTACTGTTGCCACAGTAACTACAGTTAACAGCACGTCTACTACTACAACCACACCCATCAAGTCTGTAGGTAAGTCAAGGAATGGTTCACAGTGTTCAGCTCCAGACCTTTTGCTTTCAAGGTTATTGAACCCAATAGTGGACGTCCAGTATATTATTAAGCAGTGCATAACACTGTTACATTGTGCAGTTGTACTGCATGTAAATATGTGCATAACTTAAGTAGCAGACTTAACCTGCTCCTTAATTTGTTTTTTGCACAGTGACCAAGCCCCCAGTGGGAAAGGTCTTCACCCAGTTTGTGGTCAACCACATCAACTCTCAAAATCAGTCCAACACTAGCATCTCGCACTTACAGCCTTCTGTTCCAAAAATTGTCATCCCCTCCTCCATGTTGATGATTGGCAGAGAGGCTGGTGCTCCTGGGGTCGCTCTTTCTCCTCTTAAAGCAGGCTTGATAACCCAGGTGTCTGAGCCTTCAGACTCCACAGGTAGCGCCAGTTTTCCCACTGTATCAAAAGTCCAAGCCCCTGCCATCACCATTCTCAATAATTCACCCAGCCTGCCTCTGGGTAAGCCTGGCTTCTTTGGTTTGCCATTGTGTGTCTGTGATTCCCTCTCCAACAAACCCTTGGCCATGCATCTACTGGGAGAATTTAACATGCTTGGCCTTCATGTGGGTCTGTTCTTGTGATTTTTAGAGCTTGCTGTTGCTTCAAAGAAAGGTTCTGGATTACTTTCACCGTCCTGTTTTGTGTACCCTTCCCATTATCATCTATTATCATCATTTGTGACTGTGACTATTATTGTAGGTTGTAAATCTTCCATGCATTTAATTTAATGCCAGGCTTCACCATCATTGATTTTGACATTACACATTATATTTTAATGTTAGAGATGTCCTTTTTGCAGACCAAGATGTAAAGATGTGTGACACTATGTTTACAGTGGTGAAGGAAAATGTTTTGAGTTCTCAGCTTTGTAAAATGTATTTAAATATAGCCTGATTTAAAATATGTTCAAAACTATCAGAGGTCAACATTTTAAATGAACTGGCAATTTGTGGCCATATAAGCATCAAAGACCATTTGCGATGCAGCTAAGGTGAGCATTGTTCAACTTGAAGTAAATGCACAGTGACATAATGCGCCAAATGCCAATGGGAATAGGGAAATTTAATCAAAGTTAGTGTGAATGCTCCTTATACTACATAGTGATATTAGCAGTTTGCTATTGTGAACATAATCTGTCACCATCATCATTCTCTTTAATTATGTGCTAGTTTGGTGCTTTGGGTTTATTGGCTTTATATGCTTCACATTGTCCTTGAATTATTTCACCAAGCCGCTAAGTTGATTGTTTAAGTTGCCATAATGAATATTTTCCCTATTTTCAGGTGGGTCTGGTCTAACGCCAAAAACTACTGTATCTTCACCAGGGTCGACGACTACTGGAAAAAAGACTGTTTTGATCACAGTTATGTCCCGTAATTCAGGCCTCCCCAATAGTGGTCCTCGGATTACAAAGCCTGTCACACAGACTCGTCCCCCACAGACCCCAGGCCAAAAGATGCTGCTTCAGGTGGTGAAGACTGCTGATGGAAACACATTGTACCGTAATCCTAATGGCCAACTCATGCAGTTGGTGCCTCTAAGTCAAATTAAAGCCATCAAACCCAACCTCCTATCTCAAGGCCAACGTAAGTGGTTCTGGAATACCATATTAACTGGTTCAGGAAAACCAATAAATATAGATATAAAAATATAACTAAATAAGAAAAGCTATTATAAAATATAGCTTTAAGCTGTTAAAGTGCTGAGCACCCCAGTGGATAAAATTAGGGATGCACAGATGTATCGGACGATTTTTGCTCAATTTACAACCATCGGAATATAGGCTGTTATAATGTATAATGACTGTTGCGTGATCCTAGCGCTGCTGTCTGCGCTTTAATGTTAATCAAATAACAAAAGATCACACACTATTCTTGACTAAGTAACTTCTGTAACTTTCATAAGTGTAGCAGATCCCATTCGAAAGATGACCAAACCTTTACTGATGTTTTAAGTTTATTGCGTCCCTTTTCACTCCAAACAAATCACCACAAAAGCTAAACATTACAGAGTACAAGAAGTGTGCATTAAACTCTCTCTCTCCATTGCTTTATCATCAACATACAGCAAATTACTCAAAACACTTATTACAACTAACAGTTAACAAATACATACAGATCTTGTGCCTTTTGGGGGGGGTGCTTAATAAACGGACAAACTTTAAATCTGCAAAATAACTGAAGAACTGCGTGCTCTCCTCAGACCGTAGACGAGAACACCCGTCAAAATAAGAGGCCCGCCTTAGTAAAGGAGATCTAATACATATTTAAACTTACAAAAAATATTAAATTAAATTTATACAGTGAAGAATATGCAGTGCTATTTTACATTTGTTTACTTTATTTCTGTACCTGAAAACTATTAAACCTACCTAAAAAGCACTGTTTATTTCATATGTATCTTTGTTCTGTTTTTATGGAGGCCTGCTGAATGTTAAATAGATCCAATCGATGTTCATTAGAAATTATTTGATGATGCTGCAATAAACCTGCTAGTATATTTTAATGCAGGTGTTTTTGAACTTTGCTTATTTAAAACATGATCAAAATACTATCTATTTTGATGATAAAATTTCAAATAAGAGAGGAAGTGACAAGTATCGGTATCGCCCAATAATTGTTTGTTAATATCTGTATCGGCCCCAAAAAATAATATCGGTGCATCCCTAGATAAAATAGCAGAGTTGCAGCGAGAATTATGGCTGACTTTGAGAAATTCATGTCATCTACATTATTACTTTGTATCATGTTTAGTACAAAGGATAGAAATTCAATTCCATTGAATTTAAAACGGCATATGAGCACATTTAGCCATTGTGTTAAAAATATAAACTTAATTCCTAGTTTCATTTTGCTAGTGTTTTGCTGTTCCATGTGTTCATTTTTGTACAGCATGGTCTTAATGATTATTTTACTCAAATTTGGTGAAGAGTTGACGAACTTGTTTGGAGAAATGGCAAAACAAATTCGATCTTATCCCCAAAATACTTAATATTAATTATGCTTCTGTTTTTCCCACAGCAACCTTTATTCGTTTGCACGCACCAGCTTCAGTCACTCTGAAAAAGCCTCAGGGTGGCAGCACCACCGTAGTCACATCTTCCAACCCAACGACACAAATGCAGACAAAGCCTACTGTCACTGTACCAGTCTCTACATCTTCATCTATGAGTGGAAAGCCAGTCACACTCACTACATCCAAGTCAGTCTCATTGGGCAGCCTTCCTTCTACCCTTAAAGTTGTCCCAGGTTTTCTGGGACAATCTGGCACTTGCACATTAAGAATTCTCTCACCAAATTCTGTCCAAGACACTGGAATTATCAATCCAACTTCCTCCCCCATCCTCTCACAGAGTGGCTGTACATTGTTAAAAAATGCAAGTTCAACACTATTGAACAAAGACTCGGCTAAGTCTGACACCACAGTTTCTGTTAGCTCACTTTCAACAGAGGGGCCAATTGGTCAGGTCCATAAGCAGTCTGAGATGGATCCTGCTAAACAAAATAGCTGTGATGATTCTGAATGCATAGCATCAAATGTATCAGAGCATTTATCTTCTATTGCCACCTCTCCAAAATTCAGGCAATTTTCTGGAGATGATTCAGCCCCTTCACATAATGAGCATGGAGCACTAAAACATTTGAGTTTAGCTGAAGCTGGTAACCGAGATAATCCCAATGTGAAAGAAACAGATTTTGACAAAGTACCAGATCCCGAAGAAGAGGAGATTGGTTCAGATGTAACAGAATTAACTGATGACTCTGACCTGTACAGTGATGATGATCGAGAAGATACGTATAGTTTGAGTGTAAGGGCTTCATATAATTGATTCTTTTTTGACTGAATTTGTGTAGCTCATCAAACTGTTATATTGCTTGTTAAGGCTAGATATTTTTGCTGTATTCCAGGGTTCTGATAAAGGGGAGAGGATGGAGGATACAGATGGTTTGGACTCTGAGATGAAAGATTTTGCAGAGGTGGTGGTTGATATTGAGACCGTTGAGTCTGCAGAGGAAAACAGTATTGCAAAATTTAGGGCATCTGCAATAAGACGGAATCAACATAAATGGTAACAAACCCCTGGTTGATGTCTGATTATGTGGAAGTGTAGTTTGCATTATTTTGATGTTTTGTTTTGGTATTTGACCTGATCTGAATCAATGCTATGAAAGCATCTGGAAATATATACTTTGCCTAAGAAAATTAACCAGTTCCTGTCAAAAATCTATCAAATTACATGTTTTTTTTTAAAAAACATTTTGCTCTTGCAGTAACCGGAAGCACATTCTTGATGAAAGTTTGGAAGTGAAGGTCAGGGTAAGTTCTATCCATTCCATACATACATTTATTTATTAATTTTTTTCCAAATGACTGACCCAACCCTTTTTATGTATTTTTGCAACATACATGTGTAACACAGTTGTTATATTTCATGCATTGTATTATATAACTTCTTTGTGCAGAGAGTGAGGCTGGAGCGAAAGAGGCGACACACACTCAAAGAGTTGTTTCTTAAACTACAGGCAACACTAGGAAAGACCTCAACAAATCTTGAAGCTTCTAAGATGAGCATCCTCACAAAGGTTTGTTGTTGGTTTTACTACAGTTTATGTTTGTAATTGCACTGAAAATATTGTTTTACTGTCTTGACATGTTTTCTTATTTCAAGGCTCAAAAAGAGATAGAGTCTCTGGTTAAGCAGGAGGACCACTTAGTAATAAGTAGAGAGAAGCTGCAAATTAAGAGGGAGCGTTACCTACAGACACTTTCAATATTGTGTGGTAAGGCATTCTTTTAGACAGTGGAATTTTTTTTACATCCAAACATATATACATTTTTATACATAGATACAGATCAGCAACATAGTTTTATTTAAATATATTAACCCCACACACTTGCAAATCATATTTTAATTAGGGCTGTCAAGCACTTAATTTTTAATCTGATTAATTACATGATGTGGCGATTATTTAATCTAATTAATTACAATTTAATTGCACATCAATTTTGGCTAATAAATGACCCCCAAAATATCATTTAAAGTCATTATTGTGTAAAGCATTAAATAGATATTACAAAAAGTAGCTTCAGAAAGAAATATATTCAATTCAACATAGACATTTTTTTAACAAACTTGGACAATGAGGTTGAGTAAATGATGACTGAATTGTAATTTTTTGGTGAACTATACATTTAATTTTTTATATTTTTTATTAATTTGGAAATATGAAAATATTTTAAAAATAAAATTAGACTCTAAATAAGAAACTAAAACTACCAGTAGGTGGCGGTAAATTTTTAATGATTAAGATGTTCATTCATTCGATTCAATGTTCTCTTCAGTCTTGTTGGATTTGAAGTGGTGCTGCACAGACCGAACGGTGTATGACATCAAAGTACGGAGAGCGATTACAGAGCAGATGGCTTTTAAATCGCTATGGTTGTACTTTGATGTCATACACCGATCGGTCATAGTGTAGTGCCGCTTCAAGTCCAACAAGTCTTTTATGAATGGTCCACTAAATAATGGTTTCACTCAGTTGGTTCAAAACACATGTTCAGAAATGAAACACTGGTGTACATTGCGTGGAGACGAACAGTTCTGCTTTGTCTTTATATTTTCATTAGGCAAAATTGAACAAAATAGACAATATTGTGTCTAAAATAACAATTTTAACTTCTTATTTACTGAACTGTTGTATAAAATCAGTATTGCATTTGCATTCGTTATATAGGCTATAGGACAAAAACGGCACTCGCGTGATATTGCACTCGTTACTTGTGTAATATTGATTAACACATATGATCTAAATATGAGAAACTTTTTTGCCCCATATCTTTAATTTTAGGGACTGAGTGCATTGTATAGGCTAATATGACACGCTTCAAAACAGTGGCACAAACCGCTCGAGTGCAGAAAGATTAAAACAACATGGAGTAATGTTGTGCATCAGTGCTGCACATTGAAAAGTTTACGGCACCGAGAGAAGAGCGCCCAAATCCTAGTGTATCTATCCAACAGTTTATTGATCATTTGTTTTAAATTCGAGTTGTGCCAATTCATAGTCCTTGTTGTGTGATAAGACGCATACATTGTGTTATATTATATATTCTATATTGTATTACACATATATATATATATATATATATATATATATATATATATATATATACAGACACAGTAGCGACATTGTTTAGTAACAGCAATAAACTAATTTTATGCAAATCCGTAGCCGTTTATAAAGGGGTATAATATAATACAGATCAGTTATTATAATTGGGATATATATTCTTAGAGTTTTACTCCCATATATACTGTCATACAGATATTTTTATTATATAATCATTTTGAAATGGGTAAATTTATGCGCAGTACCCGCAAACCCACGCTGAACTTCAGACCCTGTAACACCGATATGATTTTTTGAGTTACGAAAGGCAGGTGTGTGTCAATGTGCCGTCGGAGAGAAGAGCGAGTGAGAAAATGCAGCTGGTATTGGTGTATCAATACTGCAGAAAAGGAGTACTAGAACTGTTTGAGAGATTTCAGTATCGATACATATCGAAATATCGATATTTTGACAACACTAGTGCTGATTTTCAAGCTATTGTAGTGGGACTTATCTATTTATTTTTGTTAGACTATTTGTTTCTATCTAATCCCAGGCACATGCTTATAGTATTTACAAGGAGTTGTGGGGATGATTCATTTATATATTTTTATATAAAATGATATAATTTGAATGTGCGAACATCTGTTTTGCTAACACAGGTTGTATCTCTTTTTGTCCACAGACAAGAGTACAGAGTCCATCAGCCAGAAGCTTAATGAAATTATTGCTAAACAAAAATCCCTGGAGGCCCAAGCTAAAGAAAAAGAGATGAAGTCCCATCTTAACCAGGCAACGTCCAAATCTAAACCCAAACCTAAAGCTTATCTTAATAGTAAACGGAAAGGTTTGGCATTCCAGAGCAAAGAAAAAGATGTTCCAAAACAGACCAATTCTCCCTCCAAACCGATAGACTTAAGTATTAAAAAACTGAAAGTGACTGAAAGTGTTTTGAAATCCGCTCCAACCTCAAAACCTACAGGCCTTGATAGTAGCAAAAACACCCTTACAACTCAGGTTAAAGAGCAAGGTAGCACATCTAAACCTACTCAGCCATCCCTTAATTCCAGTCCACAAAAGAAACCTGTCTCTATCCCAAGTCCTGTAAAACGTTCCCTAGTACCACGTGAAAGAATGCGGCCAAACATTCTGTCCCGTGCTTCATCTCAGGTGATCCAAGGATCTCCGGTCAAAGAACCTCTTTTAACTAATGGTTAGTCCAAGAAGAAAACATTTACAATAACTTGACTTGGATGAAGCTGATTTTTGGAGGTTCATACTTTTTGATGTCTGTTGTGTTTTGTTCAGTGTGTATACCTCAAGTTTTCCCTCTGATGAATACCATGGTTCCATGCAATCAAATCATAACCATAAACAACCCACTTCAGCCGATTGGCATCACCTCAGTAGGGACACAGCAATCATCCACACCAGGTTTGTCTCTGAACAGGTCAATAATGTTTCAAAATGTCATATAGAAAGTAAGTGATTATATAAGCATTTGTGTTTTGTTTTTTTTAACTAGGTGTAGCATCTGTCTCCATAGTTCCTGCAATATCTCACCCACTTGGAATGGAAAATCCTCTTCCAGTATTGCAGCCTCAGTTTATCAAAATTACAAACAGCCCTGTTAATATTAACACTCAAGGTGAGTTTCCTTCGGCTGATATTGTCTCTCTCTCTCTCTCTCTCTCTCTCTCTCTCTCTCTCTCTCTTTCTCTCTCTCTCTCTCTATATATATATATATATATATAAAATATAGAATTGGATATATTTTTGTAATAAGTTACCTACATTGTTTAGTGATATTCATATGGATAATTTTTTATTTACAATGCATCATTTTCAGTGGATTCTGCCAACCTTCCAAACATCACCAATGTTATTTCTCTGGTTCCACCGGTGGAGAATCTGGTAATACCACAGAAAGTTGTGGAAGAAACATCTGTTGTCCAGGCACAGCCAGTATTTGTCCCTGCACCTGTGGAGAATCATCAGAATCCCTCTAATGTCAAAATTCCTCATTTAGAGGAAAAGGCGGTTGTTTATGAGCCTCAAACCAAGGATGTCCCCAAACAGCTTGAAGATGAGGTTTGTGCATCTGTTACTTCGTCCACCCAAGAAGGACTGGAGAAGAAGGGTCCAGATGACAGCAACGATCCTGAGGATGAAAATCTGATGTCTTTGCTTGATGAACTTGTTCTTCTTAGCCAGCAGCTGAGTAATGAAGACGAAGATCAGAAAATTGTCGCGCCAAGCGAGGTACAGCCATGCTCTGACAAGCAGGCAGATGATGAACGTGCTCTCAGTCCCTTGTTCCTAACTCTGGATGAAGATCTGATGTCTCCAGACTCTAAAGATGAAATCGATATCCCACCCAAAGTGGATGACTTGGTAAAAGTCATCTTTGGGTCAGATTCACCTTCAGTTTCATCCGATTCTGGGGTTGCACCATCAACAAACATTGAGAGTCCGAGTGCCCCTATGTGCACTGTTAAAGATGATGCTCCTACTCCGCCTCCTCTTTTGCACATGAAAACTGCATGTGAAGCTGCATCGGGTCAATCTACCAATGAGGGGACCAATGTGGCATGGCGGCCTATGCCTAAACTGGTTCCTCTAGGGTTAAAGCCCCAAGATGTTGTTGTGAATAAGGTGACTGGCTCTTCAGTTCCCAAACCGGACTCAAATGAGCAAGATGTTCATAGACCACAAACGTGATCTACCAGTCAATGAATCAGGTACAGTTGCTGCTCACGTTTAACATGTTTATGTACAGACGTTTTTTTGTTGTTGTTTTTTTTAATGTATTTATTGTTTGCTGTGTAAGTCCTGCTGCCGTGTGCACCACCTGTTGTGCCTCTGGTATATCCAAAGACATTTTGTTGATTTGACTTTTTTGTTGCTTTTCAGTACTCAACCTACTTGACCAGTAAGATTCTGTTTGATTTTGCTAGCGATTGTGTATCCACTCTTTGTGGCAATAGTTGTTCTGTTGCAAGAAGCTGTTAACTCATCCTAACCTCCATATTGGAGCATGTGGTTTCTTTTCCATTGAAGTTCATTAAAAAATTAAAATAAATAGTTTACTTGATCTTTAAACATAGGATTGTTTCTCCCTTAGCACTATGAAGGTCAAGCTGATTGTAATTGTTTGCGCTAGGGATTTTGTGGGATGATTAGGGCAGTTTTCCAGTGACCTTTTTAGGAATAATTAAATTTGCCCAGTGACTTTTAACAGTAAAGCCGTTTCATCTGTGAGTTTATCTGCTAATGAGATTACACAAATGTCATTGTCTTTGCATCTCACTGAAACCTAAACCACTGTCTATTAGACATTTACATGAATGCATGTTAAGGCAATAATAGATGTTAAATTCAGTACAAACAGTATGTTCTTGTTACAGAAAAGCTAGATTATATACATATGTTGAGTGCCTTTCAAAAGGTTCTGCTATATACATATTGGGGCATAGAAAGTTTTCTTGTTTTAGGGAATAGTATACCTATAGCAATAGCATTAGGAACTTGGAAATAAAAGGATGCTACTCCCACCCCCACCCTTTTTATTTTTTAGAGAAGTAATCAGTGAAGTTTAAGTACAGCTTTTGAATGTTTTAGTTGTGAAAACTTACTCTTGCTTCATCATATTTCCCACCTCTACAGCAACATAATTAACAATGTAAGCATTTCAAAGGGTTTTAACGCTATTGTGACATATCCAGTGAGGTGGTTAACTTGAAGAGATCCCTCAGTTTGAGCTTAGTTATCACTATGCAATTGTTTTGCTTAAGATTTTAGATAAGATAGGTAAAGGAAAAACTACATAGGAACATTTAAAAGGCTTCATATTCAAGAGATGCAATGTCTTGCTGTTCCTTGACTATCTTCTTGTATATATTTTATTTTACACTGGTTTATTTTGTAAATTAGTTAGCTTGTTTAAAGTCTGTATATTGGCTTGTATAACATTTCTTGACTATTGTACATATGTAAAAATGTATTCCTTTTCTTAGTCTGTGAATTGTCTGTTAAAATATGTATTTTTATATGCTATAAATCAGTGTTCTCTTACCTTCTTTGTAAAAAAAAAAAGAGATGGAAATGTCTTAAGTCTTTTTTTTTTTTTTCAATCAATAAAAATGTGCACAAAATGTGAAGTAAATGTTTTAATAATCCCATTTACATTAATGAGTCTGGGCATTATGGTTCATTTAAAAAAAATTTCATTTGGCATTTGATACAGACTTTTAAGAATTACAGAATAATTATCAACGTAGTTATAAACTAATGGTTTTTACCTTGTAACTCCCAAGAGCAAGTACGTATCCATTTCCAGGAGGGATCAGGGTTGATATACAGCAGTTGACAAAGAGGTGTAATCAAACCTCTTTCAGCCTTGTCAAGGTAAGATCCATCCATTCTTTAATGTACATTTGCTTAACATGTTGTATGAGACTGAAATAGTATTTGAGTTCAGCATCCAGACCAAAATGGTGTTGGGAAGTTAAGAATAATTATTTACAAGTGGTAGATAACTAATTTTGCCTCTTTCTTTTAAATGGAATATAGACATAGCATAAGAAATGTCAGCAGTAAACAGTTCTTACTGGGATTGGACAAAGAACTGCACTTACTCGGATGATCTGGCCCTTCCTTTGGTTCCATACATGGACTGTCCCACCAATCGCAAATATGCCTCCAACTTCATACCTCTTGTCTTTTACATGCTTTCCATCCTTGGAACAATTGGAAATCTCTGGAGCCTGTGGACTTGCCTGAGGCCATCCCAACCTTGGAGTATTGGGTCCATTGGTGTACTGAACCTAGCTCTGTGTGACCTTGCCTATTTGGCCTCTATGGGACCCTGGGCTGTCTACATTAGCTCTGATTACCACTGGAAAATTGGCCGTTCGCTCTGTATTGTGGTGAAAATCCTATACTTCGTCGGGTTGACATCTAGTACCATGTTTATCTGTGCCATAAGCACCGACCGCTTCCTTGCAATCGTCTTCCCTCTGGAGTCCCGAATGATCCGCACCCCTCGGAACAGTGTACTAGTTTCTCTTCTACTCTGGGCCATCACCGCCCTCTTCATCTACTTCAGTTATCCTAACATTTTCTACTCTGTCAGGAAGGATGGCATCCATGTGTGTGGAGCGGTGGTGATCAGTAAGTTTAGGACCACTGAAGCAACCTACAATCTCATGTCCTACTATTCCATTCAGGTTTCTGTCCCACTGCTCCTCATCATTCCCGCCTATGTGAAGATCATTTCCCGGATGAAGCATTCAAGGCAGCAGTGGGGCCCAGGCAACATGCAAGGACTGGACAAGACCATCTGGCTGATTGCCGTTTTCATTGCCAACTTCCTGGTGTGTTGGGTGCCTGGGCAGCTGCTTCACATCATTGCCTGTATCATTTTCTTCACTTTGGATCACTGCAAAAATGCTTGCTGGGTTGCATGGGTGGTCAACCTGCTCTCCGAAGCCTCTCAAATACTGTACTGTCTCAATGCATGTCTTGATCCTTTAATTTTCCTCATGCAGCAGGGACATGGTGAACTGCCTTCTATGGCTGTGTTGGCAAACTGGGCTAGAAAGTTCTTACCGGCAGGAAAGAAACAAGATTTGGGAAGGCCTTCAGAGGAACCTACCAGTGTGATCCAACTTCATGGTGGTTCCAAAAACAGAACAGAAAAAAAAGAAGCAAAATAGTAAAAACATGAAAAAATTATATTTTAAAAACTACCCACAAATATGTAGTTGCACAATTGTGTGTTTATGTATTTATTGTCTTCAGTAACTTTTCTTATTGTTGTTTCTTGTGTTGTATTGCAACAGCATTAGCATTGGGGGTAGCTCTGATATCTTTAATACTGATGTAGTTGTTTGTTATAAATAAAAGGTCTATGTGACGACATAGGCAAAGCAAGGAAATCAACTATCTGGTCTCTACGTATGTCTGACTCACTGTTTCAAATCTCAAATGAGTTATATCTAAATTGAAATTGTTCTAAAGTTGCAAAAAGACAAAAAAAAAAAAAAAATGAACTGAAGTAAATCCTAAGGTACTTCATGGCATCGCTAGATGGCAGACTTGATGTAGGGGGGGGGGAGTATACACCAGCCATATTTCAGTCCAATTAATGTGTTAACACTTTAACAAATTATCTGAGCATTTGATACTTTTTTTTTTTTTTTTTTTACAACAAAGGTTTATGCGATGAATAGATCAATCTAATTTTAAACAGTTGCTTTTGTCATTCAGTTACTGCTATTTTCAGTCAGAATGGCACAGCATGCTGAATTTGGTCTTCGTCATAAATCTCTATTTGTCGGCAATAAATACTCTTCACTGTTCACCATGCGGGGGTGTTTGTTGTCTTTCCTTCAAAGTACATGCAAAATTATATACTAAGTTAATACATGTGCATGGAAAGCTACATGGATATCACAGAATGACATTAAGTTTAGACTCAAGAATTGCAGTCATGGATTGTTTACGTTGCAAGTTCGGAACCAATGCTGTAAAATGCAAATCTGCACAGTGTATGGTATGGTAATGTTAGTAGGTTTGTTGCTGGTCTATTTGGGCTTGCACCAGCTTAAACCAGCTGCCCAGGTTCCACAAAGCAGTTATCTTAAACTAGATTTTATATCTGGGGGATATTAAGATAATGCCACAATTTTCTTTTCAATTATTTGTCCTATTATCTGCAAACATCAAAATAAACACTTAAGGTACCCTTAGGTAAACGAATTGTCTCCGCCTTAGGGAAACACTGCAGTGTCACACAACTGCCCATATGTGCAGTATAATCCGCTTAGTAGCCATGCGTGATATGTGTATTTAATGTATACTATGGCTAAGGCTTATCTTAATATTAATTAGGTCAAGCACGCCCTAATTCGTAACCTTCCCCAGGGTATCAAACACGTTATATCTTTAATATTCAGAAGCCCCATAGCAGAAGCCGTTAATTGGCCAGTGGCCTAGTGTCCGCCTCCCGACGTCAGCGTTTTAGCCAATCATAAAAGTGACTGAACAAACTCGCGTTCTGTAATTAATATTCATGAGCTTGGCCTTTACAGTAGTAGGATTTGTAAATACACACACCGTACCGGTGAGTGTATCACGGCTGGAGGTGATTCGCGGAGCTTTCAGACCGTCAAACTGCTGACTCTAGACACGAAACATGGTCCATTTTAACAAATGGACGTCAGTGAGGAGCGCGTCTCTCACCGACAGGACTACCGCACTGGATTTAAAGCTCCTATAGCGGTTCGCGATGACGGTTCCGGTGGATTGGTTTAGTATATGAAATAAAAGGCTGTGATCAGACCATGGCTTACTTTAAACGCGTATCGTTTAATTGATTATCATCTGTGACTGTAGAGCGAAGGGCTTTAGCTGCCTCACCGTTTGTTTGTTGGAAACGTTTATTCAACAGCACACCAAATCAAGATGTCAGTGGAAAATACAACTATCAAAAGTCGGCTTAAAAATCTGCTCCGATCGCCTTCCATCAAATTGAGAAGAAGTAAAGCTGGGAACAACAAAGAGAATCTCAGTAATAAGGTACAGTGCATTTACTGTATGACATGAAGCATGTATGGAATCTGTATCTGCAGTTGCCTGTAAATGTATCATAATGTATCGCTGTGATTTTCTGCAGTTCATTGCAAGGCGACAGTGAATTGATATTAATATGTCAGATTCTTTCCAGGGTTTGTTATGTAAACTTTACAAAGGCATACTGTGGCTCTGTCAATACAATGCAACAGCAAGAAAGCTGTAAATGCACTGACCTATATTTGCCACTTGTCATAAATCATTTCAATCCCAGGTAAACGCATGCTAGGAAAATATAATGCACAATAATATAATGTAGTAGCCTATAATAAATTAAATTGCGCTGAATTAATTTTTAAGCATTGGTAATATATTGCACAAATATGCATTAGGATATACTCTGTTTTAAACAGTCAATTTATAATATAATATAATATTGAGTGTTTTTTTTTTTTTTTTTTTTTTAGTTTGGAGATTAGGGTTCATTTTTAGGACACACTTTCTTATATAATATTCTGTAATTTAATAATTTCAAGTAATGGTAAAATGTATGTTGTGTGAAAATAATGATCACATGTATTATGATATACCAGGGTATATCGCATGGATTTAGATACTTTAGGTTTACCAACTCAAACTCTAAACACGTTTTTTTCAAACAAAACACTTGTATGAATGTATGTACGCATACATCTCTTATGTATATCTTATATATTAGATATATTTCTTATTCTTTAAACATTCATCCTTATTCCACGCAAAGGTCATCCTTACCATAAAAAAAAGTTTTTACCAAAAGAACAAAACCCTTTTTAAGTTGTCCATTTAGGTCTGTAATATACAATATTAATGTGCTCTAACAGAAATTTTAAGAAAATTGCCTTGTTTATCCACCACATATGAAGTAAGCAACAATGCTTAAATTAAATTTTCAACCAAAACTTCATGCTTTCAAAAAAAGGGATCAAAGACCCCATTTTTAAACTTTATTTTAACAGTAAGCATTGTGCAGAGAGATGGAGACATGACTGAGAAATAAATGCACTACTTTCATCATAACAGCACTGCCTGTTGAATTTATAAGGGCTAGAATTAAGAGGTCACGACGCTTCAGTGCTCTGTCACGTCCGTAACGTTTTAAAGATTAAGTTTATGTCATATAACAATTATAAATACAAATAACTTTAAACTTTATATACAAAGCTAAATTATGTTTATGCTTATTAGGATCAACAAATCATTTCACTACTTTGCTCTGAACAACCATAATAAGCGTTACGGACGCTTCATATTAAATCGTATGACTTTGCTTCCTATATTGCTGTGCTCTGTTTCAGGCTTACCGTATTTATCAGAACATATCCAGTAATCTCAATAATCTTTGTGCTTTGTTAGTTTTAATCCGAAAAAACGTGTCAACTTTCAAATTCAGTCGATTTTATAACAAAATTCAAACAATAGATGTCGCTCTTTAATATGTCACGTGATTACTGCAGCGCCTCAGTGTAAGCGACAGATCAAGCGGATTCAGCGCACATGAACCAATAGTCTCTTCCTCTTTGCCAGTTACAGAACGAAATATGAACACAAGAAGGTAGGCCTATATGGTAGCCTACAGTACAACTTACAGAAGAGCACTGTGTCTCACAGGACACTTCCGTCGGGATGTCGCGTTTTTACCTGTTGGTTAAAACATGAATAGCATATTCATCATAATCCCGCGATCAAACTGACAAAATAATAATAATATTGCAATAATTTTGACTCAAGACTTTGCTTTAAATTGCACAAACTAGCCGAAAACCGTGCGATCATTTAGACACAAAACATAAAACTGACATGACACAATAGTGTCATCGGTTCACCTGACTATGGGGAAAACCTACGATTTTAAACTGCTTTATGATAAACATTAGCTAATATTTGTTAATGTATTTTAGCAAGCAGTTCTGTTAGAAGGAACATCGTGGTCTCTAAATTGATTCTTGAACAACGCACACGCTTGTCAACATGAGAAATAATCCATAACCACTTGCAATAGACCTAAAGGGTATAAAGTTTAGTATAAAGTTGATTATTTCTGCAGTCTTACCATACTGGTATCCCAGCTATCAACATGTGGTGGTTTAAATTCCCGCTTGAGGTCTCTATAAAAGTTTTAAAGCAGTCTTCTGTGCCGGTTGCAGAGCGGTCACGTCCGTAACGTCACGTCCATAACGTTGTTTTTTCCTCATAAATGCGAACACGAAAAATAAAATAAAATAAATATATTTTATGTTCTGTGGACAGCCAAACCTTCTTCATTCGGTGGGCAGTATTACTTTTGGTTCGTGCAGTGTAATTCACAGAATTCATAAAAAAAATATGTTGACACCTAAAACTTATTGACTTTTTTTGTCACGTCCGTAACGCATGTTTCCCACATCTAAAATATAAAACGATTGTATAGACTGACATTTGTCTAATGTCTGGACTCCTTTAATAAGGGACTATGAATATATAAACAGACAGTTCAATATGTTGGTTTTAAATGCATTCTCTAAGAATTTATATTTCAAGTTTTGACTGCAAATGTCACGTCCATAACGCTGGAATTATATGTGGCCTCACAGCCTGCAGTTCTGCTGTAAATCTGCGAACTGTTTTTTTGCTCTTGTTATTGTAACTGTAACTATTATTGTATCGGAGTAGTCATCCTTGACTCTTACATTCCATTCAGATTGCCTGTTTACTGCTGCAGACCCTTGGGTGACTGTACTTCCCTTTCATACACAGGAGTCCCTGTGACCATATGATTGTTGCAACTGCCTTGAATAACTCTGAGACCTCAGCTGCATATGATTTGTTGCTCATAAATTACACACTGTTGTTCACACTAGCACATTTTCGGTAACCGAATCCATGTCTATATGGAATGTTTCACTAGTCTGCATTGTGGTGTTCATAGTCTTGGCTAAGGTTTAGTTATGCCCCTAACTTGCATATTAAACTTCACCGTTTGTGCTACAGAATGGAACGATACGTCAGACTGTGCGGTTTGTGGCGGAGAGGTGTGCTAAGTGATCTCTATGTGGTCAGATGTATGCTTTTCGCTTGGCCAGTGGTGAATTTTGTGAGAAAATCCCATACTCTTACAATAAAGGAGGTACTCGAGGCGTATTGTAGGACGAGCCATTTTAAACATTTATGGTTACTGAATGATTGCAAAGCACTGTAATATTAAAAAGACTAATTTAATATTGCGTTGATTAGAGACGACACCCTCTGCAATTTAACAGCTCTACTTGCATCAATTTCATGCAATTCATATTTTTAAAAAAATTGGAGTGGTACTATCGGAGTGTGTGATGATCACTGCTCCAGAGACAATATCTTGTACTACCATTTAAGTGCTATGCAAAAGACTCTGTCAAGGTGCCTTTGTTCTGTATAAAAGAGCAGATCTGTTTCTCTCTGCCTAAAGCAGTTGAGGAATCTCTGGTGTACAGGGCCAGACAAAGGGATCTAAGCTTTGTGTAAGACTATATATCAGTTCAGCTCTAAGACCGGGTTCTGTTTTCTAAGGTTTACTTGCTGCATCAGAATCAAAGCCATTCCTCCAGGTGCTGTGCAGTTCATTGACTACTGGCTCAAGGACTTTGCCATTCTCTGAGGATTCTACATACAGCGATTGCAAGAAAGTTTCTGGAAAAGTGCATGACACAGCCGTTGGTTCAGAAATTCCCATGAGAGATGCTGAATGAGAAATGGCTTAAAAACAGCATGAATTTGAAAACTAGCTCTTTTTCCGTTGTTCCAGGACTCCAAGGCACCAATAGACAGTGGATATATGGAGGTCTGTCAAAACATCTTTGGAAAGATGATAAATCAAAGCAACAATCTCAATTACAGTGCTTTTTATATTGGCATGTTCAGCACAAATTGTAGTAGTACACTGGGGCTACATTCAGCTTACAGTAGGATAACGAATGTACATGCGTAGCATCTGAAGTCTAAATGCTGACTTTGGCTAATGGATTTCTTGAAACCTGCATTTTTGAGGGATAAAACATCAATAAATGGAAAGAACACCGATATAGTGGGGAAGTGGTCTAAGATGGTCTAAAATGGCAGAATTAGAGGAGACCACTTCATAAACCAGGTGTTGTTCCTCTCATTTCTCCAATGACCTGTACTTAAAGTGGCCTTTGATTGATGTGAGAGAGTGTTCTCTGCTTGGATCATGTGACCATGCGTGCTTTGAAGAGTTGGTCTGACAAAGGTTGTAATTCACAGAATAAAGGTATCAGATGTTGAACAGACAGGTACAGATGTTCATTAAGTCGGATTTCATGTGGTATTGCACTTGTGCGTACCTCATTGTTTTTTGTTAGAATTATGTTATGTGTTCATCGTGTATATATATTATACAATCTTTAATAACAATAGCAACAACTTTGTGTAATTGCAGGCTGTTTCACCAAATAATTGCATTTTAAACATGTTATGCATGACTTATGCAGTTGTACTGTGACGTGGACCGATTGGACACTGTAATGGAAATGCTAGGGGTGCACAATTAATCGAATTTGTAATCGTGATTACAATTATGGATGCCACAATTATGTAATTGTTTAAAGGTGCAATTACAAAAAACATTCACTTACATTATTCTGTGTGCTTAAGATGTGTTTTTATTTTTCTTTCTAGGTTATCTTAAGGGTTTTTCCCCCGTAGTTTTAATTTTAGTTTTAGTGTAACGTTATAATGCTTTTTTTATTTAAAGAAACCAAACCAATGTACAGTTTGCATTTGAGGCTAAATGCTATAGAAAATCAATAATAGTTTTTCAGGAAGAGTGTTTTCAGTTTATTTTCATAAAAAATATGGCATGAAGTTGCTTCAAACAGTGGTCTAAAGCTATTAAAATCATCATTCAATGTAAATTGTGATAATCGTGCAGCCCTAGGAAATGCTATTGAAACTATACATGGCCTGTTTGCAGATTTGTGCATTTTGTATGAGTTAGTTCTTTTGCCTCAATCAATGTTTTCTTTGAGTTCGAGCTGTTTAGCTCTACTTAAAGGTACAGTTCACCCAAAAATGAAAATTCTGTTATAATTTACTCATGTCCAATACTATAGGGTAAGTCAATGATGCCTATCAACAACTTGAGGGTTAGTAAATGATGATTAGAATTTTCATTTTTGGGTGAACTATCCCTTTAACAAAGCCTCATGGAAAATTTCTAGTTCATAATTTCCATTTAAGATGACAACACCACTTTGGAGCATTAGTTAGTGAAGTCATTCTGTACTCTGGGCATTTAAAGTCTCTCAGGTTCTTTAAAAAAGTCTTGCATAATAAACTTTTTTATTAAGTGGTCTTTATCTAAGTAAATTTGTTGCACTCTGTGCACACCTGTGCTGCTGTAATTTGCCAGCTCATCTCTTACTGGCTAAATAGATATGATGTCTATAGTTTAATCTAAATGTAATTTATTTGCAGTCATTGACTCTGAACGTAGTTCTAACCAAATGTAATTATGAAACAGTTATGTAATTTAACTGATATTTTGCTCAAAACAGAACTGAGTTTGTTTGTAATTTTTGGTGTCATCATGTATTTGATGTGATTTTCTCTGTTGTTTAGATGTCTAATTTAATTTAATTTATATATTGTTTATCATTTAACAATGAAATGCAGTATTCAAACAACATTAAAATAATGTTACCGGTCTGAGACTGAAATAACTGAACGGATATAATTTTATTCAACAATCTCGATTCGTAACTTTTTTACATTTTGGCGAACTGGTGGCTAATTCGTGTGAATTTGTATGTTCTCATTCATATGTTTTCATACTATCTGTTTACGCCTCAGTGGCAGTTAAGTTTATGGGTGGGGGTTAGGGGATCTTCATGCTTAATTTTTTAATAATCGTACGACTCGCACGATACAAATTCATACGAAATCGCTACTTCGTAAATAGTTCCCGTGAGACTGGGTTATTATTATTGTGTTATTATTTCACACTTTCTGACATTAAAGACTATTTGTAACTTTAAGGATCTTGTAGTGCACATCATAAGTTTTGTTATTCCTCATTTTCCATGTAATTCCACAGGTGACGTTGGAGAAAGTTCTGGGAATCACTTCCGCTGGGAGTCGTGCTTTGGCGTGTGATCCACACTCAGGACTGCTTGCCTACCCAGCTGGGTGAGTAACATTTTTAGCAGTTTTATGTGACACATGCTTAAGTAACTAGGTGAATGTAGTCAATAGAATGATGATCTATGATGAGTCAGATCTCACCTTGGAGGTAGTCACATGAGGGTGGTTAGTTTTGTAGCACATTGCTAAAGACAGAGCTTAATAAGTCATGTGAATATCTTCGTTCAGAAAGACTAATGGAGGGATTTCCTATTGGCGAACAAGAGACTACAGGGGAGAGATAACAGTCTGATAACATGAGTGTTCTCTGAGGGAAATTAGGTGTGGTACAAACAGGAAGTTCTGGATCTGAAAGAAGATTTTGAGTGTGTGCTTTAGATACGGCCTATAATCTACTGAGGTCTAGTCTAGCATTTTCCAAAAACAATTCAGCTCTCAAAACATCCTGTAGGTGCTGAGTTCTCTCTCCAAATCACGAATGTAGCTTCATTTTAGGATATTTTTTGCCTTCCAAATGGATTGAATTAGGGCAGTGGCCAAAAATAAAAATTCCTTTGGCATTTTTTTTCTGGAAATGTGCACCTGGCTTTGTGATTTATAGTAAAACACACCGGCATTATTCCACTCACAAAGTCATATTTTTTGTACCATAGCAATACCCCAGTATTGTTTAAAATACCTTGGAGCGCCATGTTAATGCCATGTTGTATGAAAAACTTTCCTCTTCCTATCACATGGTGCTTGTAATCTGATTAACTTGTTAAGCTCTAGTGCTCTGAACTAAATTCCTAATTCTCTGTTGCCATAACATGTCATCCTCCTAATGGGGAAGAAAAGTTTGGAAATTAAGTAATCAATATACTGTATATGTATACACTATAGTTCAAAGGTTTGGGGGCAGTAAGATTTTGAAAGAAATTAAAATCAAAAGTAATAAAAGGTGACAGTAAAAACATTTATAATGTCACAAAAGATTTATATTTCAAGTAAATGCTGTTCTTTCTAACTTTTTATTTTAGACTCCTGGAAAATGGGTATGAAGGTTTCCACAAAACTATTATGCAGTACAACTGTTTTCAACATTGATAATAATTAGAAATGTTTCCTGAGTACCAAATCATCACATTAGAATAATTTGAAAAAAATCTTACAGATTCCAAAATTTTGAATGGTAGCATATAGCTATAATACCAATATTTATTAGTGTGTTTGGCAGTTGTGATTGATTCTCTTAGTAGCTGGAAGGCCACAATAAACTATTTTCTTTTACGTCATAGACCGTTGTGAAATTATGTTTAAATTTGCTTCATAAAATGTCTTAGTGGGCCCAGCGGGTCTTTTTTTTTTTTTTGTCCAAAGGCCTTAATAATAATAAAAACATATGTCATATAAGATATGACATCATAAATATGTAAGGTACAACTAGATATCTTTTATTGAATCCAAAAGGTTTTAATTATATTTTACATATAAAAGTATTTTACAGATTTTGAAGTGTCAAAGGGTCATTCAGTTTAACCATCCAACGGCCAATACAGCAATTTTATTTGTGATTAAAATATCTTAAAATGAAAATGAATGTATATATTTTTTATTCTGACATGATTTTATAACATCGTATATCAACATAGTGCATCATATATCAACATGGTATTAAAATTGTGTAGAAGTCGTTGCTTTGTTATGAGAAAGAATGTCTGGAAAAATGAATTTCATTGATGTCATTCGGAGTAACCAATATAAAGGGACCATTTTGGATCAAGTCATGCGGTCAATATCATGTGACAGGATGTAACATCATTCAGACACCTGCAAAGGTGAAGCAAAGTAACTAACTCTCTTTTAACTATTTGAAAAATTAATGTTTTCACTTATACGCATCATACGCATGTGATGCAAACATCAGGTCATTCGGTACAACCGCTATAAAACATGGAAAATGTTGTAATATTTTAAAAACTTGTACTAAATTTAAAATGTTTGATTTCCCCTTTTATTTGCTAGCTAGCAAGCTAACTAGCTAGTTAGCTAGATATCAGCCTGTTAGCATTGTTTGAAAATATCATCATTCAGTATAAGTAAAAGTGTCATTCGGTAAAACCAAATTTTTGGTTAAACCAAATGGCTTTTTTGGTGACAAATTTTGTCCATCTTGTAAAAAATTACAAAATCAGTGTTAATTGATTATAAAAACCACATAATCGCATTAACACTGAATAAAAATTCAAAATTAATTATATCTCCATTTTGTTTTTTACACTTTTAAAAACCTTATTCGTCAATGACCCAACATGGGTTATGAAAAATTAAACATGACCTGGCTATAACCTTAAGACAGTATAACATATTGAACAAACTGTACTGCTTTCTGCAATCAATTGACTGCAGTAGGAAAGTAGAAGTTCTCTTCTTATTTTTAAGGCTAACACAGCTCCCATAACAAACTCCACCCTATGCTAGGTCAGCAGTTTGATTGAGCCAAGCGAGCATTTGGTGCAGATGTCTTGGCTTGCTATAGGTTGGAAAATTAGCGCAGGCTTTTGCAGCTGTCACAGATAGACAGACCCCACATGTATATTAGATACCAAGCCGGTTTTCTAAGAGGCGAATTAAATTAGTTTTTATTGTTTGAAGACTGTGCCGATGCTGTAAACAAATGTAAGGTTATCCGAGGTTGAGTTTTATGGTGCTGTAGTTTAATCGAGTGCATGTGCACATAAATTTATATGTAGCTCCTGTAAATAAAAATGAACCAACTCAATGGTGAAATCTGAATGTAATTTCAGGTCTAAAGAGCATTTAAGTCCATCTGGACTGTAACTTAAATGAATTAAAGATGAAGCTTTCTGCAGGGAGCTGTCCTGTTTTCATGAATTAAACAAGGACTAGTTTAGGACACTCTGGTTCTACCTGAATAATTTTGGTATGATCTCAGAAAATTCACACTGGTAATGTGCTGATTTTATTTTTTTAATCTAATGTTGGAAACTTGCTGATTTTTATATTTTTCAAACTGTATATTGTATCCCCTAACCCAATACCTAAATCTACCCATAACAGAAAACATTATGCGATTTTTCAATTTCCAAAAAACATCACTTAGTATGATTTATAAGCTTTTTTCCTCATGGGGACTAGAAAATGTCCCTACAAGGATTCTGGATTTTGCCATCTTTGTGGGGACATTTTGTCCCCATAATGTAGGGTTTAACAAGACCACACACACACACACACACACATATGTGTGGGATCAAAAAATTTTCCCACAAGGTCAAAAAGTACTGGTATTACTATCTTTGTGGGGAGAAAGAATCACATGGAATCATTCCATGAGCCTATTTAAACATTGTCATGATTCTTACAATGTTTTACTCTTTGTCTTCAGGTGAAAACTGTAAAACTCCTTATTAGGAATTTTTGAACAGTATAATGTTAGTGTTATTCTGAGGGGTGAGTGAATAGTTTGTGTGCTTCAGGATGGATTCTTCAAAGTCACAAAGCCAGAAAAACCAGGAAATACCATAAGGAGACAATGCAAGCTAACTGACACGTCTTTTTCATTTCTCAACATTTTTCTTGGAGATCCAGAGGAAGTTCTGATTGCACCTGTTGTGTTTTAGCATGCATTGAGTCTCTCAGTATAGCTTTCAATACTGTGTAACCACAGGCACAACTAAAAACAAATGAGATTAAAATCATGTTTATGTATGGAACACACCTTCTGAAGTAAATGCATCAATTTATTGCAAATCTGCAAGATCCTTTATAATAATAGGGCACCCTGTGCTAATTTATCTATTTCATGTAGGAACTGTATTTGAGTGAATGATGAATGAGTTCTGGTGTAATACGGCGGTCACTGTAGAATAGATATGAGCGTAATGAATAAATGGCCTTCTGTGTTAATCATAGATGCATGAAAATGTGTGTCACAGTCTCTTGCCCTTGTGCGCTGCGGTAAAATGGGTAGAGCTGAACGGACCAATGCAATGAGGAGAAATGAAAGAAAAGAGAATGACGGATGTAAGGGAAGCAGGAAAGGGTGACACAGTGAAAAAATAAAGGAAGGTTGTAGGAATAGAGGTTAGTTTAGCAGCATTGCTGTGGTATGTGTGGTCTTTCTCTCTGCTGCATTGCAGTATTTAGCGGTCGTGAGGCTCTCCTGCTCCACACACACTCTCTAATGACATCTCACGCTCTGAGAGGAGAGCCGCAATCTAAAGACACCCGCGGGAATACAAAACAAGTAGAAGCCACTCATGCTGGAGATCATGTTAGGACAGATTAAAAGTATAATTTTTACTCTGAGTCTGCTGTCATGTACTTGAAAAAGCCTTTGTGGACAATAATTGGAAATCGTTGTGTTGTACACCCTGTTGGCTACTTATGTACAGATGAGAACTGAATTCAGTTGAACTGAATTGATGTCACATTTTCTTTGCGTACTGCTGCAAGTCATTAGAGAACATAATGTTTTGCATACAAATACAAGCATCACATGCAAAACACACACACACATAGAGTTAATGCATTCTCTCTAGCCATCAATTTAACTCCCTTGAAGGTCACTGCGGAAAGGGAATGCTATTTGCGGGACCAGTCTATACGAAAGCAAACAGTGGAATCCCTTTACTAACAGTCTCTTCCACAAGGTTGTTAGTGACGTATACAGATCATGGTCACTGTAAAGAAGAATTGTTGCCATTTCTAATCCTGGAAGGTGATTTCTTACCAAAACTTATTTTCATGAGTTACGAATTAAACGGGACACAAAAAAGCAATATTTGATGTAAAAGTCTACCACAGAAAACATAAAGGAATGTTTCACCATAAAAGAAAATGTATATTAAAAATAAATTAATAAATACATATATATATATATATATATATATATATATATATATACAGTATACAGTACACCCCTCACATTTTTGTAAATATTTTATTATATCTTTTCATGAAGAAATGAAACTTTGCTACAATGTAAAGTAGTGAGTGTACAGCTTTGTATAACAGTGTAAATTTGCTGTCCCCTCAAAATAACACACAGCCATTAATGTCTAAACCGCTGGCCACAAAAGTGAGTACACCCCTAAGTAAAAATGTCCAAATTGGGCCCAGTTAGCCATTTTCTCTCCCTGGTGTCATGTGACTCGTTAGTGTTACAAGGTATGGGGTATGAATGGGAAGCAGGCGTGTTAAATTTGGTGTTATCGCTCTCACTCTCTCATACTGGTCACTGGAAGTTCAACATGGCACCTCATGGCAAAGAACTCTCTGAGGATCTGAAAAAAAGAATTGTTGCTCTATATAAAGATGGCATAGGCTATAAAAAGATTGCCAAGACCCTGAAACTGAGCTGCGGCACGGTGGCTGAGACCATACAGCGGTTTAACAGGTTCCACTCAGAATAGGCCTCGCCATGGTCGACGTGCATTGAGTGCACATGCTCAGTGTCATATCCAGAGGTTGTGTTTGAGAAATAGACGTATGAGTGCTGCCAGCATTGCTGCAGAGGTTGAAGGAGTGGGGGTCAGCCTGTCAGTGCTCAGACCATACGCCGCACACTGCGTCAAATTGGTCTGCATGGCTGAATAAGGACATGGATTACTAGAACCATGTCCTGTGGTCTGATGAGACCAAGATAAAATTATTTGGTTCAGATGGTGTCAAGCGTGTGTGGCGACAACCAGGTGAGGAGTACAAAGACAAGTGTGTCTTGCCTACAGTCAAGCATGGTGGACATGAAAAGAAATAATAAAATATTTGCAAAAATGTGAGGACTGTACTCACTTCTGTGAGATACTGTATATATATATATATATATATATATATATGAGAACACTAAACTTGGTTAAAGTATTTATTTATTTGACAAAATTATTTGGGGGAAAAAAAGACAAACTACAAACAACTACAGGTTTTATTTTACTTTGCCAAAAAAAAAAAAAGAAGAAAAAATAAATTGCATAGAAAAACAAAATTCTCACATTGTCTACAACATAACGAGGCAATAGGTCCATACGATTTGGCATGTTGTCATTGCGTTATCAACAAATTATGTATAACACATTTTTAATAATATTTCAATATATAAAATGAATATTTTATTTTATATGTAGGCTATGTAAAATGTATTATTGTAATAAATGTAATTATATATAATTATACATGGACTACAGTAATCAATATATATATATATATATATATATATATATATATATATATATAAAATATACACACACACACACACACAATTTCTTTCTTATTTCACTATTTAGTTGTTTATTTTATTTATCCTTAATATTGCAATTCCGGTTGGTGACGATAGTGGCACAGGACAGATAAGTAGGAAGGTTGCCTAAGCACAGCGTAGTACCAGGTCATCCCTACAGTGCATAATCCTCTGCCATCTGAAAGCGTGCTGACTGCTGCGCCCAGACGCACAGGATTAGGGCGTCCTGGTCACCATCTGTCTGGAGCTGAGGAGCGAACAGGCCTGGATCAATGGGGAGGTCCTGCTAATAGCCAGACTTACGGCTGGGCTTGGTTTTGGAAAGCAATACTCCTGGAAGTCTTTGATTATGATAGGGAGTGATGTTGTGTGTGTGCCTCACCACCTGTCTCTGTTTTATCCCACTCACCAGATGGAGCAAGACTACAACTGTCCTTATGTACTGGCCACAACATTTGATCTGCCTCGTCTTGAACGCTTGTATACACATACACACACATACACATGTGCGCGCACGCACACACACACACACACACACACACACACACACACACACACACACACACACACACATACACACTCTTGTAGTGTTGTCACGGTACCAAAATTCCAGTAGTCGGTACTAATACCATTAAAATTTTACGGTTCTCGGTACCAATTTCGGTACAACAGGAAAATCTGTTGGAATATTTTACTATTTTATTTAACTAGCCTATTTTAAAGACATTAAATAGGATGGTACTCATACATATAAATATTTTAAGCGTGTGTGTGTGTATGTATGTTTGTGTGTGTATATACAGTATACCTCAGTGAAATACATTTTGAAATATATATTTAAAAAAAAAAAAAAAAAAAAGCTCAGACGTCTATTTTGTAACAGACGTGAATGTTTATTTGAGCTATTCCGTCAGTGAAAAGACACACTACAACCTGTAAAACTATGAAATAAATATCAGTGGTAACCTAAATAATAAAGTTAAATATTATTTTAAAAACATTCGTTTTTTATTTCCACACAAAGATGCGTCATATAGCCGCTCTGGGCTTTGGGAGGGATGTGGGACACGAGCAGGAAAGAGACCATTTGTCTTTAATAATATCTTCATGTTATCTCCTGATGTTACAAATAACTGACAATTGTTGTAAAACGTCTGAAGAGCGAGTTTTATCTTCAGACATTGTTTGATTTTGCACTGCCAGAGAATCGCGCTATCTACAAATAAACTTGACGCGCCTTCTAAAGTCTAATAACAAGCGCAAACTGAGTTAAATAGAAATTGACGTGCAAGCAAAAAGGTTTCTGTCCTACAGTGTTTTTTCTACTTTACCACAGTAAAGAACGCGAATATAATAGGCCTAATTAAAAGCGAACCAAAGGAAGAAACGTTAATCCCCTGCGTGAGTAAAGATTTGAGATTCCATGTTCAGTGGAATAACTAATGGAATATTGTTAAATTCTCTGCTTATCGGGTGACCAGATCGCGATTCGCAAAACAGATTACAAAGCTTAAATTTATGGACTCACGTACCTCTCTCATTCGGCATGAACCAAATTGTTTCCATGGCTGCGATGTCACATTTATTTGCTAACTTATTATTTATTCTGTAAACAAAGATTTGTGCTTCACTCGTGTCATATTCACGTAAATACTGGCACAGCCCTATCAGTGGGTACCGAATATACCCGGATACTCGGTACTACAGAAATGCTGGTATCGTCACATTTTTAAAAATTTCAGTACCGGTACTTTTGACAACACTACACTCTTGTACTTGTTTGTGAGGACATTCATTGACATATTGCAGTCTCTAGCTCCTTACCCTAACCCTGCCCATCACAACCTACCCTTAACCTAATTATAAACTTATACCTAAAACCAAGCCTTGACCCTCAAATAGGCCTTCAAAGGTGTCTCAGAAAGGCCAAAATGTCCTCACTTTTCTCTCTTTGTCCTCACTCCTTTGGTCTAAAACTCGAACCGGTCCTCACAAAGACACACATACATACACACGTATACACAGAGAGAGAGAGAGAGAGAGAGATGTACACAAAAATGTCTACATGCAGAACAGTTGTGAAACCTGAGAGACCATAACACAAGCTGTTAAAGATCTGGTTATCTTTAGCCTCTGCCATACTACAGCTTGAATGAGTGGACAGTCTCTTGCTGTTTTTTTTTTTTTTTTTTTCTCCTACCAATCAGATGCTGTTCATAGTAATGCTGACTCAAATATTTAATCAACACGCTAGAACCTGTTGAACCTGTCTTTTAACTGGAATACTAGTTAGTAATGCTTGCGGCTCTTTACATTTTAGGAGTTTGTTAAAAATTGTAACCTTAAGTATTAAACCTTATGTACTGTAACCTGTCTCATTCATATACTGTATGTATACATTCCCACAATAACACTACAAAGAATACAAACTAATATTACTAGTGATGTGCATGAGTTCGGCAAGAACCACCAATCAGATAACACTAAAGCCTTTACATTTCGAATGAAGAAAAAAATGAGATGCATATTCTTTAGAAACTTAATTTAAGAATTTCACTTACATGAACATCCTTGTGAAACATTTCTAAAGAAATGTTGTAACTTCTTAAGAAGATTTTAGTGAATCTGGCCCCAGAATATAATATATAATTGGAACTTTTAACTTTTAACCAGTAAGCAACACCCTAGCAACCACCCAAAACACTAAAGCAACAGCCTACCAACACACTAATAAACACACAGAACACCTAGGAAAGCACATTCCCAAGTGTTGCAACATACCCAAGTATTGGTGAGTTTTGCCTAAGAAAGTACCACTTCAAAAACATGTACAAATCTATTGTATAAGTTGTTGCTCTATTGCAGTATTTTAAAGTACTTGACAGCAAGCTTTGAATATTGTCTAATTATTTTAGATATTAATGTGTAGTTTGCTTTTTTAGATTAACAAGCTGCTACCAAAATGTTAAGTTGCTCTATCATGGAATATGATATGGAGAACTGCATTATAGAGGGTTTTAATGGCCTAACATCAGTGGAGTGTGTAGTCGTTTGTTCAATTCGTGCACTGCTACACTCGACTTGGCTTATTTGATTCCCTGCTAGGTGAGATAATGAGCTGGATCAGCTTTTTCCGGGCTGCATGGAGCACACGATGGCACGTGTGGGCCCTTCCAAGTGTCACAACAGCCAATGCACACGTAAGGGACATGAGGATTGCTTGTTTACATGTTTCGTATCTCATGGTTCATGTAAAAGTACGCATTGTTTGTCAATTTTGTATGTTTGAAATGCTACAATGACATTCACATTCTGTAGAAATTTCAGCTTAGCTCTAGGCCTAAACTGTGCAGTGATGGATCTACTGTAAATAGTGTGGTGAGACATGAACATGTTGTGTATAGAGTAACATTAATCTTCTCATTGGCTCTGTGTGGTGAATCTTTAGTCACATTTGAGTAGATAACCGAGAGTTTGGGCATTCTGCCCTCATTTCTCCTCTAGTTTTGCTCACCGGATAGAAACTGCATTATTATCCTAGTTCATCCCTACAATGATTTTCCCAATGCAGGCTCTCGGGAGGAGATCTGGAAGAGAGTCTGTGTTGAAATGTGTGCCAGAGGGAACATGCATCTCTCATTACAATAAAAAAAAATTGGCACACAAATATTGTTTTCGTTTCAGTTGTTGATTCTGGTGGTGAAAATATATCTAGATGCTCATTGAGTAAAATGTGAGTCCTTTTAAAGATCTAGATTGATTCTGGTTACAGATTTAACCAGTTTTGACTGAGTGAACAATGGATTAATGTTTTTATTGTAACTAAAACTAAACTAGGTGGTCATTGATATAAAGCTGAAATAAAGTTGAAATAAAGCTGAATTAAAGTTAAAATAAAATAAAATAAAATATAAGTGTGAAAAACTTTATAAATGTTTATAAAATAAATATATAAATGTTGCATTAACAGCTAAATTAAGTATTAAAATTACTAAAACAGAAATGAAAAATAAATTCAAACTAAATAAAAATATTTAAAAATAATATATAAAAAAATGACAAAAGCACATAAACTTAAACTAAAATGAAAATTTAAAAATAAATCAATTCAAAATATTAATAAATACTATAATAGTAAATAAATAATACAAAATAACACTGATGGTTCAATACAAGCTTTCTTTATACCAACTCAAACAATGATGTTTATCCTACATAATCTCATAACATAAGCACTGAATTATTTTTAGAGTTTCCCTTCTGATATCTGTAAAAACAGGCTGTGCTTTGGGTGCTTTTGTGGTTTATTTTTGAAAACAGAATCATGTCTCAAGACTTTATTAGGCACAATTCAGTGCCTTGGTGGTGTGTTAGCTGATTAAATTTGATGTTCTCTTGTTAAGGTTCATTTGCTGGCTCGACTTAGTGTAACCTTGTTTTCCAATACAAGTGTTGTGGAAAAACACCATCCAGTTGAAAAGTCTTGGAAGAAGTGGCATTTAAGGCAGCTAAATATAAAATTGACCTCAATATAACACAAAAATTCATAGCGTGCAGCAAACTAGTACCTCAAAATAGTTCAGACTTTCCATCCATTAAAAAAGATTAAGAAATTATGTAAAAATGTAGTGTTCAAAAACATTTACTCATGCTAATTTATAAAAATTCAAAAATGTATTACTGTATATAGAAATGAACATTAAATGTGATAAATAAAAAGTAATGCTGTTAAAGCACTTCCTTTGAAGTGCTCTTTACAACAACCTGGTACTTTCTAAACAATTATATTTCCCAGCAAGCTGATAAAACCTGTGCAGAAGCAGCCAATCGACTGTTTTGGAAAACTTTAGCCAATATCGAGGTCAGTGAAAGGTCTGAGTGTGGTTCATGAGTGAATGGTGTGTGATCACATGTGTAAATACAAGGTCAGGCATATTTGCTGATTGTGCACTGATTCATATCAGCTTATCTTTGTAATGGGATGAGCCGTAGACTCTTACAAAAGGCTTGCATAGTCATTGATCCGAGCCCTGTCAATCCCATCAGCAGTTTGGCTTATATATAGTGTAGGAGATCCATTAATGGTATTACTTGCCAACAATGAAGGTCCGCTCCTCCTCTTGTTTGCCTGCTTCTGGCACCAGTGGTTTATGGAGACATGAGTAATGTGCTATTGAAGCATGAGCTCATCTGTTCTGTCCCTCTCTTCTTAGACGTGCTCATAAAGCACAGAGCTGGACGACAGGGAGGCTTTGACTTGACGGATTCCAAACGCAGCTCTTCTTGTGGTCGAGGGAGACTGAGTGCTTGTGTGGCTTTGTCTCGCTCATCTCTGCTACTGACATCAAAAGAAAGACTCTAGCAGTGCATTTGGATCTCTCTTTGTGTGTGTGTGTGTATGTGTTTGTGTGTGTGTGTGTGTGTGTGTGTGTGTGTGTGTGTGTGTGGTTTTTAAATTGACCTATAGAGCTGGACCTCAGCCAGGGAAGAGACCTTTACTCCAAAGATGTAGTTTCACCACAGCAGACGTTTGATTATCTATGTAAAGCCTGAAGCGCTTTGCACATTAGTTTATACTGTTTAAGAATCCCCCACTTCCTGAGCAACATGTGAAACTGTCAGCTGACGTTTAGTGGAGAATCTGAAATTGTTGATGCCAACAAAGTTAATGAATGTAAAATAATGAAATTCAAGTGGAATTTCTGTTGGTAAGAATGACTTTGACTTTAACAAAACAAAGCGGAATATAGGTGTGATTTAGGATATCCTGTTTATGTTCTACTAAGTATCTCAGATAAAACACTTGAATATCTTGTTTAATGTCATGAGTAGGCCTGTCGCAATAATCAATATATCCACTTATCGCGCAATATACAGGTGCATCTCAATAAATTAGAATATAATGAAAAAGTTTTTTTTCCTTCTTCTGTAATTTAATTCAAAAAGTAAAACTTAAATATATTCTAGATTTATTAGACATAAAGTAAAATATTTCCAGACTTTTTTGTTTTCATTTTGATGATTTCAGCTTGCTGCTCAGAGGGTCATTGCTGAAAGAGCTGGCTGTTCGCAGAGTGCTGTGCCAAAGCATATTCATGGAAAGTTGACTGGAAGGAAAAAGTGTGGTAGGAAAAGGTGTACAAGTGAAAGGAATGACCGCAGGCTTGAGAAGATTGTCAGGCGAAGCCGATTTAAGAACTTAGGAGAGCTTCAAAAGGAGTTGACTGAAGCTGGAATCAGTGCATCAAGAGCCACTGCACACAGACGTCTTCAGGAAACTGCTACAACTGTCACATTCCACGTACCAAGCCACTTCTGAACCAAAGACAATGTCGGAAGCGTCTTACCTGGGCTAAGGAGAAAAAGAACTGGACTGTTGCTCAGCGGTCCAAAGTCCTGTTTTCACATGAAAGTAAATTGTGCATTTCATTTGGAAATCAAGGTCCCAGAGTCTGGAGGAAGAGTGGAGAGGCACAGAAACCATGTTGCTTGAAGTCCAGTGTGAAGTTTCCACAGTCAGTGATGATTTAGGCTGCCATGTCATCTGCTGGTGTTGGTCCACTGTGTTTTCTGAAGTCCACAGTCAACGCAGCCATGTACCAGGAAATTTTAGAGCACTTCATGCTTCTTTCTGCTGACAAGCTTTATGAAGATGCTGATTTCATTTTCCAGCAGAACTTGGCACCTGCCCACACTGCCAAAGGTACCAAAAGCTGGTTCAATGACCATGGTGTTACTGTGCTTGATTGACCAGCAAACTCGTCTGACCTGAACCCTGTAGAGAATCTATGGGGTATTGTGAAGAGGAAGATGAGAGACACCAGACCCAACAATGCAGATGACCTAAAGGCCGCTATCAAAGCAACCTGGGCTTCCATTACACCTGAGCAGTGCCACAGGCTGATTGCCTCCATGCCACGCCGCATTGATGCAGTAATTCATGCAAAAGGAGGCCCAGCCAAGTATTGAGTGCATAGAAATGAACATACTTTTCAGAAGCTTGACATTTCTGTTTAAAATATCCTTTTTTTTTACTGATCTTATGAAGTATTCTAATTTATTGAGATAGTGAATTGGTGGGTTTTTGTTAAATGTGAGCCAAAATCATCACAATTAAAAGAACCAAAGACTTAAAGTACTTCAGTCTGTGTGCACTGAATGTATTTAATACACGAGTTCCACAATTTGAGTTGAATTACTGAAATATATGAACTTTTCCACGACATTCTAATTTATTGAGATGCTTGAGATAATTTTTCGTGACGCAATATTTCGCCTATTATGTTTACATGATAATCAATGTCACCAACATTTTGCCAATCATGCTGTCATCTGCAGTTCCTACACAAAGCAGTCATCGACAGGTGAAAAGAAAGGCGTTATTTGAGGCGTTACAGTGTTTTCCTGACAACTACAGACATTTTGTAAAGAACAAGTTTGAATGCTCTCGATTTCAAAGCCGCAATCCACTGTTCCAGTGCAGATAATGTCTTTGTTTATACGTACATCTGACTGCTAAGTAGAGTTTGTGTTTTCAGCAATAGTGCACCCTTACTTTACTGAGAAAAGAAGGTCAGGGAAAAATCTGTTACTTGTTACTTTGCACTTTTTTTTTTAGAAAATATTTGCGATTTATTTAAGTTTTTTATTTAGGATATTACATATTTCTTTATCCTTCATTTCCATGATCTAAAGAATTAAATGGTTGTTGTCATTTGAAAGTGTGTAGGCTTACTTACTTGCATTATTATGTTGTTATATTATGATTATATATTCAGTGGCATAAAATGGTCTTAAAATGACCATAATATCGTTTATTGCAGTTATTTCTGGAACAATATATCGCACAACAAAAAGTAGCTATTGTGACAGGCCTAGTCATGAGCCTTAAAAATGTGTGTTTACCCTCCATTGTGAGTATAAATTCTAATATATATATAAAAATATGAAGATTTAATAAATGTTTATATACAGTTATTTATGTATGCTATATAAAATTATATATATTTTAATCTGACATTATTACATTTTATATAATTTATTATTCATTTTTTCTTTTTTTATTGCAATTAGTGTATCTGAAGGAGGTTGTCTCATGTGGAAATGCGTGGCAGGGTGTTTTTATTTTTATGAAAACTGGTTTAAGCACTTAATGTCTCTGTATCAGCATTTTACCTTTGGTATAGGGATGTTTATATTTATTCATTTAGTTATTTATTTGTGAGAAAATGTGTGTCTTTGCAGTTTTTTACTTGTTATTCTGTACTACAGACCGGCAAAGGGCTAGCATATACTTCATAAAAGTGTTCTATTCCCCAAATATTAAGGATTCTGCAGTGGTCATTGACGTATTTCCTCTGTGTTCTGTTTGTCTCAAAGCCTTCCTTTTCTGTCTGCAATACAGCAGGTCATTTCCCCCCACCTGGCATTGTTTCAAACAGTCTTTATAGGACCAACTCTACTGTACTCCCATTTAAAAGTTTGCAAAAGGCTTGTGTTTGTTTTTTATTCTTTGAAAAGGATTGTCGCTGTATTTGGGAGAAGAAATACACACAGGACTAGCTCAACAACCAACACAAAACCCCAAAAAGCACACTAAATACTGTACTAAGTACCATAGTACACTTACATATCAGATGGTAATATCATGGAACTTTGATACATATAATACTCCTACTGAATGTTTAACAGAAACATAAACCATGATATTTACAATACATAGAACTCCAAGGTACTACTAAGAATACCATGATACTATCATGGTAACTGCTCTGACTGATAAGTTAATAGACAGATATGATGCTATGATTGTTACACTTTGGCTTGTAAAATCATTTAAATTAGTCTGATTTGTGCACTGATGCAGCTTTTTTCTTGTTCTGAATTTAGGTAGTAGAAAACACTACTCTGATTTATGTAGTGAAAATGCTTGTGGGTTAGTGGTCAAAGATCTGAGCTGCTAACCCAAAGGTTGTCATTGAGTAAGACTCAAGTGAATATCAGTCACCAGAGTAAAATGTTCAATATGTTGTTTTGGATTGGAAAGTGTAATTTAATGACTATTTGACCCTTTCTTTTTGTTGTTTTATAGGTGTGTGGTGGTGCTACTGAACCCTAAGAAAAACAAACAACATCATATCCTCAATAGCTCCAGGTGAGACTTTCATACTTCTGTAACCAAGCACAACATGGATAAATGTCACCTTCTATGGTTCGTTAGCTCCTCTAGTGTACTAGTACGTTCATTCTGGCGATGTCTATCAAAGTATAAAAAAGTGCTTAAAGGGCCAGTTCACAAAGAACAGCAAAAACAGCAAGATGCAGGTCAGTAGAAAGAAAAAAAGGACTTGAGACGCCTTTTTTAAAAGTTGATCTTCTTTTAACTTGAGCGTCACATTTTAAAATGTCGTGTAATGCACGAGACGCTGCAAAAGACATGAGCGCGATGGTTAAAGATGTCTGTCTAGCGCCTGTTTACATTGAAAACAATAGAAAAGTAGTGCAGTGGAATGGAAAAACATGTTCTGTGTGTTTTCTTTTCCTATTGTGGCAAATATATCAAAGTGAAATGGCATCTCGAACAAGAAAAAATGTAGGGAAGCACTTGATTTTGTCCATGGAGAATTGATTGGATGGTTGTGGTTTGCTATTGGTTGATCTCATGTGAGTGACAGGGTTGAGCAAATGTTGTAGTGTCTGGCTGGTCGGGTTGCTCAGACATATAATAAGCAATAGGTGAACAGACAGAGAGGAAGTCTCTGAACTAGCAGGATACATGCACTTTAACACTGTCTTAAATACTTCCGTCCACTCTCATTTCACAGGAAGACCATCACTACACTCTCCTTCTCTCCTGATGGCAAATATGTGGTCACAGGCGAGGTGAGTATTCAGTTCCTAAATATATATGTGCTTTGTGGTTACATCACATGATCTAGTAGGAAGTCAGGAGCTCTGGAGCAGTATGTCATATTTAGATAAAGCTGATGTAGCTGGGCTGTATGAAAATAAAGTTCTGTATCTTGCACCTTCAGGCCTGTGAAGTGTACCTTGTGCTGCAATCGTAATGACTAACTATCAGTGTCATTTGTCTGTCATCACAGTGGAGTCAAGTACAGACAAATGTGATGACTATTGCTTCCCTTCCGCAGTTCTGCAGCACTAACGTTTGGATAACGTTTGGATTTGTTGCCTTGCCTGGAATATATAAATCATGCGAAAGTATGCAAGATATGTTCAGCTTGAAATGAAACAGACACAGAGTATTACAACCTTCAGAATAAAACTGATTGAAACAAAAAGTAACAGCAAAAAAGAACAACATAACATAACAATAACAGTACTTAGAAAAAGTATTAAAATTACTTTATTTGATTTAAAGACAACATAAAATGTAATTGGCAACACATTTAACATCTGTAATCTGGCATATTGATAAATTAAACAGAATATTAGAAGGAATAAATGTAGATGTTGATTTTATCTATTTGGATTTGATTGGATCATTTAGTCAATTGGTTTGATATTAATATTATTTTCCCCTTTATGTGCAGGCTTGGTTATGTCATCTGAGTAGCAAAAAGGTGGTAGTAAAAGTTATTACATTGAAATTGTGTGTTGCAGGTTTCCTGTTATCCTGTAAATATCAGGGAATTTTTAAAAGTGTAATTTTCCAGGCCTTCCAGGCCAACAATCATGGAACAGATTTCTTTAGTCAATGTACATATTTGTAGTTTTGCTTTAGTTGTAAAGTATTTATTATTCAGCTAAAAAATCTTGTAGTAAATGCAATCTCAAAATTATTTTACTATTATAGTATTGTGAGAAAGAGATCGAGTGAGCGAGTTTATTACCTGCATTCAGATTTAGCATTTTCCTTCAGGTCAGTCCTATGTTCATAATAAAAAATCTGTTTAAATGTCCAATGTATCATCTTGTCCTTTTAACAGTTAAGGGGTTTTCCCGTGACTGACAGCGCTAGTCAAAGCATTTGTCAGTTGCGTCTTGTTCCGTGTTCACAACAATTCAGTCTTTTCAATGTAAAAGTCTTCACTACTGACTGACACACTCATGAAGACAGTCTTTGCCGCCATCTAATGGCGTAATAATGTAACTTCTGTTGTTGTTCACGGTCAGGGACTATTTTTTTCTGGTGGAAGGAAGGCTTTTAGTGAAAGTTTACTTCATGAAAGTTGCATTGATACATATTTTTGGCTTTAATATTTGTATTGTGTGGTAACCGCTTTATAAAAGCAATAAGGTACTCGAGGCTAGTGCTGTATCGTGTATAAGTCACGGCTGAAGGATCGCTTCGCGTTGTGCCCAACAACGCCCTTCAGTCGTGACTTATTCACGATACAGCACAGCCTCGAGTACCTTATTGCTTACACATATACTACTTTAGCCACTATGAAAACATTTTTTTTCCTAATGAGGATCCGTCTTCATTTCCTGTCTTTCTTTCTTCTGTGTAACACAAAAGAAGATATTTTAAGGAACATCAGTATCCAAACAATATTGGTGACTTTTGACTTCTATTGTATGGACAAAAAAAACATTGAGATATTCTTCAAAATATCTTCTTTTATGTTCCACAAAAGAAAGAAAGTCAAGAAATGAGATGAAGGTAATAAAATTATGACAGAATTTTAATTTTTGGGTGAACTATCCCTCAAGGATAATGTGTGTTGTTGAAGTGTCCATAGTTTTGCGCAGCTGGCATGACACTAATGAATGGAAACGGTAGTGTGAACGCTGACCAGAGCTGTTTGGACTTTGTTTGCAAGGCTGAACATGAACACATATCCTGTCTGCTTCTCTAATCCACTAAATCATGTGGACGGGTGATTTGTTTGTGTACATTTGTGTGTGTGTGTGTGTGTGCGTGTGTGTGTGTGTGTATGAGTGTGCAAAAAAAGTAATCCTTTCCGTTTGAGAGGAGTTTCTTACTCCAGCATGTGAAAGTGATGTGAGTTTGTGCTTAGCGGCTGCAATGGCAACAGGCGGCACTGTGCCAACCTGCACACAGACTGTGTCAGCTGTCATAAAAAGGTGAAAGCAAGAGTGCCAAGAAAGGGCAAAAAAAAGAGCATGTAGAGAGGAAGAGAAAGAAAGTGTGCCTGAAGCAAGAGACAGAAACACTCTGGAATCAGCATGTGTCTTCTAACTGTGGTTTGACCTCTGACCCCCACATTCTCACTCCGAAGCTCCAACAGTACTGAATGGACATTGATGGACAGTCGTGTATTAAAGCAGGATGTTGTGTAAGATTAATCAGAATGGCTCTTCGTTTATTCCTCCTTGTTTGCGGTGCATGATCTGTCTTGATCGGAGTTGTGTAACGTGGGATTGAACTAACCTGTCTCGACATCTCTGTTAGCGAGTTCTTACTGTGTTACACAAACAAGCATTGCACAAAATGGTAAGGTGCTCTCGAATGCATGTTTGCAATACATCAAAATAAAAATCCAAGGTTCCCAGTCATAGAAAACAGGGAGTGGTGTTTTTTTCAGGCCTGGAAAAGTCAAGGAAATTCTGCTCACCAAGGCTGCAAGGCTGCAAAAATACTGTAAACACAGTAATATTGTGAAATGTTATTACAATTTAAAATTCTGTTTTAAAATATTTTAAAATGTAATTTATTCCTGTGTTGCAAAGCTGAATTACTCCAGTCTTCAGTGTCACATGATCCTTCAGAAATCATTCTAATATTCTGATTCATTTTTGTGGAAACCATGCTACATTTTTTTCAGGATTCTTTTAGTAGAAAGTGTAAAGGAACAACATTTACTTGAAACAGTAATCTTTTTGTAACCGTATAAATGTCTTTACTGTCACTTTTGATCAATTTAATGCATTTCTTTAAAAAAATCTTACTAATCACAACATTTTAAAAGGCATTCTAATATACAATTTTTGTAGTTCTTCATCTGGTATATATTGCTCTTGTATTAAAGGGTTAGTTCACCCAAAAAATGAAAATTCAATCATTAATTACTCACCCTCATGTCGTTCTACACCCATAAGACCTTCGTTCACCTTCAGAACACAAATTAAGATATTTTTGATTAAATTTGTGCTCAGTGAGGCCCAGGGGTGAACCACTGAAATTTCAAAACACTTATGACATAACAAAGCCTCGTTTACTGAAATCATGTGACTTTCAGGCTCCAAACCACTTATTCGAAACAAAAGATTTGTAAAGCTTCGAAGCTTCATGAAGCACTGTTTTGAAATCGGCCATCACTAGATATTGTTGAATGAAGTCGTTATTTTGGGGTTTTTTGGCGCACAAAAACTATTCTCGTCGCTTCATAACATTAAGGTTGAACCACTGTAGTCACATAGTCTGTTTTAAATATGTCTTTAGTAGCTTTCTGGGCATTTAAAAGTGTTAATTATCTTGCTTTCAATGCAAGCCTCACTGAGCCATCGGATTTTATCAAAAATAACTTAATTTGTGTTCTGAAGATGAACAAAGGTCTTACGGGTGTGGAACGACATGAGGGTGAGTAATAAATGACAATTTTAATTTTTGGGTGAACTAACCCTTTAATTTTGTCTAGAGTGATACTTGCTGACAACTCTCATAAATTATAATCTCTCTCTCTCTCTCTCTAGAGCGGTCATATGCCGGCAGTGCGTGTCTGGGATGTGGCGGAGAGGACACAGGTGGCGGAATTGCAGGAACATAAATACGGCGTGGCATGTGTGGCTTTCTCCCCCAATAGTAAATATATCGTCAGCGTGGGTTACCAGCATGATATGATCGTCAACGTCTGGGCCTGGAAGGTGGCTAACAATATTTATACAGTCATAAAACACTCAAGATGGCTTTTATTTAGTTCATATCTGTTGTTTGGATTAGGTTAAAGAATAGTATTAATGTAGTTCCATCTTGCAAACTCTGATTCCCCTTATGATTGTTGCACTTTAATCAACCAATTACCTAAAAAAAAAAAAAAGAATAAAAAATTAATAAATCATAGCATAAAATTCATCATAAATTGAATATTTGTCTTTTTGTCTTTCAGAAAAATGTTGTGGTTGCCGCCAACAAGGTGTCCAGTAAAGTGATGGCTGTGTCTTTCTCAGATGACAGCTCGTACTTTGTTACAGCTGGGAACAGACATGTGAAGTTCTGGTACCTTGACCACACCAAGTCGTCCAAGGTACGTGTCCAACCTGGCAGACGACAGCTAGCCTTATCTCTGCCAAATACAGTAGTTACAGTAGCTCTTTCTGCCTGGCGTTCTTGCTCAAAGTCTCACATAGACGTCACCACAGACACCAAACTGAAAATGTCACATAAACTCCCAGTTCATACAGTACTAAATATCGGCTAGGTCTTAAATGATTGTCTCATAAATGTCATCTCTCTCAGGTGAACGCCACAGTACCATTATCAGGCCGCTCTGGTCTTCTTGGAGAGCTGCGGAATAATTTCTTCAGCGATGTGGCCTGTGGAAAGGGCCGGAAGGCGAGCAGTACCTTCTGTATCACTTCCTCTGGGCTGCTCTGTGAGTTCAACGACAAAAGAATGCTGGACAAGTGGGTGGAGCTCAGGGTGAGTGATGAGGATGCTGATTGGTTAACTTTGTAGTCTGTCACAAATGTGCATGAGTCAGTATGTGCAATACAGCTCAATAGTTTGGTTCAGAAATTGAGTTGATTTTTAACCAATTTTATTTGAAATAAATAAATTCACATTTTAAAGTCAGCATGAAACTGAAGCTTTTCTTCCCTATTGTGACATATTTCTGAGAGAGAATTTTTTAACTCTTAATGAACTTTTGTTTTTTCTGCGTTAAGCTGTTTTCTTTCTCTGATATCAAGGTCCTTGTGTACACAGGGCGTTTCTAAGCTCTCTGTTGTTAAGCGAGAGTGTGTTAATTAACAATTCTGCTGCTGTTGTCGTCTAATATTAGTCTGTTCTGCTTCTCCGCTCACACTGTCCAGAAAAATGACAGTTTCGCAGTAAGTTTCACATCAGGGCTGCGGGTTCAGCTGTCACGTCTCATTGTAAAACTCATTGAACGACATGTCACAGTGCTGCTGTCAGTCATGCTCACCTGTACATTGGATGTTTGCCCCCATTGCCTTCACTTGCCACTTATCACTCTAATCTCAAACAAAGCATTTCAAGCATTTCAAAGCATTATGTATGACCAGGCCCACACAGAATGACCGCCCACAAAACACTTGTTGAATTTTACTTACCCATCATTTGCTATATTCACTGTATATTTTGTGTGTATGTGTGTGTTTAATTATTATAATTATTATTTAATATTTTTTTATATTGATTTCAGTATACAGTAGTGGCCAAAAGTGATATTTGTTTTTCATGACCCTACAAGTTCAATTAAACCATAAAAATATGATGGTTCAATATCAATATATGAAAATATTTTAAATATGAGGATAAATCAAAAGACTAAACTTGATTAAAATGTTTATCTGACAAAATCATTTACAGCTACAGGTTTTAATTTAATATGCAAAAACAAAAAGCTCACATGAAAAGCAGACATTGACTACAACATAATCCATTATTAATATTTTGTTGGCTCTCTCTCGCTCTTGCATGTGTTCATAATTTCTTTGTTTGAAAACCTCAAGCCTGGCCAAAAATTATGTCCGCACAATTTGACATGTTTCATTGTGTTATCACAAATAAAACAATTGATTCCAAGCACAACTACACAATATGCTTACAAAATAATTAACAATTTTTAATAATACTTGAATACAGGGTGAAGATGTTACTCTTCCTAAGCCGGACATCACTTTTGGCCTTTGTGTTGTATCATTATTAACTGTTATAATTATGTATTTACGGTAATTATTTTAATTAATTATTAGTCATTAATATTAATTATTTAACTGTATTTTGAAAGTGTACTGAATAATATTTATATTTATTTTTTTTACAGTATATGATTTACTATAAATCACCCAAGAAATTAATATACAGTCAAACCAATAATTATTCAGACATTTTTGATATTTTTGATATATTTTTACTAGTGGGTGCAGGACACTATAAGTGATGATAACAAAATAAAGTAAACTGTGACATATTATACCCAAAAATTGTTCATACAATGGACTACCAGTAAAATTGATAAAAATTTGGAACCAAAAATTCTTCAGACACTTTGACCTGACCATGTTTTGCTTAAGTGTTATCTGACATAATTAAGATTCATTTTTTCTGACACAGTTTAACTCTGAGATCTTGTCATATTTTATTACCATTTTTTAAACTATAGTGAATAAACTATATTAATGAATGAAATGTTCAAGGTGTCTGAATAAATTTTGGTTTGACTGTACCAACATTCCATTGTTTTAATTTACTCAATTCTATTACTCTGCCTTAAAATGAAACCACATAAGATAAATTAGTAATGTCTATTGAAAAAAGGTCTGTTGTATCTCATGAAAGAGAAGAAAAGGCAAATTGGTATTTCAGAAGACCTTCAGAAAACCATGAGAACTAGGCAATTGTTATGAATGTAACACATGATTTAGAGCTGATATGAGATCGATTTGATTCCTCTCAAACTGTGAAAATGGGTCATGGCGAGAGCAGGTGGGTGCTGCACAATTCTGCTTTTGTGGCGATCCTTGTGCCCACTGCACAGAGAAACAAGAAAGAGTCAGAAGAGTGCCAGAAAGAAAGGGATACAGGGAGGATAATAGAGGATACAAAAGCCTCTCTGTCTTGCAGTTTATCAACTTACAAGAACCCGAGTTACAACTTGATTATCTAAAAATGAACTTTGGTCTCTTGACGTAAAGCTTATTTAGCAAATACACTCCCCTGCCCATACCTTATCTCTGTACGTTAAATTATATGTCTGTGAAGGAGGCTCTTACAATCCCATATTAGATTTATCTCATCAGGAACATCTAACAGCTGATGGAAAAGCACACAAATGAGCTCTTATTTTCCAACTTCTAACCTTCTAGCACACTTTTTTAATTTCATCTCTTTATGTCCGCCTGTTTCATAAAATTTTTATGTTTTATATGTCATCAGCTTTTATTTGCGGTCTGCGGACTGTGCATTTCCATGCAATTATCAGTGGAACATAATGAGACATCTCAATTTAACGCACAGAGCTCTCATTCTTTCCCATGTTAAAATTCTCCAAACATACTTGGTAGCAACTTGGCCCACATGGCAAATATGCCTTTGGATAGCAGCATCATTTCAGATTTGATCATTTCTGCAGATTTCTTCACAAAATTCTGCATTTTTTCCACCCACTGCATGTTTGATCATTTGTTTTATTACTAGAGTTGCAATTAAAGGACTGCACCTTCTGTTTTTTTTTTTGTTTTGTTTTTTTGTTTTTTTAATGATAAAAAAAAAATTGGTTAATTTAATAATGTTTTTTTACTGTTTTATATGCAGAATTCTGCTAATTTATTCCCCCACAATCAATGCAAAAAAATTAATAATAATACTAATAATATATTTAAATGTAAAAAAAACCAAAAAAAAAACAAACATTTTGTGTGGCCCATTGATGACTTGCTTTACTGGGATTTCACTGTTATTCAGATGAATTTCCCCATTTTTCTCTCTCTCTCTCTCTCTCAGACTAGTATGGCCACGTCTCTGTCCGTCAGCGAGGATCTGATCTTCTGCGGTTGTGCTGATGGTACCGTGAGAGCGTTCAGCCCCACTGACCTGCACTTTGTCTGTACGCTGCCTCACCCTCACAGCCTGGGCACAGACATCGCCACTGTTACTGAGGCCAGGTAAGATGAGCCACATTAGTGAGTAAAAGTTAAATAACCAAACTAAAAGTTACTAATTTTAACAATATATTTGCACTACACTTGAAATACCATATACTGTATAATGTTATCAACATCTAATACCACTGACACCACCAAAATACTATTTTGTGATTGCTCAGAATCAGGGATATAACTATGTAAAATCCCTTTGTCAAAAGTCAAACAGTAGGATGAATGTTTTCACTTGGAAATCTCCAGAGATTTTTCTACTGTGGATGAGCTGCTGTCTGGTGTGTAGCATCATACATATGCAAATACCCTGAAACCATCCTGAAATCTCAGATTCAGAGTGGATTCATGTAGTCTAAATGAAACAGCTTAGCCACTGACATCTGTTTAGCATTCCCTGCTTTCCCTCCAAACTGTCAAACACACAAGACCTCTTAGTCCACCACTCATAAATATGCAGACATTGCTGCAAGGCTGAGACATGGCTGTTGACCTCTATTATATATTATATTGTTCAGGAAGACTGTTTTTAAGGCACTGAGATGTGTCTGTGTCTTTTTGAGTTTACTGTAATATTTTTAGACTACATTTTAGTAACAATTTTCTGAGGTTTTGGTTTTATTTGTCTTTAAATGCAGGGCATGGTTTGTGTATGATCTTAATGGAAATGCTGGTCTTGATAACAAAAGTGATGCATCCCTCATTAACATGTAAATAATGACTTTAATCATAAACAAATGTACCATCAAAAAACTGACCCAAGCATTCCAGCAGACACACCACTCCCAGAACGCACACTGTCATTCTGTCTGTCTCTTTATAATTGGCAATAAATAGCAGTGGTCTAAGTGCGGGTTCTGCTTGGAAAAGTTTTCTCGTGACACTTCTAGAAGACCTTTTGTGACCTCGTGGTACAGCTGTCTTTACTGTCCCACTAATCCATCATGATGTCTCCACAGCCACCTCTTTGCCTACAAGGAAAACGTCCGCTATCCTGACACGGTGGCCGTGTCCTATGACCCCACGAACCGCTGGCTGTCCTGCGTCTACAACGATCACAGTCTGTATGTGTGGGATGTACGTGATCTTCGTAAAGTGGGCAAGGTTTACTCAGCCCTCTACCATTCGGCATGCGTATGGAGCGTGGAGGTGAGGAATGAGATAAATTTATGCAAGGCTGTGACCGAAACCCAGTGCTGATCAGGTGAATAAAATTAAAATTAAAATTAAAATAATAATCAAAAATATAAAATAAAATCAAAAATATAAAACAAAATAATCAAAAATATAAAACAAAGTATAAAATAAAATAATCAAAAATATAAAATAAAATATAAAATAGTAAAAGAAATAAATAAAATATAAAAAAAAATAATCAAAAATATAAAATAAAGATAAAATCATTTAAAATAAAAATATAAAATATATTTTAAAATAAAAAATAAAATATAAAATAAAAATAAGATAAATGAAATATACATTTAAAATAAAAATATAAAATATATTTTAAAATAAAATATAAAATAAAAATAAGATAAATGAATGATAAAATGAAATAATATATAAAATACAACATATAAGGTAAAATAATGAAATATAAAATAAATAAAATATAAAATACAAATACAAAATAATATAAAATAATAATAGTTTTCAGTTTTGTAAAAACTATTCATATATAGGTGCAATTTATATTTACCTACAAAAGCATTTTAACTTGAAGAACTGTATCAAAAGGCTTTTATGATTATGAGAAAATTCAGTCAAGTGTATCCAGACTTCTAACTGGTGTGTATGGTAACATGTTTTTGTCTTTTTTTCCTTTGATTGTGTTGTGTGTTGATATTTTGGCTGCTGAAATAATGTGAGGCAGGTCTTTTGTATTTGAGATTCATGGTTTTGTATTATTTTTGTGTGGCCTGATCTGAAGTCATACAAGGTTATGGTATTAATGAAAACACACCCACTATACATTTCAGCCAAGCCTTTAACTGCTGTACCTTGTTTTATATGTTATATGTTTGCTCTTTTTGTACCAGACGAAAGATGGTTTACTGTATTTTCAAGCTGTGTCATGGACTGCATGCTCATATCGGATCACAAGATTCATGACGTGACTTCCCTTTTGGTTTGTTGTGTCTGTCTTTAGTTGTCTGGCATTTTGTGATCTCATCAAAGTTCTTGAAATACGTCTACAAGTACAGGCCTGAATATTCAATCAAAAAGAAACTGAAATACAGTGTATATAGTGTCTGTTAAAGGGTTTTGATACACAATATGTAACAGACCGCTTCAACTGTAACTATATTCAAAATATGGCACAAAATGCCTTATTACTTTTGTACAAACAGTTGTTACATGATAGAAATATCAAAGACACATTACATTGTTAAACAAATTAGGGCCATCTTTATTGCCTCTGTGTCATTTAGAAGGAAATTCTCTGTGTGCATAAAGAGGATCTGTGATGCTGCCCAGTGCAAAATCCTTCTTGATTTTGAATGCCACACTAGAGTAAACACACCTGTATTTGTTTGTACAGTATGTATGAGTTTGTGTGATTGTATTTCTGAATGTTTTGTCAGGTTGAATCACATCTCCTTACTTTGTCCTGCAGGTGTACCCAGAGACAAGGGATGGAGAGCAGCCGCGTTTGTGTCCTGGATCGTTCCTCAGCTGTTCTTCTGACAATACTATCCGTTTATGGAACACAGATGCTCAGAACACCACCCTCAGCCGAAACGTCATCAGCAATGTGAGTTTTGTAAACTTAAGAGTAGTTTTAAACTTAACAGTAAAGACATTTATAATAGGATTACTATTTCAGATAAATGCTGTTCTTTTGAACTTTCTATTCATAAAAGAATCCTAAAAAATGTTTCCACAAAATATTAAGCAGCACAACTGTTTTCAATATTGATAATAATAAGAGCACCAAATCAGCCCCAAACTTTTGACCAATACTGTATTTTCTTTGGAAAAACAAGCATCTGACTTGTGAAAACTTTAGCTACTATCAGCTACTATAGCCTCAAAAGTCATTTAGACATTTAATCCACACTTCAAATTGCATTAGTTAGCAAAGTATGGTAACACTTTAGTTTGGGGACCAAATTCTCACTATTAACTAGTTACTTATTAGCTTGCATATTACTAGCATATTGGCTGTTTATTAGTTCTTATAAAACACATATTAATGCCTTATTCTGTATGACCATATTCTACATCCCTTAATCCTACCCAATACATAAACTTAACCACTACAACAACTACCTTACTAACTATTAATAAGTGGTAAATTAGAAGTGTATTGAATATGTGTTCCTCAAAGTAAAGTGTGACCCAAAAAATCATCTCAAATAGCATTCATTTTAAAGAAAAATAAAACAAGTACACTTTTCAAAGCAAAACTATTTAATACTGTTTGAAATTAAAATGGCATATTTAGAAACTTTATCAGTGTCAAACATTGGTGGAAGTTGGTTAAAATAATTGCAAAAACAGAACAGAAAAGTTAATTTAGTCCTGAGAAACTAAATTTGGGGATGCCACTTGCTTTGATACTTTAGTATATGATCTGGTATAACAATCAATATTCATGCATTTCAAGTGACTTAAAGGGATAGTTCACCCTAAAATTCTGTCATCATTTGCTCACCCTTAGGTTGTTCCAAACCCTTCTTTGTTCTGCTGAACACAAAAGAAGATATTTTTAAGAATGTTGGTAATCAAACAGTTGACGGTAGCCATTGACTTCCATAGTAGGAAAAAAAAAATACTTTGGAAGTCAGTGGCTACCGTCAACTGTCTGGTTGCCAGCATTCTTTGAAATATTTTCTTTTGTGTTCAACAGAACAAAGAAACTTGAGGGTGCGTAAATGATGGCAGAATTTTCATTTTTGGGTGAACTCACCCTTTAAGTTTCTGTATCTGTATAAATTAAATGAACAAGTCACAGATTATCATTTATTTCGCCACTAAAGGACCTTCAGAAGGTCATTTATATGGACAGCAACACCTCAACCCTGCTGGACACGGACTGTACAATCTCCAGTAACTCTGAGAAGGTCGACCCACAGACCTCAGAGAACCGGACGGGCATTAGGACCATGTGCGTGAGCCCCGACGGGTTGCACTTGGCATCAGGGGACCGCAATGGAACACTGAGGTCTGTTTTTCACATGTCTACTTAACACTTCTACACTAATTGATTTTAGTTAATTGATCCTCTGAGATTTTAATGGAAAGGACAATGTGTGTTTGTGCCCATGCATGTGGGAAAAAATGTGTACACTTTTTATGAAGACTATATATAATGCAGTATAAAAATATTTGCAAAGTACATTTCTTCATAAAATGTTTTTGCTAATCAGATGCTCATTGAACTACTTTTGTTTTCCAGAATCCATGATTTGGAGAGAATGGAGGAAATTATGGATGTTCAGGCCCATGACTCTGAGATCCTGTGTCTGGAGTACTCTAAACCTGAGACCGGTGAGTGCTGAGAACGCAGAGGGTGTTTTCTTTATTGGTCTGTAGCCGATTAAATTCTGCACTAAGGTGCTGCTTAATACCCCAGTAAACAGGAAGTGCTGATCCAGCTCAGATGCTCAGCAGATGCTTCGTAACCTTGGAGTCACCACTTCACACATATGCCACCAGCAGCATTTAAAGATAGTGTTTAAAGGTTTAAACTTCTCATTTCGAACTGTAACCTGTTTCAGCTTAAAAGTCATTTTAATATACCATCTCCTGTCCCAACTTATTGTGCAGTGACAACAAAAATCAAGTTATTTGTTAGGTTGATTCCTTTGGCGATGCTAGTGATGCAGAAATCAGCTCTGTGACATGCTGTCGGTTACCAGAGAAAATAATTTCTCATGCTTCAGTTTGTATATACAACAAAAATGTGTATTAGTAGTAGGCAGGTAAACAGCACAGTGCGTAAAAATCTAAAATATGCAACTATCAATACCATTATTTTCTGTGGTAATCAACAACATTCCACATGTGCTCCTGATAATGCTTCAGTTTCAAAAAACCCAAAATATTCCTTTTCAGAAAATTTCAAAAGAAATAAAGACGGGTGTTCATTCAAGAGAGTAGATGCTGATGTCACATGGTTAGAGGAAATTGACATACCTGTAATAGTTGACTAAACAATAGTTGATCCAAAACATGATAATATACTTTGGAAACTGTCGGCACTTATATATATTATATGGTATAAATAGAATACCATGGTATTACCATTGTGATTATGTATTTATAATAGTATTTATTAATATAATATTTAGCTTTTATTTTTTATGTTTTCATTTGTCATTTTAATTTGAGTAATTTTGTTGTGCTTTTTTTTTTTTTTTTTAAATAGCTTGTTTATTTTTTAATTTAAAATATTTTTATTTAATAAACATACAGTCAAACCAAAAATGATTCAGACATTTTTGATAGTTTTGATATATTTTTACTAGTGGGTGCAGGACACTATGGTTCATTTATGTAAGTGAGGATATTAAAACTTCATACAGTGGACTACCAGTAAAACTGATAAAAATTTGGAACCAAAAATTCTTCAGACACTTTGACCTGACTATGTTTTGCTTAAGTGTTATCTGACATAATTAAGATAAATTTTTTCTGACACAGTTTAACTCTGAGATCTTGTCATATTTTATTACCGTTTTTTTATTTTTTTTTAAACTATAGTGAATAAACTATATTAATGAATGAAATGTTCAAGGTGTCTGAATAAATTTTGGTTTGACTGTATATCAGTTTTAGTAATTTTAGTACTTTGTTTATTTTTAGGTATATTCCAATAAATAATAGCCATAGTTTTAGTTAACAATAACATTAAAGCTTTTGTAAGTCCAAGTTCAATTTAATGTAAGTCCAAGTTAAATTTTCATCCTGATATTTGTCTGTTATGTTGAAAACCTTGCCTCTAACCACCACTAACTAGAATAGTGTAATTCTCTCTATTTCAGGGCCGGGGGTTTAGAGCAGACGCATTGAGAGTTATTATCATGCTCTGTTAAGTGCAGTTCAGTGTGAAGTTGTGCTGAGCATGTGTTGCCTTAGCTGGTGGTTTATATCAGGCTCAAGGCCAGACAATGAGTACAGCTCGATGAGAAACAGAACATCTGCTAGAACACACATAGATGTACACAATCTTGTCTTCTCGCTTTCTTTCTTCTCCTGCTCTCTCTTGATGCTGATAGGGTTCTCTCAGTTTAATGGTCCATTGATCCCACCCACTATAACAAGCCAAAAATGGCTACACATAATATTCACAGTATTTCAACATTTTATGCACTGAATTGTGTGGAATGGATAAAAAAAGGAATGCTTAGAGTGTACTAAACTCATTCATTTTTATTATATGTTGTCGTTTAAGAGACCGAGACATGCCTTTACTGGTAGCTAAAAGCATTTAAAGGGATAGTTTTCCCAAAAATGAAAATTATCCCATGATTTACTCACCCTCAAGCCATTCTAGGTGTATATGACTATCTTCTTTCAGATGAACACAATCAGAGATATATTTTAAAAAATCTTTCCTATAAGCTTTATAATAGTTGTGAATGAGGGGCCAGATTTTGAAGCCAAAAAAATGCATCCATCCATAATAAAAGTAATCCACATGGCTCCAGGCCTTCTTAATAAAGGCCTTCTGAAGCAAAGCGATGGGTTTTTGTAAGAAAAATATTAATATTTAAAACTTTATTAACTATAATAACTAGCTTTTGGCAGATGGCCGTACTCATCAATTTGTGGTGAAAGAGTATCTTCTGACACAACGTAAAACGTGGAGACACAGCGGATAGAGCAAAACAAAACATCGGTCACGAATTAGAAGTCTAAAACGATACTTTTTAAAGAGAAATGTCGGAGGATTTCGATATAAGAGAAGAAGAGCTTGAGTTTGTTGCCCAGCCCTATTTGTTTGAACTGCGAGAGGCGTCTAAGCTTATGATACTCTTCAATCCTGCATCATACATCGCTTCAGGGGTTACTCATTTGGCGCAAGTGGACTTGTGCAGTAGTCTGACGGAAGCTAGTTATTTGAATTTATAAAGTTTCTAAATATGGATACTTTTTTGGCTTAAAAAAAAAACAAAAAAAAATTGCAGCGGTGAGCAAATGAGACCTGCTCTTTTTCAAATGGTCTGTGAGGGTCTGGAGTTCTCACTAGTTGATCAGCTTTTGCTGTGAAAAACCTCACATTATCATTTGTGTTTCTGCTTTGATGCCGTTAGAATATTAAGAGCTTTCAGACAGGAATCTCTTGATAGAGATGAACGCTTATTTCGACAGGATCTGGCTCATTTGTTCTGCTTAGCATTGCAGAAACATATCATGTTCTGTTCTCACACTTTGGGAGGCATTTGCATTCTTTTCTTCACCATGTGAAGTCACACATGAACACACTGTGTTACTGAATCAGCTTGTGGTGTGATAAGTGTGAGAACAAACCCAGAAGCACAGCACAAGTGTTCCTCTCGACACGGCTCACTGGATATCAAACATTTTTCATAATTGTGGTTCTGCTGGTATATCCTTACAGAAATGTACTGAGGGAATACCGGTGATTGTGTCAGATGATATACAATGGCTTATGGTGTTAAATGAACACCATGTTCATATACATGACTAGGATTTTTAAAATATTTTGTTCACTAAGACTGCATTTATTTGATCAAAAATACAGTAAAAACTGTAATATTGTGAAATATTGTTACAATTTAAAATAACTCTTTACTATTTGTAACATACTGTATTTTATTATTACTTCATTACTCCAGTCTTCAGTGTCACATGATCCTTCAGAAATCATTCTAATATGCTGATTTGGTGCTCTAGAAACATTTATTATTATTATTATTATTATTATCAGTGATGAAAACAGTAGTGCATATTTTTGTGGAAATGGTGATGCATTTTTTTTCAGGATTATCTGATGAATAGTAAGTTAATAAAAACATCATTTATTTGAAATAGAATAGAATCTTTTGTGACATTATAAATTATTTATTGTCACTTTTAATCAATTTATTGCATCCTTACTGAATCAAAGTATTAATTTCTTTAAAAACATTCTTTTTGGCCCCAAACTTTTGAACAGTAGTGTACAATGGTATTTACATGATACTGTAAACAAGTACCATGTTAGAACAATATCTTTTACTCTCTGTATTATGTGTGTCTTTAGGGCTGAAGCTGTTGGCCACCGCCAGCAGAGACAGACTGATCCATGTTCTGGATGCGGATCAGGAATACGGCCTCCTGCAAACACTGGATGAACACTCTTCCTCTATCACTGCTGTCCGATTCGCTGGTGAGATCACTATGGCCTAGTTGAGTTTTATTTGAAAACAAATGCTGGGAGTGTTCATGTGTGACATCTTTGCTTGTTTTTTAGCTAACGAAGGGAAAGTCAGAATGATCAGTTGTGGTGCCGATAAGAGCATTTACTTCCGCACGGCACAGAAGGTGAGATTTAAACTCATCTGGTCATATTTAGATCTTTATTTTTTACAATAATTCTGCTGTTTTTATTGGCCTTCTCTAATATCTCTAATAAAAGTAGCATTTCCCTCACTGGTCAGAAGTCAAGTCACCTTTATTTTTATAGCACTTTTTAAGTAAAAATTGTTTCAAAGTAGCTTCACAGTATTAACAGGAAGGTAACAGAATCAGTGATGTAAAATTCATAGAAAGACAATAGTGTCATTATTCAGATCAATTCAGTGTTGATTCAATTCATGTCAATTGTGTAAAGTTCATTCATTATAAAACAAGTTCAGTCCAGCTATAAGCAGCTCTGCTGAAGACAGTAATGTCATTATTCAGCTCAATTCAGTTCAGGTTTTGTTCTTATCCAATCCTTCAGTGAGGACGAAACTGGGTCCTGAGTCAAAGCTGTCAGATTCCCCAGGCCTAAAGAAAATGTTGCCAGTGTTTCAAAGAACACCTGATTTAAAATAGACACACAAGCACTTAACACCCTCCTGCAAATGAGATACCAATGGCCAGTGATTAAGTGTTAAACACAAGCACTTTATTCTGACCTCATTCAATTGAGCGCTATTACTTACTAATTTCACAAATCAAAATTTCTCGTTAATTAATAACAGAAGAATGTTAATATTGCGTTACTCATTTGTTCCTGTGTAGGGTTTCATTAACGACGGAACAGTATTCTAAAGTGTTACCATTTTTTCTTACATTATACACAACTAAATTTTGATATGTAGTGCTTATATCAGTTTTCCTTGCTGAACTAATTATAAAACACCCCAAAACAGACAGAGGAGGGAACAGCGTTCACACGTACTCATCACATAGTAAGGAAGACTACCCTCTATGACATGGACATCGACCCCACGAGGAAGTATACTGTTATTGGCTGTCAGGATCGCAGCATCAGGTTTGTTTTCTTTTTTTTCTTTTCCTGATTTTTTGCAATAATTAGTATATTAGTAGTAGTAATAGTACTACTAATAGTAGTATCCTGTCCTTTTGTTCATCTGCTAGTTAAGCCTGTCTTCCAAGAAATTCCGGGCTATTATTTTGCTAATGTGTTTGTATCACGTGTTTTGATTCCTGTGTTTTCGCAGTGTATCAACTCATTTATGACAGTATGACTGTGTAGACAGGTGTGATGTATGTATGGACCTCATCTGACTGGGTGTTACAGTCACCTGTAGCCAGGCTCGCAGCGTTAGCAGATTATCACTCAGGTGTTTGTACAGTAGGAAGGAATTAGAGGCTCGACTGGTTAATCCACTCGCATTTAGCATGTTGTTGACCATGTGTACACACATGCAGACACACACTCACACAAACACACACTGAGTCAGCCTGTCTGTACTGTCTGAGACACATGACCCGCCAAAATCATTAGACCAGTGGTTTTCAACCTGTGGGCCGCGGCCCACTAGGGGTCCTCAGTGATTCTTCAGGTGGGCCACGAGATAACTTAATTTAAATATATTCATATAATTCATTAATTTAATTATTAATACGTTACATTAAAAAAGCTAAATTAAATTAATTAAAAAATAAATTTAAAACAAGGCACCACCTCTCTACGTACGTATTCTGTGATTGTTTAGCCCAGGCCGTTTCTCATCGTGTTGCTGTGAAATACAGACTGAACGGTGGCTCAAAATGCAAACTCTCTCAGTTGGAAAAAGAAAACCAGTGTCCCTAAAAAGGTTTTGATGGATGACGATTGTAATGAAGGTAAAGATGATTACAGTGACATACAGGAGTCGTTCATAAGGCATGAGCAAGTCAGTTATTATGCGCAAACAAACTCACCGATCGCTATAACATCGTATTTCTGCATGAACACAGTTCAATATATTCGCGTAGTTGTCAAAATCAATGCACTGTGATAATGGATGCTCGCCGAACAAGCGTGTTTTGGAGAAGTTTGAGAGGATCAGTGGTGTTATATGTGTTTAATCATTTTGAATGGATCCGCATATTATTTAAATTCAGTCCTTTGGTATCTCCCTGTCATCTTGTGTGGTATGGCAGGTTGACTTGTGCTTATTTGTTTAAGTTGCTGTATAAGTGAGCAGAGTAAGTACTTTTAAGTTGTAAAGAATGTCTGCAAAGTATGTTTGCAAAAAAGAACTGAAGGTTTTTTTCTTGAGTTTCTTCTTTAAAGAAATAATAACATGGGGTTGAAAAGTAATAACACTACAATACAAATGTTTTTGTGAAGGGGAGGATGGTGTAAGATTTCAGCCTAAAAAGAAATTATTATTATTATTATTATTATTGTTGTTGTTTTTTCTATACATTTTATTTTTGAGTTTGTGTGATTTTCATTATTCTGTGATATCATTAAATACTTATTGCTATAAAACAGTATTTTGTATGTCTGTACAGCAAATATTACCATAAATGTTATCATAATGTATAAATGTACAATAAAAAAAATAAAAATAATAATTATATATATATATATATATATATATATATATATAAATGTAAATTTGGAGTTTATTGAGGGAAAAGTCGTAGTTAATAGTGAATACATGTTCCCTATACTAAAGTGTTACCATATATACAGTGCTCAGCGTAAATGAGTACACCCCCTTTGAAAAGTAACATTTTAAACAATATCTCAATGAACACAAAAACAATTTCCAAAATAATATAACTTAGATATTTTTCCGTTTTGCTCAAATTAGGGTGATGCAAAAAAGAGTACACCCCACAACAAAAACTACTACATCTAGTACTTTGTATGGCCTCCATGATTTTTAATGACAGCACCAGGCATGGAATGAATAAGTTAGCAACATTTTGCAACATCTATCTTTTTCCATTCTTCAAGAATGACCTCTTTTAGAGACTGGATGCTGGATGGAGAGTGATGCTCAACAGAATTCCCTATAGGTGTTTGATTGGGTTCAGATCAGGAGACATACTTGGCCACTGAATCACTTTCACCCTGTTCTTCTTCAGAAATCCAACAGTGGCCTTAGATGTGTGTTTAGGATCATTGTCATGTTGGAAAAGTGCACAACGACCAAGGGCACGGAGTGATGGTAGCATCTTCTCTTTCAGTATAGAGCAGTACATCTGTGAATTCATTATGCCATCAATGAAATGCAGCTCCTCGACACCAGCAGCACTCATGCAGCCCCACATTAGGACACTGCCACCACCATGTTTCACTGTAGGCACCATGCATTTTTCATTTTATTCCTCACCTTTGCGACGCATGTTGAAGCCATCAGTTCCAAAAACATTTATCTTGGTCTCATCACTCCAGAGTATAGAGTCCCAGTAGTCTTCATCTTTGTCAGCATGGGCCCTGGCAAACTCTAGGCAGGCTTTTTTGTGCCTGGGCTTTAGGAGAGGCTTGTTTCATGGATGGCACCCCTGCATGCCATTCCTCTGCAGTGTACGCCGTATTGTGTCACGGGAAATAGTCACCCCAGTTTGGCTTTCTACTTCTTTGAGTAACTGCAGTGAACTTGCATGCCGATTTTCTTCAACCCTTCTCATTCTCAACTTGTGACATTTCTCCTCTATGTGGTGCCATTGCTGACAGCATGAAATGGGAAGGGGTTTTAACACCCTTTTATAGTCAACTGTCTGCTGGACACCTGTGTAATGAATAATTAGACTCACATGTGGTTGAAGTCTTGTTAAATTAGACATTTGTAGTCTAAAATTTAGCTTTGCTCCAGAGACTTTCAGTGGGATGTGCTCATTTTTGCAGTACACCCTAATTTGAGTAAAACTGAACATTTTGTTCTCTAAGTTATATTATTAACCTTACTTTCATGTTATAAGTTAAACAGATGTTATATAAAACTTAGTCTTGTCAGCATTTTGGAAATTGTTCTTGTGTTCATTGAGATATTGTTTAAAATTGTTACTTTTCAAAGGGCGTGTACTTATTTATGCTGAGCACTGTATATGTGTATGTATATATATATATAGCCCAGCATATTATAATAATTTCTGAAGGATCATGTGACCTTAAAGACTAATGGCTGCTTTGCTAAAATATATTAAAATAAAATAAAAAAAATCTTAAATTGTAATAATATTATATTGTAATAACACAAAGCAAATTTTATATATGAGACTCATTCATAAATATAGTAATTATTTGTGTGTGTGAGAAATAACCTGGACATGCTCTTGCCAGTTTTGTGAAATTTGCCCTACTGCTGACTTTGTCATTTTCAAGTTTTGCAATTTATTCTACAGCATTGGCACTCTTTGTAAGACTCACTTTGCCGTCCCACACAAAAGGGCAACATTAGGAAGGAACCAACACAGCGCATGACTTGCAACTGTTTTCCTTTGTTCATTCAAACTACGGTCGCAAATTCATTCTGCACTGTGGGCAAGAAAAATGCCAGGAATGTTGTGTCTAATACAGCTGACCATTTAGTGCCTTTGTCTCATTCTCACTGGAAGCAGCATCTTTTCTATGCTGTTTGGTGCAGTGGCAATGAATGATCTTAAAAGAAGGAGGCCTGACCTATACAAATGTATCAATAGAGTCAATAGTCAGTGTTGTAGGGCTGTGTACTGGAGCTCATTCTGAGTTTCCAATGCCTCTAATGGGCACAGACTCTTTTTTTCCTCATGCAAGTCATGTGAAGCCTGAGGGGTTCATTGGTTATGCTCCTCCCAAAGCTGGCAGTGCCTTGTTTGAACTGCTGTAAGGAATGGCAGTAGGAGGCATGACGCATAGCGCCCCCAGGTGGCTGAGAAAGAAAGGGGAAAAAGAATGGCTATCTCAACCAATCCAATCATTATACTACTTTAAAAGCTTGGGGTCAGTAAGATTTTGGAATTTTTTTTCTTCTGCTCACCAAGACTGCATTTATTTGATCTAAAATGCAGTTAAAGGGTTAGTTCACGCAAAAATTAAAATTGTAATTTATTACTTCATTTCGTTCCTCACCGGTAAGACCTTCGTTCATCTTCAGAACACAAATTAAGATGTTTTTGATGAAATCCGATGGCTCAGTGAGGCCTTCATTGACAGCAAGATAATTTATACTTTCAGATGCCCAGAAAGCTACTAAAGACATACTTAAAACAGACCATGTGACTACAGTGGTTTAACTTTAATGTTATGAAGCGACAAGAATACATTTTTTTTGTGTGCCAAAATCTTCAGGAATCTTTAATGAATAGAAGGTTTGAAAAGAACAGCATTTATTTGAAATAGAAATCTTTTGTTATATGTTTTTACTGTCACTTTTGATCAATTTAATGCTTGTGCACAGCGCTCCAACATGCAGCGCAGTAACGCTTCGGGCAGCATGATGTCCTTTCCCGATCCCGTTCCCGCCTCCCCTCCTCCCATTGTTTCTTGTCTTGTCTACATGGCTTTATCTAATAAATGCAAAAGGCCAAAAAAAAAAAAAGTATTAATTTACTAAATAAAAATCCTACTAACCCCAAAATTAAACGGTTATGTAGTTGATGTAATATACCTTTACATTTTACCCTCTTTCTGACCCTCAGCGATTGTCGCAGTCATGAAGGTTTCTAATTCTTGTTTGTTTGCAGGATCTTTAACATCTGCAATGGCAAACAGAAGAAGGTCTACAAGGGATCCCAGGGGGAGGACGGGACCCTTATCAAGGTAGGCAGACCCTGAATTAAGAGATTAGGCTTAATATTAGTTCAGATACTGCTTTTGCTCTCAGTCATACAGTTATTGATCCATCTGAATGTGTTAGGTTCAGACAGATCCCTCTGGTCTCTATGTGGCCACAAGCTGCTCAGACAAAAACATCTGCATCTTTGACTTCTACACTGGAGAATGTGTAGCCACCATGTTTGGCCACTCTGGTAAGATCCTGTTGCATGTGAGATTATGCAACTAAAATGTTTTAAACTTTTTAGAATAATGTTCATACCCTAAAATCAAGTCTAAGCAGCATTTTGTTTGTTTTCCTTTTAGAGATTGTAACAGGAATGAAGTTTACTAATGACTGTAAACATCTGATATCTGTGTCAGGAGACAGGTAGGTGTTCTGAAATTATGTTTCTCATACGAAGATTTTTAACTATATTTCGTTCACCATATTACAATGTTAAACATGTCTGTTGGTGTGTGTGTTCAGCTGCATCTTTGTATGGAGGCTCTGTCCTGAGTTGACCATCAAAATGAGACAACGGCTTTCAGATCTGAAACAGAATAGCAAACCTGTTCAGAAGACCCCTCCAAATAAACAACACACACTTAGGTATAAAACAAATCACACTCATTAGTTGTTTTTGCAATTACACAACTTAAAACTGTGATTTTATAATGTGTTTTTTGTGTCAGCGCAAGGAAAGAAATCCACAGTGCCCCAGTCATTGGCACCATGTCATCTGATAGTGACAAAGATGTGGAGGAAGAGGAGGGCATTGAGGATGAAGATGAGATGTTCCCTCACATGTCATCAGGTAGCAGTACTGGCGAGGAGACAGGTAATGCATCTGATATTCTACAACAATCTTACTAAACTAGTTTGGCTAGTTACATTATATCCGTCTCTTTTGGGTTGGGTTGGATCACGTTGTGTGATTTTATTGGGCGAGACTTCTTCCGAATGTTTATTTTAAGCTTTGAGAGCTTATATTACTGTTTGTTTCTGTTACAAGGATCATCTGAAGAAAAGCGCAATACTCTAAATTCCCACATGAAGAAGGTAAGAAAGTCTATGACAAGTTCACACCATTTTAACTTTGATTCTCTCATTTGGTTTAATTCTTCCCCATGCTGCTCTTTAATACACTTTTTTCTCTCTTCTCAGCAATCCAACAGTTGTGAACTTGAGGGTTCAGGTCCGCGGCCAAGGCGGCGCTGGTCCAGGCGAATGGGCAGTATGGATCTGAAGGTGAAGTCCATGCTGGACCTGAGGCAGCTGGAGTCTTTTGCCATGCCCCACTTCCCCAGCAAAACCCATGATGTTCATAAAGAGCTTCCACTGCCTAGGAACCAGGAACTGGGCAGCACCATCAGGTTTCAGACCATAGATGCATGGGTGAGATACAGAAGTCTTCAAAGAATTGCTTAGCTATAGCTTTATATGAAAAGAAACAAAACATACACACTTGTAACTTGTAATGTGATATAATGTCCAATATAGTCTCTCTGAGCCAGACTTGGGCATAAATCAACATAAATATACTCCACTGTGCCGTTTGAACTGACCAAAAACAGTTCACTTCTTGCATGCAACAATAATAAACTGGTATGCGCCAAAGTAAAAACTCATTAGAATAATGCATAGTCTCTGTGACATGTTGTAGAGACAACACAGAAGACATGAGTCAAATGAGAATCAAAACATCAATGCAAAGCTGTCTGTTCTGTACCTTTCTGACTTGTGTATATTTTCTGTAGGTACCTGAAGATAATGGACCAGGAGCACAAACACGTCCTCATTATATTCAGCTGTCTCCTCAAACTCCAGAGACAGAGGTGCTGTATCCTGAGGGATGTGAAGATCAAATCAGTCTTGCCGGCAGGTCAGTTTAAAAAAACAAACAAAATTCTCACCATTTTATGAGTCTTTAATCCACACAAAAATGAAAATTTTGTGATCATTTACCTTATGTAATTCCAAATCTGTATTACTTTGAAACAAGTAAGTTTGAAACAAAAATTTAATTTGGCAGTTCAAATGTATATGATGATATAAAACACCCTGTTGAGATGATCCTCAAATGTCTGTCCGCTCTCTTCTCTTTATTTGTACATAGTGAGTATCAGGTGAAAAAGTTGCCCCATGGAGTGAGATGTGCTAAAGTGAACTCTTGTCCTGAGAAGCAGAGTCCAGACAGTGCCTGCTCTATGGAGTATTCCAGCAGTCGTCTCTCTAGCCCTGAGCACCCTGGAGAAGGTAGAAAAAAACTAAACAAAAAAACTTGCACAGTCAATTTGTAAATGCAGTAGATGCAATGGGTCCTTGATAAGAAAAACGAGCAAATATTTCTGTGTTCGTTGTAGACTCTGAGCCCACTGAGCCACTGAGTGTAGATGGAAACTCTTCAGAACTGGATATGGAAGATCTTGATGAGGAAGAGGAGGACAGCTTAAGGAAGAATGAGGTTCAGACTCTTGTACCTCAGACCCCAGACCAGGAGGCCTTTCTCAAGAGGCATTTTGCAAACCTGTCAGACCTCAACAACCCTGGTAGGGTGTTTGTCATGTTCGCAATTTGCTTTAACACACTTTTTTTTTATTGTAAGTATTAGGGATGTGCAACAGCGATCGAGTACTCGACCGTGAAAGCGACGATCGATCATGTAAACGATGATTATATATTTTTTTCTTTTTCTTTTTCTTCTTCTTCTCCTGATTGGTTATAGCAGCACTTTGGGCACCCTTAGCTCTGATTTAGCTTGCCACAGCATGCGTCAAAAGACGTGAGAGAGAATGTCTGGCTTCACTTTGACAAAATAGATGAAAATACAGTTCAATGCAAGCTGTGCATCGCCAAGCTTTTATCTTGTGCTGAAAATATCCTTCAAATTATATTCATAATTAATTTAGCAATAATCATCAGCATAGGCGCCGAGCTCTCAAGTACCCACAGAAAAACAGATATTCTCATTTCATTTCAACCAATAAAAATCGACTGAAGCCTTCAGACACGGCTTTCTTTTCGTTTTTATAGTCCATTTGAGGCAGTTTTTATTTCGTTAATGTCGAGAGCACATTTGCATTCACAAACTTTTTGCAGATAAAAGTTGTAATAATAATAATGTAGATGAAAATAAAGCACAAATCTGCCATAAACATAGCATTATAAGAAATCTATAGTAAATTCTGTCGTTGCCCGTGTGTCAGCGCGCTGTCATGAAAGCCATCACGGCAGGAGCTCTCTCTCTCTCGCTATAGCACGTAACTTAAAGTTCACTGGCATTTGCATCCTTTTATGCAGATACAAGTTGTAATGTTACGTCTATGTTATGTATCTGAGTTATCTGATTAATATCATAGGATGTGTCATAGAACAGGCTTCAGTTTATTGGCATAAAGTCACTTAGCTCAGGCAGTTATTCCTTTTAGATGCTTCTTAACATTGCTGCATCATAATCACATGTTCATGGTTTCATAGACAGGTTTTCATGTCATATTTTCATTTTTAACATTCATTTTCATATCAGTCTTTGAATATTTTCATTAACCCCCCCCCCCCCCAACCAAAATGGAAAATTGCCAAAAATGCCCATCCCTAGTAAGTATGAGTTCTCATACTATTTTTTATTTTTTTTGGCAGCAAGTCCCACCAGAGTAACTCCAAATATCTCTGACAGCATGTCGTCGAAGTTTTTTTCTCAGAACTCTGCTAGCAGGTAAGACAGTCACCCTGTGAACAATCCCTTCTAACCGTGACTTCTATTCCCAATGACATTTGAGAGGAAAAACATGACATTGATCTACCATTTTTATTTATTTATTTTTTTTCTAGAACTGCATTCTTATTCCCCTTAAACAAATGCAGTGACAGTAAAACCACCAGTGGAGTGGTGCGGCCCCTTATCTCAGAGGTACGGCCCCTCATGGAGAATAAGAGTCCAAGCAAACAGCAGGAATCCCAGGGCTCTGAGAGGACAACAGGTCAGCGTTTAATTCAGAAGAAACGCACACCCATCATGGACTCCCGCAGACTTATCAGCCCCGTAGCAAAAGCTGCTGCAAGTCACAACAGTTCTGCAGGCATGAGGAAAGCTCAATCTATCCACAACATCTCCTCAGAGGGTAAAGCATCCATGAATTTGCACTACAGATTATATAATATTGTTTTATATTAGTTGCTCAAGGGGATCTGTCCCTGTAAAAGTGTACTGAAAGTTGCTTCGTGATAATCTAGATAATCTAAAGATAATCTAGTTGGGTGATTCATGGGTTAGTGACATAAGAGTGTGCACAAAAAAGAAAAATATTTTAAAAGGAAGGAAACATCTAGTTTTAAAATGTCCAGGGGTCTCTTTTATAATTGTTGCGTACGCACAAAATGGGCATAGAAATATGTACACGCAATTTTCCATGCACATATCAGGATTTATAAAAAACAAACTTGCAAAAAATATGTGTGCAACGCACAAATTCTTTTTTTCCTGGTGTGAGAAAAGTAATGAAGTAAACAGAATTATTTTAAACTCTGTTTTACATTTGATATACACATTTAGGATGCAAAATCTAGCTTTTTTGATTATGTACACTTTTAAGATGAAATCTATGAAAAGTTTTATAAAGCCCCAGGTCTTAGAAACACTCTTTGAAAAGTTACAGTTGACATTACTATAAGTGCACACATCTTAATAATTATTTCCAAAAAAGTTTTTAAATGTATTTTTAAACAAATTATTAAATAGACCAAGAATGAGTACTAATATTCATACTACCATTGTGCCCTTGAGAAAGGTGCGTAACCCTAAAAGCTGGAAAACCCTGCAAGACTTTTTCTTAGATTTTTGCCCTTATTTGCAGTCTGGAGGAGGCAACACTTCCAGTCAGAGTTGACAGATTTTGGGCATTATTTTGAGCCGATTTTAGAACACATGCCTGCGTTTAAGCCTAGTCCCAGACTAAAATGCATGTTTAAGCTGTTTTAACTAAAAGCAACTATCTTAAAGTATGTCAGTGTCATTGTTTTGTCTCAAGATGCACACCAGTAATATTTTTTTTCCAAGGCATGTTTATAAAAGCTACTTAAATTGAACTAAGGACTAATCCTGGCTTAATCTAAGCCCTGTCTGTGAAACCAGGCCATATTCTATTCATTTTTCATGTGTCTTCTAGTAGTACCTAGTAGGTAGTGTATAATCCTCAGTGGTTTAGTGTATGATGTTCAGTTTTTCTTTGTTACTATTTAAAAAGTCGGCAAGTGTATTAGTGCCTAGTGTTTTAAAAATCTGTTCAAATAAAAGTTTAAATGTCTTGTAGTGTTTTCCAGCCTTAAGTTGAAACTGCTATCATTTTTCAAGTGTCTGCTAAATGAAGAATAACTTGGAGATTCTTCTTTTCTCACATTAATCACCTGCACCCTCCCTCTTCTGATCAGCTGACATTGTCCAGACATCCAGTCGTCCTTCTAAGGAAGTCCACCCACAGCCCCAGACCTCTGAAAGACCACGGCGTTCTCTTCCCTCTGCGTCACTCACCAGCCCTACCACTACCCTGCCCAGGGACATCACTACGCCTACCAAATCCAAATCCCGTTCCTACATGAGTCCTACCACTAGCTCCATGGCCAAGATTTCCCGCTCTGTTTCCATGGGTGACAACTTGAATGTCATGGAACTAGGAGAAGACATAGGATCTTCAGACCCACGCCGGGGCTCAGGTTCTGACTATTCCAACCCTCGGAGCTCCTCCCAGAGCAAGCCCACCACTCCTGTTACCCAGGTGTCTTCCTTTAATACTTCGACGTCCCCATTTCCAGGCCCCCTCACGCCCCATGCAGCAGTCGTACCTACACTGAGTGCTGGCTCAACTGGAAACTCTTCCTCTAAAGGTCTCCAGGTCAAACTGACTGGCAGTGCTCGACCCCTGCTCCATATAGACATTCCCAATCCTCTTCCAGATAAACCCTTCTTATCTTCCCTCTCGCCGAGCAGCAAGAGCCCGAAGTTTGTACAAAAGGAAAAGGAGTCCTTGAGTAGAGCCCCAACAACTCCCTCTTCACCTTCTGGAGCAGTTCACCTGCCCAACAGCATCGTACAGCCAGTCACAGCTGTTTGTTTGAGCCCATCTGAAAACCCAGAACAGATTGAGCTCAATATGGTACTTATTCCCAGCCAGACCAAGAACTTAACAGAAGCTGAACTTAACTCGCCAAGAAAAAAGGATACTCCTGAGGCTGAGTGCTCTCCCATGAGCCAGTGCAGCCCAAGTCTTCTTCAGTCTTCCTCAGGAGCCCAAGACTCAGGTTTGCTGGGACATCAGTCTTCCCTCGTTCCATCTTCCATTCTGCTACGGCTTGGGCTTTCTAAACACTTGTTTACCAAAGGGCTCTGGCCTCTCTCATCCTCCTCCTCCTCCATCACTTCTTTCATCTCCTCTTCACCTTCTCCATCCATTAATCAATACCACCTGCAGGGTGAGGCATGCCCTTACTAACACTTGCTGTAACATCCATCTTCTAAACCAGTGGTACTCAACCAGTTTATGGGCCAAGTTAACACATTTATTTTACTTACTAAAACATTCTTTATTAAACCAAATACATGGATGATCCTTAAAGCATCAACTGTAATTCATAGAGTAAAGCTGTATGTAGTACATACAACACTTAACATAATTTACACAAGTAGAAGCTTCCTGGATCAACATCCTTTGATGCAACAACATTCCTACCAACCAAATTATTGCCCTCTGATTTCATATTTATGACCAGGAACAACATTCCTATCAACTGATCATTGTCCTCTGATTTTAGGGTAAAATTAGGATTAGGTTAGGACAAGGGTTTATCCAATCTCCTGGAAGGCCACTTTTCTGCAAAGTTTAGCTCTATTAAACCTGCCTGGATGTTTTTAGGGATCTTCAAGACTTTGATTAGCTATTTTATGTGTGTTTAATTAGAGTTAGACCTAAATTCTGTTGGAAAGTGGCCCTCCAGGAGCAGGATTGGGCATCCTTGGGATAGGTCAAGAGTGTCCAATCCTACTCCTGGAGGTCTACCTTCCATTAGTGTTTAGCTACAACCCTAGTTAAACACACCAGACCCTGTTAATCAAGGTCTTTAGAATTAAGGATGGAGTTGGGAGTTAAATGCTGCAAGAAAGTGACCCTCCTAGAGAAATATTGGTCCTGGAACAACATTCCTACCAACGCACAATCATTAACCTCTGATCTTTAAGATAAGGTACTGCAACAATTTTCTTAAGATCAATCATTTTCCTCCAGTTTAATGTTGTTGGTTAATAATTGGAATGCTGTTCCAGGAAAATCAAATGATGTTAATCCATGTCATACTTCTGTAAATCACTTTGTGCTGAGTACCACTTCTCTAAATCATTATCATTACATTATACTTCTCAGTTTCACTTTTTTGTATGCTCAGTCAAAATTGGATTGTTTTCTTGCGAGGCTCATGTTAAGACACAGTATGATTCTAACAGAGTTCGGTTTCTCTTCTGCAGACACATCTCTCAGTGTGGATTCTTGTAGGCTGGTTGCCAATGAATTGCAGAGCAGTTTTAAAAGAGCCTCCCACCTCTACAAAATGGTAGGTTATCATTAGGTCACATTCACATGTAATTGTAGAGTAGGCTGCACTTCAGCCCACACGACTGCCTAAACTGTTTTGTGTGGCTGACTTGACTCTAACTTTGCATATGTGTGTGCGCTCCTGTAGCTAAGCAACTCCACCAACTCCAGTGAGGAGCAGCAGGAAATGACACGTGTGCTGGCCGAAGCATTTCAGGCAATGAGAGATGAGCTGAATTGCCTGCCACCATGCACTCCTTCAAGACCGCCTAGCACTTGCACAGTGCCCATGTTGGCTAACAGTAATGCAACATTGGGCGATGACAGGACATTAGCCCTTCTAGAGCAGTACTCCAAATTGCTGCTCAGTGCGGTAGAGAAGAGGATGGACAACAAAATCTGACCACTTTGTGCACTGTGGCTGCAACAGGATACCAAGCCATGAGACTGTTTTAGATAGTGGGGAGCTTTTAATAAAGAGATTGAGAAGAAATGCCACTATCCTACCTCCCTGTTTAGCATGCTACAATGGCAGGAACACACCCCTGATTTTTCTCACCTCTTTGTGTCCTGCTACTAAAAATGTATCCGGATGGTTTCGCCATGGTAACATTCGAAAGACGTACATGTCATCAAGGAGAGTACTTGATTACATGGTTTGCTGACTGCACGGTACAGCAATTTGGTCAGTCTTAAAGACAAATAAGCAGTTTTATATGGATACAATATTCTGTCATATTTTAAACTAAAACAATTACAGAGAAAATGAATTGTTGTTGTTGAGAATAATTTCCGGCAAGCATTATGTATTTGAACATTGTGCTTGATATTTAAAAAAAATTCTCAATGCTCTACTTCAAAGGGACCGGTATCCCTGGAAGTGTTAGCAATGCAGGTTTGTCACACTTTTACATTTTATTATGGAATGATTTTTATACTGTATTTTGTGTTTGTGCTGATACTCTAAAGTTGAATTGGGGCTTTGGGGTGTGTATTTATTATTCTCATGTGATAGGTCAATGAGTTGCACAGAGGCTCTTCAACATGTGTTTGTTGTACAGTGTCAATGTCCTGATACCCAGCAGGGTCAGTTGGGTGCCAGAGGAAAAATTTGAAGGATGATTTTGTATTATTTGCAGGACTTTTTTGTACTTGAATGGTAACTTTCTCATGGATACGGGTGCCTTAATCTTGACCAGCAATTTGTTTTAAGGAATAAATCCGGCATTTGTAATACAAGCAGGTTATATATCAAAATGATCAGTGATTAATAAATTCCAGGTTGCAAATGGTAACAGAAACAAAACTGCCATAAAAGCACTGAATTGACCATTCTAGTGATACTGATAGAGATGCAATAGCCAAGTAGATAGAAAAAGTTTCTTGAACTTTCGTGCACAAATTATGAGAAAGGTTTACAAATTTTAAGTTTGGTTTTGAAAATATCCTTGTCCTGAAATGTAATGCATTTTTACATATTGCTTTCCGGTGATGACTTCTTAAAAGTATTTTTTATTGTCATGTGATGTGCTCTCATTTCCCCAAGAACTAAACAAAACAGTCATTCTGTAATCCACAATCCCTTGCTAACTAGGTTAAGATATTGCCTCTCTTACCTCTGGTAGAAACAATTCTTCTTTTACATAATAATATTGAAACTTTTTTATTAAGCTTAATTCAAATTATGGCATTGTTAATGTTAAGTGTACTGTAACTTCTATACTGTAGATGGACCAGCACATATTTTATTATGTCCAGCTTCTACTGATACAAATTGCACACGAAAGCTAGGTGCACACTGTACGATTTTGGGATCTTAAAAGATTATTTTTTGTCAAAGAGCAAAACTGAATCTATGATCAATTAGTATGACATGCTCTTTGTGAATGAAAATGTCAGAATATGACATAATTGATAATGTAAACACCCAGTCGATGCCATCAGTCAAGACCAAAGATGCATATCATACAGCATGACATAAGATACAGGTGATGTCACAGTCACCATTGCCTTTTATACAGGATTTTACTGGGGTCATACTGTACGATCTGACAAAAAAAAAAAAAAAATTGCACTGTGTACACCCAGCTTAAATCAACACTGCAACTAGTTCAGTACAGCTGCAACTTGCCTGGTGTCTGAGATGCATAAATTCTATTAATTGACTTGTTGCTTAGTTCCATTGTTGCTCACATTCTTTTGAGGATTGTCAGTACAGATTTATTAACAACAAAAGATGCAAAATGCAATTACAATTAAAAAAACAATGCAAATTTTTACTCATTGTAGCCCAAAAAAGGGATATACACTCTATTTCACCAATGGCAGATTGCACTGGCAGTCTTGTAGTAAAATAGATTTATTAAAACCCATTTGGTACGCAACAAAAGCTCCTATTTGCCATCTCATAAAAAATGCTATGGCTTTAAGAGAGACTGAAAATGCATGACATAAAAATGATATATAACGTAAGCCCAGACAGACTTGATTTAGCTAGCTAGAGGTCTTCAGTGATATAGCAGAAGTGAAAACCGTACAGTAGGACTGCATCTGTAACAAAAGCACTATGTGAGAATCAGCATGAATGCACTACATATGCATGAAGAATGGGTTTTTAGGGCAGAATTTAGGGTTGGCTCGCATGGTTGCATGCTTGACCTGCTGCTCATGAACAATCATGCAAACCTTCAACTTTCAGTGCTATCTCTGTGGTGACCAGCTCTGCTTTCATGTAACATATGGCCAATTGATCAAGATGTAGTCTAGGATTACAGATGGACCAGTAGTTTCTAAGACTGTTTCTTTTTGGAAACTTGTGACTTTGTGTTACCTTTTGCTCCAACTGAAGTCAAGTGTTCCTATTCTCAGTGTTTATACAATCTATGATCTGAAATCTCTTTCTCAGAGAAGTCAAACAAATAAAACTGTATTTATTACATGGGAAATAGAATTGTTTATTGCGATATTTATTCCATATCACTTAAAAATATACTCATGAATCTCACATCTCATCTCATGAAGTCTCTGAATCTTCACCTTTGAACAGGAGATATTATGTGATAACAGTCTCATAGTGATCCTACAGCGTTTGTCAGGGATTCCACCAGTTGGAAGTAATTGTACTTTATATCATATTCCATGTCATACCAGAAATTCACTGCCAAGACAAAAAGAGCATGTTAAACATCATTGTCATTCATGATTATTTACATTATTGACCATAAGAAAAGTACAGAACAGAATATGCAAGTAGGGATGCACTGAAATCGAAAATTGGTTTTGGAGGGCCAAAATTAGTGACCGAAACAGCAATCTTATTGGCTGACAGCAGTCTATAATGTCACAAACTTAAGATTATTAAAAATTAAGGTTGAACCACTGCAGTCATGTCGACTGTGTTAACGATATCTTTAGTACCTTTCTGGACCTTGAAAGTGTTGGTTAAATTGCTGTATATGGACAAGCCATATACCTCTCAGATTTCATAAAAAAATGATGAACAAAGGTCTTACGGGTGTAGAACGACATGAGGGTGAGTAATTAATGACAGAAATTTTATTTTTGGGTGAACTAACCCTTTAAAGTGCATAAAAAGTCTCAGAGTACATCCTGGAGAAGACTTTCATCAAAGTGAGCTTTAGCTCCTTGCGGTTTCCTGAGGGGTTAAGTTGAGATGGCAAGAGCCTTTGCTCTATGCTCCTCATGCCTTTGCATCCCTTTAGATGAAGCAAGGGCTGTATTCTCCCCCTTAGAAGTAGTGGTAGGTCTGAGGTTGTACATCCTTGGATAGCATGGAAGTGGAAACAACTTCCCTGGCTATATTTAAAAAAATAAAATAAAATAAAAAACCTTGCTATGAGCACTTTACTGATGAAACTGTGACTTGACACGGCACTTACATACAGTTGTACTCATGTTGATTTGATTGCTTCTACTATTCTCATTTGTAAGTCGCTTTGGAGAAAAGCCTCTGCTAAATGACTAAATGTAAACGTATTAGAGAAGTTAAGGCCGTGTGTCCACCAAAGCGTTTTTTCCAGCGGCTAGCGTACTTTTCCAATTGTTTTCAATGGGAGCATTTTTTAAACGCCAGGAGCGTAATGAGGTGCTGAGCGTCTTTTTCATGATCAAGCGCTGAGAGCTTGGCATTTTTCACTGGTCGCCTCGAGTTGAAGAATGTTCAACTTTGAGTAAAACGCTGCGCTCATCACTGTCACTGTTTAGCCAGCCGTCCAATCAGAGTGGAGGAGGGGCGGGATAAATAAAAACACCGGCCAACTGTCACAACATTCTTGCTGTACAACAACATCAACAAGCAGAGAACGGAACAAATTGGGTGAGAAATTAATATTGCTGGTCTCCGAACATACACAGCAAGTATTCCACATTGTGTCGACATTTTTAGTCTGAAACAAATTACCTGCAAAATCAGTTATAAGTAACAGTGCCATGGATATACCGTATCATAGCAACAAAGCGTCTCAAATGAAAAAAACTGCTGCGCAGCTGAAGCGCTCTCAAGCGCTCACAGACAGGCGTTTTAAGCAGTTTTCAGCTGGCTAAAAACGCTTTGGTGGACACACGGCCTAAGTCTACAAGTCACATTTTTTTCTTGCGCCCTGGGGGTTGACCCGCCTTGACTCTTAACTGATTGGTTTGTAGAGTCAGGTTATTTAATGTCCACTATGGTCTGCATATCTACAGTCTAGTGAGGCAGGCAGTCCCTCAGCATAGCGGAGTTGGTATTGGTTCCCCATAGCGTCAACTCTATGATGCCACGTCGAAGTTCCACTTTGAAAAGGAACATCTATAACTGTAAAATTCTGTCGATTTATTACGAAATTCAAACAATAAATGTCATTTTGGCGCTCTTTAATACTGCATGAAAGATAGCTGTAGCACCTCAGTTCAAGTGGCACGTGAACTGATCATCTCTTCTTCTTTACTACTAATTACAGCACCAAATAAACATGAATGAACATCAGAAGGATTGTTAAAAAATAAAGTACAACTTACCAAAATGAATCCTGTCTCATGTAATCACTCAATCGGTGTTTCAACCAAGGAAAGACGTCAATAAAACAGCTTGTAGGCTATACAAGCTATATGTCACTTAACGTTACATTTACCTCAGTAAAACTATTCATTGTCCATAAAGTCAATAGTTAGCTAGAAAAAAATAACTATAGAGAAGGGCATTTTATAAATGCACCGTATTACATGTTCATTATATTTTCACTAAAAGGGTTAGTTCACCTAAAATGAAAATTCTGTCATTAATTACTCACCCTCATGTCGTCCCAAACCCGTAAGACCTTCGTTCATCTTCAGAACACAAGTTAAGATATTTTTGATGAAATCAGAGAGCTTTCTGACCTCTCTATAGACAGCAACATCGTAACCAATTTCAATGCCCAGAAAGGTAGTAAAGACATCATTAAAATAGTCCATGTGACTACAGAGAATACGTTTTGTGCACAAAAACAAAACAAAAATAAATAATTTTTTCAACAATTTCTTCTCTTCCCTGTCATATCCTACGCTGTTGACATTGTAAACACAGTGCAGCGCTTCCGGGTTCTGCGTCAGAATGCCGGCTCAGTGTTGACTGATGCTGTACACGTGAGCACCACAACGCATGCGTGTGCTGCTGACGCAGGAGCTGGCCAATAATGAGCTGGTGTTCTGACGCACAAAGGTCTTACGGGTTTGGAACAACATGAGGGTGAATTATTAATGACAGAAATTTAAATTTTTGGTGAACTAGTGATTCCTTTTTTCATGTATATTTGAATAAATCTGTAATGAAAACAAGTTATTACAGTTTATTGTAGTTTAAATGTTAATATTTCAGCAACAAACTGGAGTAGAAACAGTTCTAAAGCCATTTCTACAAAGCTTTTTGAGTATTGATTATTGAATAAGTTTGATTAATTTATTGATTATTCATTTATTCTTCATTTTCAGTTTTCGGCCAAATGCGTCCTGAATTTTCGGTTTCGGACCAGAATTTTCATTTCGGTGCATCTCTCCAAGTTAGTATTGTTAGCAATCTTGTCAGTAGTCACATCACCGACCCGCTATGCAGCCGTGAGACTGTCGCACATGGTGGAACCACAGGGAGGGCAGGTACAGCATTTCTCCAGATTTCACAGTGCAGTGCAGAGGTTTAGCCAGCCTGTAGGAGGGATATCGCTCGTAATCTGGGTTCAAGGGGTCTAGAGGGATCCAGGGCACCTGAAAGAGGTTTAAAAGATGTGGACAAATATTGCAAAAAATATTTTTAATTATAAAAATGTATAGAAAAATATAGAATTCAATTTTAATAGTTTAATTTTAATAAACTTAAATACTTTGATTGAATCTTCCACATCCACTATTTCAAAGGTGCTATCTTCTTTCTGTCTGTATGTTGCTGACTGGTAGAGCTCTATGAGAAGACAATGCCAGTATACAGAGGCAGAGCCATGAGGCCATTTCCTTAGGTATGTTAAGCTAAGCAAGCAAAATTAAAGAGAGAAACAACTCCTTACCATACGGTATGAAAGGTCTATCAGTCGGAGGAAGTAAAATAAACTCTTTCTGCCCAGAGATCACGCAGTATAGATTCTCATAATGATCTTTATGCACTGCAGATAAAACAAAATGGTGTTCACTTACAAAATTGGGTGTGAAAACAGTAGTTTCTCAACCTTTTTGATTCTAAGGTTACTGTCTACAACAATATTCAAAGGCTCTTCTAGATTTTTTTTTTTTTTTTTTTCAAGATTCCAGAAGTTTTAAGGTTCCCGCTATTTGTAAACAATGATTTTCTGATTTACCGGATAAGGATAAAGAATATTTTAGAGCTTGTTATTAAAATGGCTATGGCATTTTAAGATCTTATTAATTTACATGTCTTTTCTAGGTCTAGAAAACACACTTTTAAAATTAGTGTATCCAGGATTTTTAAAACCATGGGAAAAAAAGAACAGTTGTTGAGGACCTAAATTAAAATAAGATTTGTTTTGGCAATTTTCAATGCTTGTTTGTCTTATTTTAAACTATATAAATTATTTCATCCTGAGGCTCGTTTAAAAGGTTGCTGAGGCCTCCTGGTTGAGAACCACTGGTTTAAAGTTTACAATATCTTATGTTTATGAACAAGTGAAGACAAACTCACTTGATGTAACAGCACTTGCCTCCCCAAGCCAGAAATTTACAGCATCAGGCTTTTTTCCTGAAAAAAAACAACAATAATAATTTCAGAATCCACATTTCAATATTTTGCCATTCTCTAGGTAAAAACTGAATGTAAAATGTGTGGACATACCAAGAGCTTCACTCATCCAGGGAATGTGAGTCTTTACGTCTCCCGTCAGCTCCGGTAACTCCTCAGTTAGATTTGAGCATTGCTTCTGAACGTAAAACACACCACTGCTCTTCACCTTCCCCTCTACGATATCCAGCAGAGAGGAGAAGGACATCTGACGCTCCTCTGGCATCACAAAGCGATTCCCGTTTACGGCATCTGCGTATCCGTTTGGAGTGACGGCCACACTGATGACTTTGGAGCCCACTTTCTCTCTGCACAAATATGAAAAGAAAAGTTGCAAAGAAACATTTTCAGGGTATAATGTTTAAATGTTAGATCTGATCATCTGATTGGCTCACCTGAGATATGTGGGGTTCCATTTTGACAAAGCTGGCCAATCACTGAAGGCATTGCGAATGATGCAGGGCTTGTTGGGGCCAATCCAGTCACGATAAAACTGAAGTGGAGAAAGGGGCCCATCCAGGTATGGCACTGCATCGGTAAGATAAAGCTCTAAGGAAGAAAAGACATATATCACTGATAAGTCATTACAAGGCTTTCAACAAAAAAGTAGGCCCATGTTTTGGAGTATTCTGGGTTAAAAACTGACTTTGCACAAAAAAAAAAAAAAAAAAAAACGTTTTATTGTAACATTGTTTTCATAACAATCCCAATTTTTATGATACATATATATATATATATATATATATAAAACCTGATTTAAATAAATAATAAATTAATACATTTGATTAAAATGTAAATAATAAAAATAACATTTAATTTAAAAAAAATATAAATAACTATATAAACAAAACAAATTATTAAAATAAATACAATTTAATTTAAAATAAAAATAAGAAAATCAATGTAAAAAAAATAAAAAAGATTAAACTTGGTAAATAAATATATTAAAATAAAAATTGCTTAAAACAAATAAAATATGATTGAAAAATTAATAAATGTATATATTAATAAAAATAAATACATTAATAAAATGCATCTAACTTACATCTGCAACTTACAGCTAGTAAAAAAAAAAGCAATGATGTAATGTAGGCTAATAGAATATTTTACACATTTATAATTTTTTCACAGCATTATTTTGGTCTTTTTACACACACACACACACACACATACATATATATATAGCCATCTTTTACATTGTAGGATGGGGGTCCCTCATGCAAATGATCGTATTTTGGTGTCAGTGGCATGGTGCAACAAAATTTTTTGTGTAACGTTATATTCTGTAAATGGTGTGTAAATTTTATATTGCATGTAAACTATCTATCTATCTATCGGCATGATTATATGGATATATATGGCTATATATTAAATGCGTTCATATGTCAATAACAGACAGCCAATGAACTCACCCCGAGCTTCTTTAGGAAAATCCCTCAAGCATACTTTAACTGCATCCATAACCCTATCCACATGTTTCTATGGAACCAATATATTAACTATTGATTTTTCAAGCCCGTCAGCCTAATATACTCATAATATACTTTTCTTCCATGCATGCCAAAGTATCTATATACGTAAAACTACACATTTAACTATTAATGGTTTAAAATGATTTGTGACAGCTCGTGCACACCTCACATGTTTAACAGTTGTTATAACATTCGTCTTCCGCTCATGCGCGTAAGTGACTGTTTACAGCGTTGTATCTGTCCCCCTCTACTGTCCGGAGACTGCATTGCATGTAAATATTTTTATTTTCAAGTTGTTATATTTTGTTAGCGCAAAAGGCCAACAAATTAGTATGTTTGATGTTTTATTACAAAAAAAAATAAAAAAAAATAAAAAAAATTTTTTTTGAGCATACTAGAGAACTCCTTAGTTTTGAAGACATGATTTGTCACGCCTCTGAGTAGCTTCACACTTGATGCCAATTAGATCACACCCACAGGTACAGAAACACAGAGACTGGGAAACTTTACTTTATGTAAATCCGTTGTCTTCCAATGGAGCATAAGGAACATGGATGAGGAGGCAGCCCTCGAAAATTACTTTGACCAGACTATTGCTGTAAGTTGTAAAATGAAATGCGAAAATGCTTGTGAAAGGTGAGTCTTTGTTAGCTGAAAACATATTCAATATTATCGAGATACATTCAAGTCTGCACAGGCTCTTATAAGATAAATAAAGTAATTATAAATAATGAAAAAGAAACTAATATAGAAAAAAAACATGTTGCTAAACAAATGAATAAATGAATAGAAAAACTAAATATTGCTATGCTAGTCATACATTTAAGATGAGTAATTAATATATTGTTTTAATAAATGTAATTTACGTGATTAAAATATCTATCCTTGTCATTTTTTATTTGGAATGTTGGTCCTCCATAACAATATATGGTCTGTTGAATTGAATTGATTGAATAAAACCTATTAAAGTAATAGGAATTTTTTTGTTCTCCTAAGGGTTCATCTGATTACATCTTTGAGGGGGATTTGGGCCTACAGGGTCCAGGTCCACAGCTCCAGGATTCTTCTTTCCTGCCCTCTTTAACCTCTCAGGAGAAAGATCTTACTGAGGACTTGGACCTGAGCTTCTTACCTGATGAACTGAGCAGTCAAGATGAGCCGCCACAGGCTGAGAATGTCAGCACTAATGAGGACAGTGGCATTTACACCGATGGTCCACCGAGAGAGGCAACAGAGAAAAATACTGACACCAATAATTCTGGCAGAAACACCTCACAGTTCAGTCTCCCGATGACTCCCATGACTCCTATGACCCCCATGACCCCAGTGACAGAGAGTTCAGGCATTATCCCACAATTACAGTAAGACATTTTATAGGGAAAATATGGTGTATCTGAGATTCTTTTTAACATCGTACTTATGGCATCATATAGGCCTAGAGCTTTTTCCAAGTGTTGCAGAAAAGGCTGTAAATTATTTTGACTCCATAATTTCACCAAAACAAATGTCTGTACCTTTCAATAGAATCCTTTGCACAAGTAAAGAGTGATTACTTCTGAAAAACCAGCCACTGGATCCTAGTTTTTAGTGAGAAATGGTCATCTGTTGACCATGCCAGTCTATATGTCCAAACCTGTTTTTGATTATACACAGGAATATTGTGTCAACAGTGAATCTTGCTTGTCCTCTGGATCTCAAATCCATCGCACTTCAAGCTCGAAATGCTGAATACAACCCAAAGGTACTTTCCTACTGAAGTTTATCCAACACTGTATAGAACTGTATTAAATCATATACAAATATTATGTAGCTTTCTTAAAGGAATAGTTCCTGTAAATTGTAAAGTCATTGTTTACTCTGTTGACAGAAGGATGGGTAAAAAAAGATAAAAGTATCATTTTTGGGTGAACTATTTCTTTAAGGTAAACTGTCCCTGGTATAACTCCAAATTTCATTTCTATATAGCGTTTTGCTGCAGTTATAATGAGGATCCGTGAACCAAGAACTACTGCTCTCATTTTCAGCTCTGGAAAAATGGTCTGCACTGGGGCCAAGAGGTATACATAATATATATATTCAAAACTCTTAACTATGATGCATTAGGGTAGCACGACTGCAAAACAGATAAACTTAGCTCAGAAATAGTCTTACATGTGTCTTTTACTCTATATTTGCCTTTTCCTTTGTTTATCTTTCCAAGCAGTGAGGAGCAATCTCGCCTTGCTGCACGGAAATATGCCCGGGTGGTACAGAAACTTGGTTTTCCTGCCAAATTCCTTGACTTCAAGATCCAAAACATGGTTGGAAGTTGTGATGTGTGCTTTCCTATACGCTTAGAAGGCCTGGTCCTCACTCACCAGCAGTTCAGCAGGTCTGGACAGGCGTCTGTCTATCATAAACGAGTTTGATGGTTACAGGTCCACAATATTATATGACTTAACTACCTCATCTTTAACCACTGTCAACCATTTTACCCCTCCAGCTACGAGCCGGAGTTGTTTCCTGGTTTGATATATCGCATGGTGAAGCCACGTATTGTGCTGTTGATTTTTGTATCTGGAAAAGTTGTGCTCACAGGTATAGTTGATATATAGTCTTATTCTCTATTATAATCAAAAATTTTGTGAAACTATTTTGTTATTATGATTTTAGGTGCAAAAGAGCGGTCAGAGATCTATGAAGCCTTTGAAAATATTTATCCCATCCTGAAAGGGTTTAGGAAGCAGTAGAAGCACTGCACTTACGTGGAAACGTGCTGCATGCAAATATCTGTCTGTAACGATGTGTATCCATGTGTTGGTGGTATTTGAAAGGTTTGAATGCAATAATTGAGTCAAACTTTTGTTATTGCACTTTTTTTACTCTTTACGTTTACTTTGTAATGTCTGCATTAGTGAGGGTTGCTGAGATAACAGAGCATCCTAAAGTGTCCTGTGAACAGTAAATGTTTTGTTAAAATATTCACATTTGCCCTGTGTGGACTCTCGAATGGAGACACTAAGTATCCACTTCGGTTATGACTATGTTTTGTCCCTCTTGTACATGTTGATGCAGGTAAATAAACTTTGAACACTTCTCTTTTGCATACTATACTTGTGTGCGTTGTAGTGTTTTTGAAAGAGTATTTTATGCTTACTGAAGCTGCATTTATTTGATCAATAATACAGTAAAAATAGTAATATTGTGAAATATTATTACAATTTAAAATAGCTCTTTTCTTTATTTAATATATTTTAAATTGTAATTATTCTTGTGATGACAAAGCTGAATTACTCTAGTCTTCAGTCACACAATCCTTCAGAAATCATTCTAATATGCTGCTTTGGTCCTCAAGAAACATTTTAGATACAAGTATGGTCAATTTTTTTCTAAAGAAAAAAACCACCACACACGTGACAGCACAAACACAAACATAACGTCACATGGTGCGTAGGGCAGACAGCCATCACACACAGCTAGTCATAGAGATTCTCAGGATCAGAACGACTGGGGTTTTTTAAAAATATATTTTCAACCACAAATCATGTAAATCTCACAGTGAACGTTTCTAAGAGGCTTTTAGTCTTCACAGAGCCTGTATCATCATGGCTTGTCCCTTAACAGGCGAACCCCGGCCTTCGGGGCCTGGTGAAGAGTATCCAGAGTCTGGATCAGAGGCCCGGGCGCCCGCCCGACCCCATCCGCCTCAGCAGCACCTTCAACCGGCGTGCGCTGCTGCCGCGGTGATGGTGGAGGCGCTGGATGATGCAGAGGGTCTCTTTGTTGCCGTGGAGAGATGTCCCCTCTGCAACACCGCCAGACGCAGACTGACCTGCGCCCGTTGCATTCAGAGCGGGGATTTCGTATATTTTGACGGGAGAAATCCGGAGAGGTGTTTTCATTTCTTTTTTTTCTCTTATTTACGCTATCTGCTAATACAGTTTAGCTTGCTAGCATTTTTCAGTATTATCCGTTTCGTATCTTTTTATTTTATTTAAGCACACGTTGCCCCTTGATTTTAAGTGTTTTCGGGGTTAATATGAGTTCTGTGAAGATTCTTGTGATAGTATTTTGCTAATTCATGGCCCTAGTTTGCTAACATGCTAACTGCTAATTTTGTAAACAAACTATCAGACAACAACAAAGACGTTCACGTTTCAGCTGTCTCTTTCATTTCTTGTCAGATGTCAAATGCGTGGCTATTTAAATATGTTTCAAATCCATAATTAAAAGTGTTGTCATGGCTTATATAAGTTTTGCGAAGAAATATTGTGGCAATATTTGTGTTGACCTAGATTTAGCTGAGTCATGTTACCAAATCTGACAATATCATTATTAACTTGTGCGTGTGTTTATATATATATATATATATATATATATATATATATATATATATATATATATGAATTTCCTTGTTGTGGAAAACTCTGTATTCTCACTAGTGTATTTATTGTATTTCTGCCAACAGGTATTCAGAAAAGCTTGAAAGACTACAGAAGCTCAAAAATGAAAAGGAGAATCTTCAACAGAGGTATTATATCAGCATCATGTGATGCACAATCAACATTGTTCATTGATAATACTCAGTCTGAATATTCCTTTTGTTTCAGAGTCATCGAAGCCATGAACAAGAAAGTCGAGGCAGACCAGCTTGTAAGTATTTTTGTTAATGTGTTAAAAAAATGATACAAGATACAAACCTGTTTTTAGGATATTTCTCACCATTGTATTGGTGTATTTTGTTTATCATAGAGGTGGAAAATCATGTCATGCAAGATGAAAATCCAACAACTCAAAGAGGCCATCTGCACTAGCAATGAAGAAGTCAAGAGTGGTGAGTATCCCAACAAAAATGATCCCATGACAGAAGTGTGTAAACATGCATAAAACACATTGAGCTGTGGTACTCATATGTAAGTTCTCTCTTTATTGTGCTTTAAGTAGTAAAAAGCAGAATAATTGAAATAAAAAGAATGGCAGTCTGTTGTTTGATATCATTGCTGTTTCTTTTTCTTAATTTTAGGCAGGGAGCTGTTGTTGCGTTCCCAGGAGGAAGGGCAACGACTGCAGCGCAGAGCCAGCCGACATCAGGAAAAGAGGGACAAAATTAAGCGGCACAACCAACGTCTGGGCGATCTCCTGGATAAGAAATCCAAAGAGCTGCAGGGTAGGCTGGAGGCCCTGGCTGAGGTGCGGAGAGAGCACATCCTGGAGCTCACCACTCACATCTTCAACATCCAGGAGGAAAAGCAGGGCAGCAGGTCAGAGCAGATCAGAGGAGCACAAATATACTCTAATGAACATCAAAATATATGCATAAAACATATAATACATGTGGATGAATATTTTAGCTGAGCTTGTTGCAGTGCAGTCTGGAATGGTCAAATCAAGTAAACTAGTAGGACAGCATAATTTTGCTGCCTACAGTCTTCAGATTGATGGTAGGCTTTCTGCGGTGGTCGGTGTTAGCGTAAGAGTAATGCAAACTGTAAATGGTCCACTTTTATTTCTGTAAACGCACAATAACAGCAAAACGATGTGCTTTTGTAAAATAATTTAAAAAACAATTAGGATGCGGTATCTGTCGTCTCGGTCTCAGTGAACTACTAGTCGACTAGAAAAATCTTCAGTCCAGGGCAGCCCTAGACCCTACAATTATAAACTGAAATCGCCTGTTCTGCTCCATACGGCATTAGCTGCAGAGTCGCAGCACAGTGCAGCAGGAGTCAGATTTCACTTATCATGTGAAGAGAGAGATGACTGACAAGACAATGGCGGAGGATTTGGTGCACAACAAATCCTGCATGTGAATATTTTGTGTTGTAAAAATATGCAATCTGTCACAGAGTAGCTGACACATGATCGTGAATTCTAAAGTGAAAAACGAACGTGGATTCAAAATCGATTTCAGTACCCTGCATATTGATAGCGACTCCATGATCCCCGCAAATTATAGGCCTGTATACAGAGTATGCGTGATTACGAATTCAAAAGCGAAAGTGGAAAAAAAAGTGCACGTTCAAAAACGATTACACCTTCCTCCGGTGTTATTGGTAATACTGAGTGAGTGAGTGAATATAGTGAGTTTATATACCAGTGTGAAAATTTCTTTATCGTGACATCCCTAATTGATGATGGCTTTAAAATGTTTCCTGTGCATATTTCCTGTACAGAACATCTAGGAATGAAATGTTGTGATTTCAGTCACCGCAACAGCAGCAAATAATACACTGTTTGGGGTCATTAAGATTTTTTAAAGGAATTTCTACTTTTAATAAGTTAATACTTTAAAATAAATGAACACTTTTATTCTGCAAGGACGCATTAAATTGTTCAAAAGTGACCGTAAAAACATTTGCATTGTTACAAAAATTACAGTTTATATATCAGCATATTAGAATGATTTCTGAATGATCATGTGACACTGAAGACTGGAGTAATGATGCTGAAAAACTGCTTTGAGATCACAGGAATAAATGACATTTTAAAACATTTAAATAGATAAGTTCTTTTAGATAATTTATCTTTTAACTATTTCACAATTTTACCATTTTTACTGTAGTTTTAATCAAATAAATGCAGTCTTGGTGAGCACAAGATACTCCTTTCAGAAATATTTAAGAAAAAATCTTACTGCCCCTAAACTTTTCAACAGTAGTGTTTCTACCTGATTTATCCACCATATCCTCAAATAATTATACTGACTTCTCGCTTATGAATGTGTCCTTTGAGTCGGACACTTTATTTACTCACTCAGTAAGCTGATTACATTGTCCCTGAAGCAACTATCACTTGACATTGATAAATGATCATGAAGTAAACTTGCTAGGCCAGTTTTTAAATACATCATCATCTTAAGTGTTTGTATCCTTCAGAGACCCAGCAGATCCAGTCGTGGCTGAGTATGACCTTGCTCTGACCTCCAGCACTGTCAGTGAACTCGCAGAGGCGAGGCGAACCACCTATCACTCAGGCCGCTGGATCTGGGATGATCAGAACGGAGAGACGAGCATCAGTATCACTGGGCCACACGTCACACTTCCCAGTAATGGAGACTGCTCCGCCTATTACAGCTGGGTGGAGGAGAAGAGTGGAAACCAGGGGCCAGGTACAGAATTCACAGATCACCACTGTCACATCTGTTATTTCACAAACACTTTTAAAGAGATCCCTCCTAACCCAATCCTCTATTTAACAGTTTTTATCCAAAGCAAACTTTTAAATATATATATTTTTTCTTTAGCTTTTTAACTTGTTCCTTGGTTGACATGGTGTTAAAACGCCAATTATTATTTTGGTAATCAAGTAATCGATACATTTTTTTTAATTCGATTTTTTTTGTATTTTTTGTGGTAATAAAAATAGACCTAAGCAAACAATAGCCTTTAAAATTACATAACAAATGCATTGAACAAGAACGTGGACATCAAAACATGCAAACTCAGAGCGAGGGTTTAAACTTTTATTTTGAAGTCGCGATGAACAATATTTAGAAACATATTGATGTATTCTTCTGTGTTGGCATAGGTTTATAAATGATTTACCTTACACATTTGATGAAATGGTGCATATTGCATTCCCAGATAAACATTATAAGCAACCCAAACTCATAGCATATGCAGAGATGGAGTTTGAGATGCACTCCACGCATGTAAGGCCTAAATGATAGCAGTTCGTGTGGAACAGCGTTTACTGTGAACAGAGCCTGTAGCCTACATGCATGTAAATAATTAAAGCACATATGCATATATTAAACCTGCAGGGCATATAATTATTTAATTGAATCTCAGCCTTTTGAGTATTTGAATTATAAAAATGTAAGCAGCTTAACATTTAATTAATCTCATAAGTCAACGCACTATCTTTGGCATGCTTAGTTCTGATATTATAAAATTTTTCCTTTCATAAAATGACTTCTAAAGTTTTTTGGTTTTTTTTCTCTTCTGTGTAGAGCTGGACCACATCAACCCGGCACACACCATCAGTGCCGCCCTCTGTTATGCTACACAGCTTGTCAATATTCTGTCTCATATTCTGGATGTCAACCTTCCGAAAAAGTTGTGCAACAGGTATTCTCAAACCTGTATTTTTATATAAGAATGTGACAGTAAAATCTTGAGTATTTAAGTTTTCTTTTTTTAGGGTTGTTCAGCTCAGAATACAGGATTTGTAAAACGTCTCTGTTTTGTTTTCTCTGCAGTGAGTTCTGCGGCGATAATCTGACTCGCTACCGATTCACCCGTGCTGTAAACAAACTCAACACTAACATCCTGCACCTCTGCTTCTCACAGGTAAATTCTTCTCCAAACTGAGAACACTCTGATCTGAGAAGTCATATTCTGCACAAACCTTATGTTTGTACTCTCTTTCTCAGCATGTTGACAGCGAGCTGCTTCATCCTCACCACACTTTGAGGAATATCATGTTTCTAGTGTCTCCAGCAAACAAGAACCTCGGCAGGTTAGAAATTACTTGGGCCTCTTTCTTAGTGAGAACAATGTACTTTCAAATTGTCCATGTTTTGTATAGCCTACAATTCATGATTAAATTCTAATAGATCAAATCAGGTCCCACCCTAATTATTTGCTGTATGTTTTTTTTTTTTTTTTTCCACTACTGTTAAAAAATTTGGGGTCAGTACTACATTTTTTTTTTTTTTTTAAAGAAATTTTCAACTTAGTATACGTTTTTTAAAACAACGTAGTATACATGCCAGACCAGTATGTGGCACTATAATTCTGCCACAGAGATGCACTTAAAACAGAGAAGAAGACTTGGAGCATGCGAGTCCAGGGGTCGAGACGTGGGACATAATCGTTTCACAAAATATACGGATTGACTGTACACACGAAAACGCAAGGGTGTTGTTTTCAGATCCATCTGGACAAAACGCCGCTATTAATTTTTACATATACAGCTAAACAAGTCTCCATGTGGATGGGCTCTTGTGCAACAAAAAACTCACGTGACTTTCTCAACAGAGAACGTGATTGGATAACTGGACTAACCAGGAGACCAATCACATCGCACAGCATCTCAAATGTTGGTTTTATATTCTGAAACGCCTGAGTCAAAGTCCTCACATGTTTGCATTCCTAAACACCAGGTATCCAAACACAAGATAACATGACAGCATTTGTTGCATTTCATCTGCTCCCTCTGAGGTGCAAGTCATTTATGATAGAGGAAAAAAGAGCTAATTTCCCGATTGCGGAAACTTTATTACAGACATTTTTCACCAATTTCCCAGGAAGTGCAAATTTTGTTCTCTTGAACACATGGGATAGAAATGCTGTTTTAATTCGCAACTTTGGATGAAAAAACAGCTACTGAATACTGGAGTAATGGCTGCTGAAAATTGTGTGTTTGTGTGCATGTCAGCTTTTCTCACTCTTGTTCACTGCATAGAACTGGGCCGTTTGAGGTGAGCGCTGACTTGGAAGACTCTATGGAGTTTGTGGAGCCAGAGGAGGCTGGACCTGTGGAGGAGAGCGGAGACGAGGCAGTGACAGATGAAGAAACAGACTTGGGCACAGACTGGGAGACGGTTCCAAGCCCTCGCTTCTGTGACATCCCCTCTCAGCCTATGGATCTTTCACAGAGCGGCATGCAGGCATCCCAGCCAGTTGGCAATGCAGGGGGCATGATCTCCTCCGCGGCCGCCTCCGTCACATCCTGGTTCCGTGCCTACACTGGGCAGCGCTGAGATCTGGTGGATATGGGGGTGGTTAGACTGGGCTGTAACTATGCAAACCCCATTACTGTCACCCTCACTTATGTCAACTGGCCTGTTGGGGGAAATAAAGGGAAATTGAGAGTGAAGCATGTGTTCCTCAGAAACAACTTTTTTTGTGTGTGGTTTTATTGCAGGTTGGAACTACTTTTACATTTTTGATCTTTTGTAGCTCACATACTGTACACACCAGTCAACTTTATCCAGTGTACATTGCCAAATATTTTTGTGAATCGGTGCAAAAAAATTGTACGTTCAAAGCATCGTTGGACAGACTTGACTGTGCTTTTAAATGATAGATTGCACCTTCTCACCAGCTTTTCAAAGAACCTTACTGTATAAATGTTGCTGGACTTGTCTGAGAGAGTGGCAAATATTATTGTTTTTTGTTTGATTAGAGTATACATTTACAAGAGGAATTGTAAGTTTTTTTTTTTCTTCTTCTTCTTTAAATTTCCTCAAACACTGCAAGCTGCATTGGGCATAAATATCTTGCATTGTTACCCAGTGGAGGAGAGGCTGGCTGTCTTTTTTTTTTTTTTTTTTGCTCTTAGGATTTATGTACAGGTTTATTTTTTCACCATCTTGAGAAAAAAAAAAAAAAAAGCATATTTACTCAGTTTCATTTTAGAAATGTTTTATTTGTATTAGCAGACACCCTTAATTATTAAACTGAATACCTCTGAAATGCAATAGAAATGAAGCATTTTCTGTTTATACAAACTTTGAAACCTTTTTAAACCTTTTCACCTAACATTCATTACCTTGAATAGTTTCAATGATTTACACTTTTATACATATAAAAATGACAAGAGATGCACCAAATACTAAAGAAATGAACAATACTTTAGACAAAATGCTAAGCATGATGGACTTTCACAAAAGATGAAGACTCGAATCACATCAGATGTTTTATTCTACAAATAAATGGGCCAGACCCTCATCGTGGCCACTGAATCGAGACCAAATACATCTGTGCATAGATTATTTCTAATATGGCATTCAGTGTGATGCTGCAATTCATACCAACATGCATTAGTGTCACTTAAAAAAAAAAAAAGGTACATTTAAAAGCACCATTACCAATTCAGACCATATTTGCAATTTTAATTAAAAACCTTTGATTTTTATAAGTTAATTTACTGCCAGCTAACTAAGATACAAAGCTTAACCAACCTTTTCTCCATGGCAAACCAACAAATCTGTGCAGGTGCAGCTGTATCTTTCACTCACAAATATGCATTTGAAGTCAAAATTAGAAACAATCCAAAATGAAAGCTAATAGATGTAAAGAATAGATTCAAAGTTTGGAAATTAAATTGATGTGCATTTTTATAGTTTATTTAATGTACAAAATTTGCAGTGTACTGTAAATTTGCATGTTCTACCATCTGTCCATAAGGAATACTTATCAGCTTGCAATTAAACACAGTTTACACTAATCTAAAAGAAAGCCATACATTAACTGGCTAATACAAGCATACGGTCTAAGGTCGTTTTCTGTTGGTTCAAACAGTGTAAACGTACAAGTAAAAAGGAGAGCAGAACATGGGTTACAAATTCAAGATATACTTTATTGAAGTAAAATGCCTTAACAGGCAGAGCACAGCAATGTCGTTAATAATTTTTAAAAATTTGACACACTTTGGAAAACAGTATACTGCAATTAATTTTTTTCTTTTTTCAGATGGTGTTCAGTTAGTTACTGTCAAGATGGAGAAACTCTCTTCCCACATTCAAATGTTTCCAGTCAAGAAACAATACATCATACATATCAATACTTAAAAATTGAGAAGAATATGCACTACCTGTTCACAGGGGTTTATCAGAAGAGTCCCACTGCATAACAAGAGTGACAATTTCACATAGATATCTATATACACAAAGTTAGCATAAAATGAACAAGGCGTTTCCCCCCATATCAAGATTAAATGCATTTCGTCACACTCGTGCCATCATTCATCACCGTTATGATATATAGGATTCTGTGCTATGTACAATGTAAACATCTGGGCTCAGAACAATCTCAAAAAGTCAATCCCATTAAGTCGTGAAGCCATTGCGCCACCTAATTTCCCAGGACTTGTTAGAGATACTAAGAGATGATAATGGAAGATGGGGAAATGGAGCAAATATTAATAACTCATTGTGATGTCGCTGAAATTTTCCCTACTGGTCAATAAGTTCATGTTTGCAAGTACACTGGAAGATAAAGAGAACTAATGCATTTTTTTTTATATTGCAAGGCTACGTCAACATCAGTGCAGGAAGTGCCAGAGTGTGTCATGAACAGAAAGAATGGTGGGTGGATTGAAAAAATAAGTTAGTCATTAATGCTTACTTGAAGTAAAAATCATTAAGCAGTACCCAGATAGAACTCTGCAAAATTCAATCTTAAAAGGTTAAAGTGCAGACCAACATTAAGGACCTGAGGAGGGTTTTCGACAAGGGAACTGCTGATTGGTTGGCAGAGTAGAAGTACAGCGACCCAGCAATTTCTTGTTAGTTTCAGCAACCTGGTTGTAAGCACTATACATCAAAAGCGCACATGCTCATGGGCAACACGCAGGCACAGAAAACATAGCCCATTCAAACTAGTTACTCTCACATAAATGCACTCTTCCTGTGTCTTTCTGGCACACTATGAGTCCTCGTCAGTGTCCTTGTTTTTCTTGTAAATTGGCATGTTGATGCTATGAAAGGCAGGGACCCAGCGGTTGTCATGAAGTCCCACGTTGCATCCAGGTGTGTCTTTGTGAGATCTGCGGCAACACATCCAATAGCCCGGGCCGTATGGTAGTGCCTGGCAGTAGGGCTTATGATGCCAACGGCAAAGCGAAACATCACCACGGTCATACCGCTTCTTGCACTGCTTGCAAGGATCGTCTTTGTAGCGTGGATCACTAACCCAACGAGAGTCTGCAGGCCGTACACCATAACTCTCAATGATAAATTTAAAGTAATGGCAGGTGCACTTGAGGGCAGCCAAGCTCTCGGTAGGCAGCAAACAAAAGATCTTTACAATGATGTGGTGAGGCAGGAAAGCCATGTACTGCTGAGGCTCCAAAAGTAGTTGGATTTTGAAGCGAGTTTCTAGGAAATCATGAGACACTAGGCGGCGTGATGGAAAAGGCACAGGCTCCTGACTAACTATGCAGGTCTCTACTCCCTTTGTCTCCTCAAAGTTTTGATTTTGCTCACCCACAAGTCCATCTTTACACTCCTCTCTGAAAGACAGTGAAGTGCCCACAGAAGGCTCAAAGTCCTTGATGTGAGAAGGCTCTTTGTTCTGAGCTCTGCTCTTTGATGAGGGTAGGTTCTGCTCCTTCAGAGGCTGAGGAGAAGATTTGGCAAAAAACAACATGCCTGGTAGCGGGTCCTCATTGCACTCTGAACTGGCATCCTTTGGCAAGGACAGCAGATTATTTACCAACTCAACAGCTGTGCTAGTTTCCTGTCTTGCAATACAAGAACTTTCTTCTTCCTTGAGGGCAGAGTTATTAAGCCCACACTGCAAGGTATCTGTAGAATCAAGGGTCTTAGATGGGGAATGCAGATTGTCTAAATCACTACCCAATTCATGTGGGACAGTCTCAGCTCTACAGTCATACGGAACAGAAGGTGCCACTGGCTGTGATGGCTGCAGATAAGGTTCTGACCCTGCTAGAAGCACACGTCCCACCTTCCTCCGTAAGCTGTTGCTTCGAGAGAGGTCTCCTCCACCTTCCCGGAGGTTTTGTCTGCTCAGGCACTGCGACTCCAACTTCGCCACCATATCTAGAACTCGAACAGACTCGCCTTCCTCCTCTTGGACCTCCAGCTGTTCTGCAGGCTGAGGGATGGTTCCAACTTTGGACAAAGTGATGCTGCTGGTGCTTCGTAAGGATGGGGGTTTGGAGCTAACCTGCTGGTCGCTGGCTCTTTGCTCCAAATATGCCACCATCTCCACCACAGAGAGAATCTTCTCATCCTCTTCACCCTCTGTCCTGACAACATCCTCTGCAACTTCTTGGCATGGATTGATGTTCTCATTGAGGGCCTCTTGTTGAGACACTTTCTGTATTTCAGGTTTTGGTAAAGGAGGTTCTACACTTTTAGATTTGTCTGGGTTTCCAGACCTCCTCCTGCGCTTCGCTATAGACCAGTCACCATCCCAGCAGCCCTTGTTTTTCACAGAGACAGTCCGCAGCTCTGGAGCAATGGCTTCGGTTTCTTGAGGTGTTGTGGTGTTGTCAATAACACTATTGCCACACTTCTGAGCTGCAAAAATGGCAATTTTCTCTTTTGTGTTCCCAGGTTTAATGACAGCCCATATATCCAAAGATCCCTCTGCATCCTCTCCTTGGTAGATCCTAAGTGAGCCTTCATTCTCCAAACCAGTTGAAGGTGAGAGCAGAACTAAAGAACTAGTAAATGTTGTGACAGAGGATGCTCTGCTCTTGCGGGCTCCACTAACTCTAGTTGGCGCATTGCTCCCACTGTTGGTGTTACATCGGAGGGTGTTGGGGGAAATGACACTGAGGGGACACCGGTTGGCTGTGCCGTTACCAGGTGAGCCCATGAGGCCACACGACTGGCGAACGCCCCACTCTTTCCTGAGCACTCCCTGCTGGTCGGCATGGAGGCCTCTTGTTCCATCGTGCATAGATTCCCGATGTATCTCTTTATCTTGTGGTTTGGGGTATGGCTTGAGGTGCATAGTTGTAAACCTAAACAAAAAGGATAAAAAAAAAAAAAAAAAGAGATTTTCAAAACAAATCCAAGGTGTTCCATTAAATGGCAGATAAAAGAGAAATGTCAAGAAAGATAAATTCTTTTACTATAAAAAAAATCTTTTACTATTTCAAGGAAGCACATCCATCTTAGAGGAATATTTCAGTCCATTCATTACAAACTACAAAAAGTTATCGTATGGCTTCAGAAGACAAAGTATGGGCCAAGTTTAAGTGACTACCATTAAGGTACATTTTGTAGCCTGACAGCATATGGTCACTACATGTTTTCCTTCTATGGACAAAAACAACATATTCTGCTAAACATAGGAGGGAGAGTAAAGTGCTAATTTTCATTTTCAAGTGAACTATTTCAGTCGTTTACAACCCTGGTCCTGGAGTACCCCCAACACTGCACATTTTTGATGTCTCTCTTATCGGACACACCCATCTAAAGTCTTGGAGTCTTTACTAATGAGCTGATAAGTAGAATCAGGTCTGTTTAATTAGGAAGACATCCAAAATGTGCAGTGCTTGGGGTATTCCAGGACCAGGGTTGGGAACCATTGAACTTCTTTAAGATGCATGTCTCTAGTCAATGAAACAAACTCAATACCAAAAAGTATTTTAATGTGCCCAATTCATAACATTACAACAGTACATTTCCTTCAAGCACATTAGTGGTAAAATACTGAAATAATGCGCAAAAAAAAAAAAAAATCTAGAAATGGAAATTGTTCAAAAGTCAGTGCAGCAGGTTCTTAGGAATGCGTTTGGGTCAGATGATCCTGTTTGTGTAAAACATGCAAAATGGCAAATAACTTCTCCAGCAGAAGTAGTTTCACAATGAGCACAAGGACTATCTGTTCCCTCTGGCCCTTAGGCTGACATAATGGGAGCAGAGCCACCCAGGTCCAGACACAGCTGGGCTCTAACACAAGCACTCAGCTGACACAGACACAGCTGCCCTACAAACAAGCCTGCAGCACCACCAATAGCAGTATCTACGTGTGGGAGGACTGAAATCTCAAAGACACAAGTGCATATAAGGCATTCTTCCACTGCAGATTTAGACCTGATAAAGCGGTACTAGGGATTCTCACGTGACAACATGGGATGGCATTCGGACAGTTATTTCGAAGCCAAAGTGAGAGTGGGAGGTGGCAAGCTTGCTCAAAAAAAAAAAAAAAAAAAAGGGGGGGGGGGGGGGGGGGTAAACATGGAAAGTGCCATGTCCACTGAGAAGAGAGAATACCATTTTGGTGTGTCCTTGGAAAGCTTGCATAGCCCAACACATCTCCTCCTGCGCCAACCTTCCTTTGTGTAAAACAGCAGGAGAGGCCAATCTGTAAGGTCAGGATCGTGTGGTTGAGCTGGTGTCTTGGATAAAAAGTGGGACAGCAAGTCAACAGTGGCCATTTCCTGGTACAACCCTGCCTATATATAAGCAAAACCTAGTAGATTCACTTTAGAGGTACAAAAATTCAACAGATGGAAATCTGACCAGACGTAAAAAAACAAGGTAGTTTAAATAAAATGTAACCTTTGAAATACTAAGCTAATGGATTTAGTTAGCTAGCTTCCCCCCTTTGTTCATGAAATGATAAAGGTTAAACATCTAATTTGAATTTTGTGTTAATGGATGACAAAATACCACATAAAAGACTGTAGCAGACTGATTACTTCAAAATCTCTAAAGTACCTCCCAGTTTGCAATGAAACACACTGCAGCACCATTGCTGGACAGGAGTATGATTACTCTAGAGGCACGCCAGCCCCTATCTGGCGCTCAAATGCTGATTTTTCTCATTACACAACCTGGCAGCAACATACAGCTGCCGCCCAGTCCTTGCCCTCAACGCACTCACAACTCAGAGTTTCCTTAAGACCATGGGCCAAAACACATGTGTGAGCTAATGATAATTTAAGGGCAAAAAAGCACAACAGCATTATGTAAAAAGAAAACAAATACCCACTAGTGAAAAGCAAAACATAAGAATGAGTAATGTAAAGGATGACGTGAGCTCATACTGGAATAAGCACACTGCTTCAGTTAACAGGAGATTTGTTTGCTCTCTTCTTGTAAACGCTCATGACTTCCTCTATTATGGGCCTGCCAGAGGACCTGTTCAACTGATTGAGGGGGGAAAAAAGTGAACAAGGATGAGGTCACGATTATGAAGACTACTTTGCTCCAATTATGTTGTAACACTGTGTTATTCCCAAGGAAAAGGCTGAGCATCTGGGTCTGTACACTTCACCACATGTGTTGCCACAGTCTATAGCTCATGTAGTCATATCTTAGTGAGACAAGAAAACAGAGGGGTAACTATAGGCGAGATGGGAACAGGATCCCACTTTTTTGTGAAGCTAAATGCATACTTAACAGCTTGTTTTTCTCCACCCTCTGGATAGCACAATATGATAAAAGCAATGCTTGTTTGCCATAGTAAGACAGATTAGAAGAGAGCGGGACGGGATGCGAAATAGTCAGCATGAGAACCATGGCTCAAGTGTGTGCTAACAGTTCTGCCACTGCTCAGCACAAAATTCAATCTACATGTTCTAAACGTCTTTAAAGTTTTTGTTATGAAAACATTTCATTGAGTGCTGATGTTGGCTGTCGTGTCCAAACAAAATAATGAAAAACGCCCCTGATGGAGGTCGACATCCGTGATGAAAAGATGAAAGAGTTTGTGTCATTTTTCTGGAAATGAACAGCAGAAACCAAAGTGGATTCAACTTATCTAAACAAATGTGAGTGAATTACCATCAAATTATCTTCAAAATGTGTGATGTCATGTATAGACTTGAGTGCAGTAAGTACTAATTACCTCCAGACTGATGGTGGATTGGAGGCTCGTATCCGTGGTTCCCTGTAAGGGGTGGGGTTGCAGTAACTGATAGTTTCACATTTCTGAGGCATTAGGCTCCTCCCTCCAGTATGAGCGATGTCTCCCAACAGAAGAGCTCAGGACTCCAGCCTCACTGCAAAACAACATTGATGGACAAAATTGAGAACAGCTTGTCTTTCCAACCTGAATACACATGTACAGAGTTTATAAAAGGACAGTTTTGAAACACAAGATCCTTATAGTATAAACTTACTACCAACTATAGTTTTTTTTATAGCAGTTAATTTATTGCATATATTTTTTATTAGTTTGTCCAGTTCTATCAGTAGTAAAAGCATCCATTAGAACAGCTGAAGCACTCTCTACCAGGAAACTTCTAAAGACTCTTCCGTGAGTACTTGACTCACCGTTAACACTTACTGTTAACCCCTTTCAAGTTATCTTTCGGTGGTCTCACAGTGTCTTGCATACATCTCTGTACTAGCTTATATTTGGGACTTTTCTAAGCAGTTCTGGAACCTTTTAGTGCAGCATGTCTCATACTGTGTCCCTAGGTTTGTAAAGCTCTAAAGTAGTATTCCTAATTTGCAAGTCACTTTTTTAGCATAAAATCTGACGCACACGTTTTCTTGCATCATGTGGTTTTTATGAGCTGATTTTTGATAGTTAGCAGCAATATGCTGTACATGTAAACATTAAATGACCACTTTAGGTTTTAAAAAGTTCTGCACACTGGTTAGTGGTCAACAAAACATGCCCTATATGTTCTCTAGTACCATTTTGTAGTGGTAATTCTAACCACCTGAAATTGCTACAAATACTGTGCCTCAAGAGAACATGAAACATACATTCCAATGAGATGGAGTGGTTATGGCTGTGATGCATTATGGGGCCTTAAGCCAATTATAGAGTATTTAATGTCAAAAAGCATTAAGCCACAGTCATAGAAGGCCAGAAAGTTGTATTCCAATGCGTACCAAAGTTCAAGTTTGGTGTATGACCTGCGAATTTGCACAAACATGTAGTGTTGTCAAAAATAACGGTACTTCAGTACAAAGTCTGTACTTGCATTTTAAAAAAGTAATCGAGTACCAGGTCCATCTGGTACCCGCAGATAGGCATCTGCTTTCAAATGCTCCTGTACCCTGAAGAGCATCAAAGGTTTCTATTTACAATGCGCTTATGCAGCGTTGTGCATTGTAGCCAATCAGACATTTTTGTTGAGTGCATGAACACAATGGCCAATCAGAGGCATTTAAGTTAGTCAAAATCCGCTCTAATATGCCAGCGTTTGTTCAGCATGAGCTCTGCATGCTCTCAAATAATTTTGTTATAACCAACAAAGTATGAAGATGATGTAAATAAGACATTTATTGTGCAGTTTTTTAGCAGCTGCAGCTGAAATGAAGGGATATCAGCTTCAGTGATTTTAAAGGGAGTGTTCTTTGCTCGGTTACTGTATAAAACCCACCCATAATTTAAAATTATCCATAGTTTTATTTTTTCATGCTACTAAGTACACAATGCAAAGTTTCAAGAGTGACAACCCTATTAAATGTGGGATTAAATCTGAAATTGCAATGTTTGACAAAGGACGGGACAAAAAAAAAATTTCAAAATAGATCTGTGTATTAAGTCTGCCACTTGTTATGGTAACTGTAATGTGTTTTTGTTTTTCATTGTATTACTAACTATACAATGTTTATTTAACTGACCAATATTTGAAGGCTACATGCTAATGTTTTAATGTATTATTTACTTTAGTTAATTTTTATTGCTATTAATAATTACATTTATTTAATGTCTTATTGTAAAAAAAGTTAAATATTAAAAATGTTTAATATTAAAATTAAATAGTTACAATATTTTTTGCTATGGTAACGAAATTCATACAGAGAACCATGAAATTTGACTGCTATTGGTACCAACTACTAAAATTCTGGTACTGTGACAACCCTACATCAAAGCATCTCTGATTGACCTGGTGACCGTGTGAAGCAATTGTGCTCAAAGCCTAGTGTGACCACAGTTTACCTCAACTCGTTAGTGTTCCACTGTACTGCCCGCGGTACATACCTTTCAAAAGAGACCAAAACCATGCATATACTCCAAATGGTTCAAGAACAGCATGCAATTTACATTGGGTATGCCTTTTTTTGGACATTTTAGGCAAATTTTACAGGAACGCTAAGGGGTTAAATAACCTATGCAGTGTGCAGTAACCACTTGTGAGGCTGTAATTCAAAAATAACTAGGCTATCACAAAGAGAGACACAGAAACCTACATAAGAGATAGGGAAAATTGATGGGAAGAAGCTTTAATAACCTGAATTGGTAACAAACTGGGTCACAGCACCATTTTGTTCAGACTTAATGCACAATTTTACATTATATATATATATATATTAAAAAAAATCTTGTTGCAGTAAGCCTATAATAGTATGTTTTAATGATTATGATGAACAATCTCTTCTGGAAACAGAAAATAAAATAGCACAGAAACATGCATGTGATGCATGCTGAACAGAACACATGGCTCTGCATCTCTTGTGCCCATTCCCTCTCCAGGGGCTAGAAAAGCAGCCAAGCAGTTTGTTTTCAAAGAGATACTTCACCCATGAAGAGCAGATAAGCCTGGAAAAACAGTATCCCCATGTCTCATACACAAGTCCTCAACAAAACACTGGCTAATAAAACGGACACTGGCTGAGCTCACCAGTGGACAAGATTACATGGTCTCAATGGAGAAACCAAAACAAAGCAGAGAAAACTTCATTTCCTCTTTTTATCCGTGTGTTCCGAATACTCATGTTCATGCAGCTCCTAAGGCGGATCCAGAAATGAGCAACTGCCTAACAGATAACTAGAAGTCTTTCTCTTAAGTATCATTTTTTCACACTTAAATGACCCAAAAAAAAAAAAAAAAAAAAAAAAAAAAAAAAAGGGGGGGTTTACTCACATTCATCCAAGCTATTAGGCAAGTCGATGCATTGTAAATTCCTTTGGTACAACATTTGCACAGTATTCCATTACAGAGGACAGTATGTACACAGTCTTCAGCACAGCACGTGGTTTTATTGGTCTTACTGACACCCTCCAGAATTTCACCTAAGCAGCTGTGATTGGCCGGGACAGGAGCCTGCTTACAAGCACGTGTGCGCCTGCCGGAGGAAATAAATGCAGGTCTGATAAGCAGCCAATGGGCTATTCAAGATCCCTGCATGCCTATAAATGGCAAAGATAATCAATACTTTTGGACCTTCGCTGAAGATTGGGGACTGAGTGCAGAATCTGCGTGAACACACCTCACCTCACAAAAGCAGTGATGCAAGTAAAACAAACAGTCAGTAAAATAAAATACACACACATAACTGCACAACGCACATACAATGTCCTTTAAAGGCCCGAGAACTTCTCATATCACACTTCCTTTACCTGAACTTGCTCGAGATTTTCCAAAAACAATGGCACTCATTCAAAAGGAGAGGTGGGGCGGCTGCTAAGCTTACACAATGCCATTTCCAGACCATCTAAAACAGACCAGCTGCTACAATAGCTTTCATAGATCTTTCCAGATCTTGGACGCTATAAAATGTAAGAACATAAACCAAAGAACCACGCACCTCTCATGGTACGAACCCAAGAATTTTCAGCTGCTCTCTTAAACAGAAGAGCCTTTGAGTTAGTCAAGTGTCTTGGAGCATTAAGTCCAAACTAAAAGGGATAAAGGTACATGGTCTAGTCATGTCAACTCTAAACTACTGCACACTGCAAAATATACTGATAAATATTTTTCAAAAATGATATGCAAAAAAGTACGCATTATGCCATGTTAAACATTCCAAACCGTAACATGTTACACTGGAGTCACATGACCTCATTACAATGCATGCTTAAATTAGTGATTTCATCATTTTCAATTTCCAAATTACAAATATTTTGCAGTTTAAACAAATTATAAATCAAAGGAGATTTAACTCCTCTTGATAATAGTTCCAGTGCATTCATCACACGAAATTAAATAGTCAACTTGAGCGCTGAGGGATACAGTATTTCACGTATGCAAAAGTAGTCATCCAGCGATTCTGTGCATACAGATAATTCACATACTAAGCACAGTATACATACTTATGTTGTAAAAAGTATCAAATGCAATTCTATTCAAATAAATACATATGAATTGAAAAAAGTTCTACTCTTTCTGCACTGTCTCAACTTACAAAAAACAAACCAAAACAATCAAGTGCAAAGACTTAAAGTCCCCCTGTAGTCAATCATTTTATCCTTTAAAACTCATCTTTGATCACCAAAATTACATATATAAAGTTTTTTTCTATGAAAAAAAAAAAAAAAAAAATTCCTTAAAATAGCTTCAATGTAACTCTAGACCCTGGTCTCATTTAATATACACGGATCTACGATTATGCTAATTAGCCCCACCTCCACTCACTCGCACGAGCTCAGACGAGATCCACTCAGTCAACTTACTGAGGTAAACGCTGCACATTGGTATCGCTTTTTACATTGTCGGACACATAATGGTAACTAATATGATTAGCGTTTTGCTTGGCTATGTTATCAAACAGCTAATAATGTGTTGCTAATAATGATACACAAACCATGTTCACATTTACGAGTCAGACAGCTGCCTTCTAACAATCAGTATCCTTAGAAACGCTTTGAACAACTCAAAAGAACGTCAGTGGAGAAAGCATATAGTTTATCATAACATCGTAATCTACATCATACACCCGCCATATTGCTAAATCTAGGGTTGTGCATAAATAGTCGAATATTTGATCTGTAATTAATATTCGAAAAATAAAAATACTATTCGAACTTTGCTGGCTGTAAATGCAGTGAATCAATTATAAATCCTTAGCACTAAAACTCGCAGTTATAACTAAATGCACTGGGTGGCGCTGTGGAGCGTGTTTATTTCATTTGACCATCACAATGTCGTCTGCCTCGCAAAGTTTGGAATTACTTAGATGAAAATGATCTTACAAAATGGAATTACTTTTGATCAAATTAATTAATGAAACAGTTTATATCACCACCATAATGAGAAAGCACGAAGTCAAAACACCCGTCAAATGAGGAAAGACAGATGTACCCCCGAGTGAGCAGAGATAACTTATCTGATAGCAAAATGATCTCGATACATATGCTTCCTTAAAGTTTCGTTGAGGGAGACATATTTATGAACAGAAAACAGTGCTGCTGTTAGAAACTTCGCTTAGCACACCATTATCTTTGGGTCTCTGCAACTTCTGTCAGCGCAGCGCGTTCTCACCCGAGCATGTGGATATTGTTTCTCAACATGAACATGAACACGATAATCATATACTGACTTGTGTATATGTACGTTCTGTACGATAACTGCTGCTGTCTGCTTTATTAGCGTTTTTCTCGTTCGCGCTGCTTGAGCTTAAATGCTTTTGATCTTTTTTTTGTTGCACATTTTTTGTTTGCACATATTGTTTAATGCTTTGAACTAAAAAGAAACCTTAAGATATAACGCAAGCTTGTTGTGTATATTGGCTAATCATAAGCTTGTTAAGAAATGGTTACAAAATCTTGATGATTTAAAAAAAAAAAAAAAAAAAAAAACGTCCCTCTCGTTTAACGTCATTTAAATTAACAAATATTTGTTTTTTTATGAGCCCAAATATATTTGAAATACATTATTTTGGAAAAATGCTGATTTTTCATATTAACAAAAATATACTGGGATAACCTTCTTTTGAGACTCTTGCGTGGCCAGTTAATGATATGCTAAAGCCCGCTGACGTGATTAGTTACAAGGTAGTTTGTGACATCAGAAACACCAGCGATTTTTCTTTTTTTCACTGCAGTTTTAAAGAGAAAATACTCTGCAATGGTGTTTACTTATGAATTTGCACATGGTTTGTCTTAAAGCATATTAAAAACACCACACAGACATATAAACAACATTAAAAACTTGATTTTCACCACAGGGGACTTTAAAACTACACTGTAAAAATGTTTTGTAATATTTACAGAAAGATACAGCTACAGCAAAAACATGTTAATGATTAACTAAATTACCTTACCATGTATGGTGCAAAACTTAACAGTTTAACATCACGCATGTTATTTTACTGAAAAATACTGTCAAATGTTTGGTTTCAGTATCAATACGTATCGAAATATTGCTATTTGACAAAACTGATGTTGTTGTCCTAAAATTTAACACATCTAAGTACATTTCACTTTCAGCAGACTGAGGTTCACTTCCCACAAGTTCTTCAACTTCCCTTCTTTAAAAACATTGAAGTAACTGTGGTTTTCTATTTCAAATCCAGCAAAGGGAGTCAATGTATATTTTAATGCACTTGGCATATAGACAGAATCTGCTTTAATATTTTATTTGGTCCTCTTTCAAATCAAAAGCACTAGGGAGTTTTCTTTCCCATAACTGAGCTGCAGATGGGTTGTGGTGCTATTGTGTAATGATTTGCCTTCTCAAGTTGCCTTCTGCACGTTCTTGGGTCACAAACAAGCTTGTGATTATCTTTGCCCTCTCGGTCCACTGTTGTTTTGACTGCTGATCCAGATACATTGTAGATATACTGATATGCTGAAGTTTAAATTCAATAAATGGTTAGGTTAGAAGTCAATAATCAGACTTGTATGGCCAAATTCAAAAGTCAATATACTTGTCAATATACAATTAAATATAATTGTAAGATACTGAATCTATATTGTTCAGCTAGCTAACAAAAAAAAGACAACTCAATCTGCCTTAAAGTCCCTAATGAACACATCAACAACTAGCTGTAAAGCCTCCGATTACCCAACAGCCCCAGCTCTGAATTTCACATCTTGAGTTCACACATGCTCTGTAATTGCTTCTGTGGCACTTTGAGGGGCTGTCCACAATAAGGGTGTGTACATGTGGAAGCATCCTGTTGCCAAATACTACGCTGCTATTCTGACACCATACTAGGAATAGTTAGGTCAGGTCAACAAGCATATCAACAGCCCAAGCCAACCTAACCATCAAGCAGAAGCAGCATAAAAATACAGCACCAATATACACAAGGTCCACTGCTTGACCTCAGACAAAACCAGGCCTTTGAACTATTTGCCAGCTGAAACCTGATAGGTGGAGCACACCTTGTGCAGTTGGCTTTCCAAAACAAATCTGTTGTCGTTATAACTGCTATCTGTCTTCTCTCTCGCTCTCCTATTAAATCAGTCGGTGTCATAAACGTCTGTAATGAGCAGACATGTGAACACAGCCGTATGATCTCATTAAGAAGGTGTGCCAACTACGCTAATGTTCTTAGTGGAAATCGACAGACCATCTGCATTGAGTCACTCCCTACAAAATGGAAATGTGAGTTTAGCATGCACGAAAAGTACTCTGATGTGAGTCTGTGTATGATGGATGAGTCAAATATGACAACTTTATAAGACTATTTTTTACATAAACTATACAGTTCAAAAGTTTAGGGTCGGTAAGATTTGTTTAATTTTTTTGGTTCAACAAGGCTGCATTTACTTGAATATTATTACAATTTAAAATAACTTTTTTATTTTAATACATTCAATGTACATGATGAATAGAAAGTTCAAAAGAACAGAATTTTTGAAAGAAATCTTCTTATAATTGTCTTCACTGTCACTTTTGATCAATTTGATGTGTCCTTTCTGAATAAAAGTATTTATTTCTTTCAAAAAAGCCACAAACTGTTCAATGATAATGTATCAGCATATACATCATATTTCCATCTGATAGAAATTCTAACTCTAGCGACTGTCCAATACATTTTGAATGACTAATACAACATTATCCATTACAATACTAACCAAGTGAGGTCAGCTTGTTTAAGTGGACTTTTTCCTTTGCCCAATTATTCAGTACATTAGTCATTCAGGCAAGCCACAGACTAGCTGAATTTGAAAAGTATGTACTTTGATACATCCCTATTGTTCATTTCCACCCATAAACATTAGGTAAAGTCGTCATATCAAACAAGAACAAAAAGACTTGGTTAGAGGTAGACAGGAAAGCTGCATGCATTAAGACCATTATTAATTGTGAAAAACAAAGGCTCTGGATTTCATGTACCACCCGAATAATGCAGTGTGTGTCGACCGCAGCTCAAAATTTTGCCACACAAATACTTCAAAGCATTTCACGCTTGATGAAAAACACACTAAACCCCAGTTGGAAAGAAACAACCACATACTATTCTGCAAACCTGCCCATGTTCAAGACAAAAGCTTGTCCCAACCTGCTGGGTATTTCTTCCCTGTGAGAGGTTTGTATAAAAGCTTTCAGTGGTTTGCAGAATGAGGTAAGGTACACCTTTCTGCTTCACACTTCCCTTTAGCATGCCACATGACTCCAGGCCAAGTGACCAAACAGGTTCTTAAGCTGTGTAAGCAGTCCAGTTGTCAGACTTCCCTTACAAGTGCTGCAGGGCTCATTGCATTCAAACAGGTGGCTGTGCTCAATTGTGCTTTATGAAGTGTTCACTTAACTAGGTATATTCTCACTGCATTGCATTAGGCAGACAGAAAAACACCAAAGGAGGGCTACTGCTGCAATTCTGCACGTTTCAACTTGACACCAGTTGCTTAAATCAGTACTTTTACTTGCCAAATAAACCAACTTCTTGATTGGTCTGATGGGAATCAACTACTCAGACGTGGTCTGAAACTATATGCTAGATTTCTGTGGCATAACTAAAATAACATTGATAACTTAATTTGCATGTCATCGCTACACAATTATGGCGTGCTTTGCATCAAACTTTCTGGGTTGTGTATTGCAAAATGTATGTTTGCTTTACAATAACTTTACAGGGTATTCTGCAACTCAAGTTGTTCTCTAAGATATGACTGAAATCTAGATTTAAAAACCCTCTAGAAGATAAAACACTGGTGACACTTTGACCTCACTGACCCATCTAAAATAAAATAACCGGAAAAAGTAAATGCACGTGAATCTGAAAAACATGGTCTTCCAGATAACAAAAGGATAGCAGAAAATTGCTGCGACCACAAACAAAACTACCACCACCACATCATCTGACAAATAACTGTGAGGACATTTATCACGTCTATACGGGATGTATGGCCTGGTTTTGACATGCCGCATAACAGCTGACCAGCAAAAGATAAAAGCCACTCTTTGCACTCCTGATCTGCAATTACCAAAACTGTAGAGCTTCAAAATGCTCATTCCACCTCCCCCATTACGGAAAAACAAGGCTTGCAGATCAGCCCAATGTTAGGAACAACTGAGCTGTTAAAAACAGGCCAGGCTTCAGATCAAAATTTGGCTACAAGCATGTCTTCAGGAAAGCAGACTTGCAAAAACTACAAAAAAAAAAAAAAAAAAAAAAAATATAGAGATTGAACAATATTATTTTTGTTTGACAGTTTCAGTAAAGATTATGTTTCTTAGTGCCTGACAACCAATGCCTACATAGAAAAAAATAACTTTTACTTATAGACAAAGTAATTTATTTAAAATATATAGTAAAATTAAATAAATAATTTCTGTATCAGGTAAGACTGAGATGCTTGTATCAACACCTTACACAGGGGCAAAGTTCAGATAGCTAATTAAATAGTTAAACATTATATGTTCTTTGCTGCCTGGCATCCAATAAGTTACCGTGTTTTCTCAGGTCAACTAATGCACATGGACACCATGATGTGTCTGGATTAAATGACAGCAAGTAGATGAGAAGGATCTCTACAGAAGTCATAGAATCATATCCTCACAATTAGCATGTTGTTGTATGGACTATACCCTCATAACAGGGCTTATGATGGGTCTAATTTAGCATGTTTGCTTAAATTCTCATTTGCATGACATCTTCAAGAGTCAGAAAGTCATTCCATATGTGACAGAATGAAAACCACCAAAAACACTTACAGTTCTGTACATCTGAATTAGCTTAAAATTCTAAAACGTAAGATACACTTTATTGAATTAATAAAAACAAGTCTTTAAGTTAAATGAAAAATAATATAGAAAACAAAACCACTTAAACTAGGAACTTGTCACTGCACAAAAAAAAGAAAAAAAAAAAGAAAGAAGAAAAGTCGTCAACAAAGTTATTTATTAGGGACCACAAGATAAACATGAGTACTTTACACTTATTTAAACCCTTTTAAAAAGACGTCACTGACAAATAAATACATACAAATCGATAAACAAAAACAGAAAAATAACATAAAAGTGGTATTACTGCGTCTTTTCTCATTAGCACTAAAGCTAACTGACAGAAACGCCATCACATACATTTGCTCTCTAAAAGAACGAAAAATAGGAGTACTTAAACGAGTATATGCATTCAAATACACATGCATAATCGATAAATGATCAAAAATAAGTCATTTAGATTCCATTAAGGATGTATGTCCTGTTTTGGGGGTGTTTAAATGCTAGTTCCGCTCAGCATTTGCCAAACCGAGTCAACAGGGAAAAAAACAGAATAAATGCTACATTTAAAACACTTTAGATGCAAAATAAATAATTTTAAACTCCGGTAACGCCACAGATAAAGGTATTTATGACTGACACGTATGAGCAATAAGCCAAACATGGGGAAATAGAAGAATAAAAACTGACCTGAGGAAAAATAGAATAAAAGTCGAAATGGAGAGGTGAATTCACTTGCTGAGGGGGAAACTCTTCGTCGCCTTGTTCTTCTCTTTACTGGGGTGAATTCATCTCATCTTGTCATAATTTTAAGTCGTGTGTCCTTCAGGACTCAACGCTTCATGTCTCTATGTGATCAGATCAGGTGAGCGCGCAGCGGGCACTGCCTCATATATTACGAGAACGCGCATGAAGACACGCTAGCGGGCGTGCACGCACCCACCCAGCCAGCCAGCTTGGGATGGGCACAACAATGTAGGCCTATACATTTTTACATTCTACAGCGGTAACAGTTAATAACATATTTGCGTATTACCAGTAACTTTTCTGTCCAACAGGATGATTTTAAAGATTTTTGCAATAATTCTGATTTTCATTCTGTTTGTTTAATTATACGTTTTTATTATAATACAAATTCTAGTACAAAAAAAAAAAAAAAATACATACATACAAGAGTGGCCAAAAGTGACGTCCAGCCTAGGAAAATCGACATTTTCAACCTTTATTCAAATATTACATATATATATATATATATATATATATATATATATATATATATGTGTGTGTGTATGTATATGTATATATGTATATGTATATATATATATATATATATATATATATATATATATATATTGATAGCATGAAACATAACAAATTGTGTGGACATATTATTTGGCCAGGCTGTCACACAAGAAAATTGTGAACACATGCAAAAATATTAATAACTGATTATGTTTTAGTCATCATATGCTTTTTCCTGTTTGTTTGTTTTTTTCCCCCTGCATAGTAAAATAAAACCTGTAGCTGTAGTTTGCCATTTTTGCCAAATAATTTTTCTCCATATTTGAAATATAAAAAAATAAAAATAAAAAAAAGATCATATTTTGATGGTTTAATCAAACTTGTAGGGTCACTGAAAACAAATATCCCCTTGAGACATCATTTATATAAACATTCATATATATTCAGTAGTATGTATCTTGTTTAATTCTACATGCATGTATCCCTGAGTCTGAAAAGTACAGAATGAGGTACATTCAAAATACAAAGAAACATTCTTAAAATTTGTGCACATTAGTTATACAATGTTGGAGGTTTCATCTGTGGGTTGAAGCCATCAGGTGCTTCAGGCATAAACAGACCTATGCATAATTGAGGTCAGTTCTATTAGATTTCTGTCAGGGCGTCTCTGACAACAACTCTAACAGACTGTTTCCATGATTAAAAATGTAACACTGCCTTGACTTCAGTTTACACTGCTGTTATTTTATTTATATTAGGAGCTGGCAGTAAAAGTGTACTACACAGATCTCACAGAGGATTGTAGTTACATGCCCACCACTCAATGTTTACATCAGCTGGTGTTTCTTTAATCATGGGATCTTTAAGAAGAACAATCTTTGGCACTGGTTAGAGTTGAAGGTAATATAGAATTATAAAGTCCTACTTTATTCCAGTTCTAATTTCACATTAATTATGCATTATTCTTGATTGGCCACTATCAAATTCCCCACTATGACCTCCACCATTATCCTAATCCTCATTCATCATCAGCATCATAAATGTAGCAGACTTTGTAAGCGTATCAACAATGGTACTTCAGTATCACTTGTATCAATACAAAACACAATGTTCATATAAAATATATTTCTTCCCTTTAACCTTATGACAACCCAATCATTCCCAGAAAGTAAAAGGCCCACTAGAGGTACTACAGCATTACTACAGTGTTTAAAATATATGACTACTGGAGGTAAGATAACTTGCACATGTGGCTTAACTGGTTGAGCATTGCATGTGTCATTGTCACAAGACATAAAACTGTTCCAGAATCAGTGGTATGATCTCACTGCAGTGTCTCCACATTTACAGAGTTAAGGGTGACATCATTGTAGATACTAAGAGCTCTGATCTGGTTGAGCTCACGGACCCGATGTTTGTACTCCAGAAGGTGTGACTTGTTCACTGCTACTTTGAATTCAGTGTCAGTGCATAAGATCTTCAGCTGAAATTAAAAACAATTTTAATTAGTTGCAATTGAACGAGCAGTTTTGACCAAACATGGCAGGAGACAAATGCATAACCTTGCAAAAGAGTTTTGTCTGTTTTGTTGCAGTATTTTAAGTGACGCTATTTCAGGACATCTTTTTCTGCTGTTCCAACTTGACATCCAGCTATCTGATATCTATTTTCTAATGTCTTTAAACACAATGAGGGCCTAACAGTAAATATTTAAGACATTTGTTCAAATAAAATAAAATAAAAACATTGAGATGAATAAGAAACAAAATTGTTTGATGCCATGCTCACCTCAAAAGGCTTTCCTGGGACAAAAGGGAAGGAGGGGAGCTCTCGCTCTTCTCTACCCCACTTGTTTCCAATCATGCTGTTTCGCACAATCACTTGCTTTCCGCTTTCATTGAAGCGGGGGTTTAAATGAAACGCAATGTCGTTGCCTCTGTTTAAATTAATTGTGATACTAATTGGAGGAGAAAAATAAGATTACTCACGTGAAATACACAGGGACGTCACAAAGAAGGAGACTGTCACAATTGTTAGACAATGATGATCATAATTTAGCTTAATGTAATATATATTATTGTGAACAATTCATCAGTGCACACTATTTACAAGCAAAATGTTTGTTTTTGTAATCTTTTACCAAACATTAGTGATAAAAACAGAATTTATGTACTATATGATTATTATGACTTTACTGAATAAAAGCTTAAATTCAATCTGTTCATCATATAAAGCGATCGTGTTTCTTTTTTTGGACAAAATTTGGACTAAACCATTCAATTCATATGGATTAGTTTTACAATCTCTTTATGAATTTTTTGAAACATCAAAGTGGTAGTTGTGTAGCTGTCAACAAAGGAACAAAAATCATTCAGATTTCATTAAAAAGATCTTCATTTGTGTTCCGAAGATGAACAGTCTTGTCAAAAGGTTAATAAATGATGAGAGAATTTTTATTTTTGGGTGAACTATCCCTTTAAATTTAGGTCTGAATACTTTTTGAGTGTATGTACTGTATGTACTAATCTGTCTTTGTTCTTTTGTTTGCAATGTGTGTGTGCATTGATGTTTTTACATTTTAGCGTTGGGTTTGACCTCTCCAGTGATGGTGATAAGCATCTTGTTAAAAGCTCCATTTTGTAGTGGGAGGTCAAAAGGCACAGTCTTGCAAAAAAGAAAAAAAAAAGAAAAAGAGTAAATATATAGTAAAGTGGCAGAATCCAAGAACCATGGTAGGGTACAATGGGGCTAAAGGCACACTGGGGTAAAAGGAGCATTTTATTAAATTCTCCTATTAACCACTAGATGGAACATAACCTTGCTGCAGCACTTTCCTAAACATTCGCTTCACAATGCATATGAAAAGTTGATTCTGTGCTAAATTGATCTAATATACGTGCTCGGTTTCACAGAAAAGGCTCAAGCCTAGTCCCAGACTAAAATGCATGTTTGAGCTGTCTTAATTGAAAGTAACTTACACTGACATACCTTATATGCCAGTGCCATTGTTTAGTCTCAAGATGCACAATTTTTTTTTCTTCTTTTTTTTTCTAAGGCACATTTATAAAAGCCACTTAAATGTCCTAAATGAATTAAGGCCTAAACCTGGCTTAATCTTAACCCTGTCTGTGAATCCGGGAATAATGTTTTTTTTTTTTTTTTTTTTTTTTTAAATGTTACAGATTTAAGTAGCAACTGAGAATTGATTATGTTTTGAGACAGCAGTCTTGTTAATGATTTTCAGTTTAGTTCAAGTTAATTAAATCAACAGTTTTTTAATAACTGAAGATATGTAAAATTATGGTATTTGGGGTAAAAAGCGCCCCTCCTGTTGGTGCTAAAGGCGTAATAATTAACATGATGATAATAATAAATCAATGGCTGATTGACAGATGTTTAATATCATTTATTAATTTGGGTGTCCACCTTAGAGATAATTGCCATGTAATGAAACCATCATATATAAAAAAATATATCATCATAATATTAACGAAATATCATATTAACTGTTACTGTACATATTTATTGGGTCCCCAAAGCTTTCAGAATCTTTAGTTTAAAAAAATAAATACTTTTTTTTTTTATCAAAATAAAGAGAAAATAGTACAAACTTTGTTATTGTTATTGTTTTGAGCAAGTATTAACTTGTTACCGAAAGTATTTGTATTTATACTGGGTAACTTTTACCCCAAGCATGGGGTTAAAGTCCCCCCTTGCCATACCTTTATAAGATTTTTAAGCAAAACAAACCACTTTAATGATTTATTTTCCCTACAAAATGTGTTGATCCATCAGTGTTCAATAAAAAAAAATTTCTGCAGTCATACAGTATGGGAGAACACATTTTCCTTAAGGCGTGCCTTTAGTAGCCCCTTTGTACCCTACTGTATTTAACACAGACCGTTAACTTTAACAAGATTCATAAATGCAGACATTCACTAGCCCTAGGTATTTAAAATGTATTCTATGGAACTCTATGATAATTGTACAAATCCAGGAAGAGTGACAACATCTCACTAGTGCTTTTGGAGCTTGGATAGGAGCACCATAAGGGCCGGTTTGTGGTGCAGGTCCAGGCCACCCAGGAGCTATAGGCTGCCCGGGCTGTCCAGGCTGTCCAGGCTGTCCAGGCCATGTTGGTTGATTTGGTTGCCCAGGCCAGGCAGGTTGGTTTGGCTGGCCAGGCCAGGTGGGGTTAGCAGGCTGGCCAGGCCAGGTGGGATTGGCTGGTTGGCCGGGCCATACTGGGCCTCCTGCTTGCTGGTTGTTTTGCTGTGAAAAATCGAGGGCATCTGAAAGCTGAAACAGAACATGATAGAACTTATAGCATGACACTTGTTGTGCTAAACTAGATAGAATTATTGAGGAGATTAAATGTACTTACATCCATGATATCTGAAATCCAAACAGAGAGAATACATTGTTAATTTTACAGAAAATTAAGCAAATTCACAATCTTGAATGTACAAACTTCAATCCTTCCATTAGTAGATCGTCCAAAATCAAATACTTTGCTACTATATAGTATGCGTACAGTACAGTACACCAAAAGTGTAGTGTCTGAATTAATAGTATATTGAAAAACAGTGGTTGAGAAGTACCTACTAAATGACCTACTACTTCTGCTGAGATTCTAAAGTGTGCATTTGATGGGCACTTTACTATCCCATGAGACCACGGGAGAGGATTTATGAATGGCAGTGAAGCGACACAATTGATGGTCATAGGTCATGTGACAATAACAACATGGCTGATGTAGTACATCCAAATTTCATTCATACTACCCATATTCATTCATATAGAATGTACTTTTAAACCAGGGGTGTCCAATCCTGCTCCTGGAGGGCCACTGTCCTGCAGAGTTTAGCTACAACCCCAATTAAACACACCCAAACTGAGCTAATCAAGGTCTATGCATGCTATAAACTTCCAGTCAGTTCCAGTCCAGTATGTTGAGGCAAGTTGGAGCTAAACTTTGCAGAGTTTTGAACACCCCTGTTTTAAACTGTCGCAAAGTAAATTCAAATTCCTTCTCAGACAGTATATGATTTTAGATGCAGCAATAGTCTCTGACCTACTGTATAAACTATTATGAAATACTAATATTAATAATTAATATAAAAAATAATTAGTCTTTATGGGTGCAGTTAATAAAGGTAAAGCAGCTTCTCTTTGAAAACAATGTTTGTTTTAAAAACTACATAAATTATATTATTGGTTTCCTGGAGTACATTACATTCTCCCATGAGTTTATGACTCACTCATCCATGAAACCACCCACCACACCCTTTGCACTATGTGAATGGTGAGCCAGAGGGGATGCATGATGATTACAATAGCAGATAATACGATATTATTAACAAACACTATATGTGAAGCATAATAAATGCACGTTCTTCTTAACAGAGATGCATGTTAAATTAAATAAAGTTCCCATGAATTGGCTTTGGTTGCATTATAAGTAAGTGCAACTTGAACACTGCAAGTTAAGGCTTGTCAACAGGCCTGTGGATTTCACCAGGCCTATGAATCACATGAAAGCATGTGTTTAAACTAGCAAAAGTACAATTAAACTCTATATTTCTTTCAAAAATGTCCAGTTATTTGAAACTCTCAAGATGCTTTTCATGTCAACATGACTGGGCTGCCTACTGTTTGCATTAGCCAAAACAGCCACACGATTTACACAATTTGATTATCACTAGGCAAACACATACACCAAACTTAAATCTTTTAACCTTGAAGAAAAAAGAAAGTTTTGAAAAAGAGAAAAGATGCTAAAGAAAGGCATATACCTGTTTCGTGTTCCGGATAGCACACAGGAGCTGTTCTGTGGATGCAGTATGTAGACAGACCGGAATTATGGGTGGAGTTCATAGATACACTCTTACACCACTGAAAACCCTCCCCAGTACTTCTGAGAAGAGGCCGCACCCACACAGAATACAAACACATGGCCTGATTTTCATAGGGAAATATGATGAGTCAGAGGAGAAACTATGAATAATCTTTTAACAAATATGCTAAAACATTCTTATCTGATTCAGTCAATATGGTCTGAAGGTTATCCAGTTTATCTGAGGTGGATTACCCATGTGTTTTAAGGATGAGTGTAATAGGGGGAATTCAGTTTCTTTTTTCCTTCCTTTTTTTGTTTTGTTTTGTTTGACAAAATAAAGAACCAAAGCCAAACGTTGCCTTGGCAACTAGGTAAGGATTTGAAAAGCTGTTCATAGCTCAAAACATATGTAGCGTTGCATAGTAACTGGAATTACATGGCTGTTTATATACCGTAGACATGCCTATTTATTCATTATTGTTACTGTTTTCCACATTTTAGAATTGAAGTGAAATGATCAAAAGCTATTAAAATTATACAAATGGCAGTATTGGAACAGTATTGTGACCAAAAACATTACACAAATAAAAACTAGACAATATTTTAGTCTGTTTAAATTCACCACTCTTTGCTAGATTCCAGCTCTGCTCACTCATGTTAACCAACTTCATACTGTGCATCATGGGAGGCTTTTTACACGGGATTGAAGGGTTCCTATGATTGCTGGACACTTTTTAACTGCTCTTGCTTCACTATATGGTCGTCCACCTTATCAGATTTAAAATAATAACAGTAATAATAATAATAATGATCAATCAATCCATCCATCCATCCATTCTCCAAACCGCTTGTGCTATGTATTGTCACAAGTGTAAGGGTTGTGTTTAGTTCTGTTTTATTATCATGGTGTTTTGGCTTCCCTGTTTGCCTGTCTGCCTGCGTTCCCTAGTCAGCCCGAGTGCAATCGCAAAACAGGAAGAAATGCACTTTCGCTAAGATACTGCCTAATAGATTTATCATTTATTCCATGCAGTGATTTTCACTTGCACATATCGGAGGATTATTACAAAGGCAGCTGACGTTAATGGAGGAATTTGCAGCTTTACTCGCAAACTACAATTCCTGTTCATTAATAAGGTGAGAAGTAGACTCGTTATAAACCCAAATACACTCAAATTAATTACATGAATTGATAAGTGTACTATCAGAGTAGTAATAAAGATGTTTGCCGTCGTAATGATGACAGTAGTGCACACAAAAGTAGTAGCTGTTCTGCGCTCAGGCGCGGTTAACGCTCACACTGCATGCGAACCACGCTCAAGCTTTGAGGGTCAAACATGCTCAGGCACGGTTCAGAGCGCCTAGTGTGAGTACACACTAAGTTTTAAAACATTTTACTTTTACTCCTACGATCTCCTGAGTTTTCCAATTGTGGATTTGATAAAGACTAATAATGGATTGGCATACACCATTTGCCCAGCAGAGGACATCACCAGCCTCACACTGGACCCAGAGCCCAGCCAGTCTCCTCCCGCGCCTCGCACAGAGCGAATGCCAGAGCCCACCGCAGACGGAGAGCCCAAGCCTGCTGCAATGAATGAGAACTGACCCACAGAGTTCCCATTGGTAAGGGTTTAATTATCTAACTTCATTCAATTTCTATTCAGTACATTTTTTAAAGAGTCATGCTCTGCACAACCACTAGATGGTGTGTTTACTCATTGTAAATAAGTGCCAGTGAAGTAAGATTATACTAATATGGAATTGTTTAAAGCCTTGTATTCCAGACAGCCTTAAATGCCCTAATTTGGCATGAATACAAATCAAACAAAAGCTAATGTTCATGAACAAAACTTCAGCTGCTCTTGTTTTTTCAGGAATGCTCTTACAACTTGCAGCAAACCACATTTTCCCCAAATTTTCAGTGTATTTAATCAAGATGTTAACAAGCCTGCCACGGTGAAAGAGCCAGACAAGGGGACTGAGCCCACCATCGTCCCAGAGCCCGAGCCCCACAGAATGTCTGATCAGGTGTGTAAGCTGGCAACATCATGTATCACCGTGGGATTACTAGTGGAGTATGAGGGAATGAAGGAAGACCCCACCCACACTCCCACCACTGAGGGTGAGCTGCTGCTGGCCTCTGTATTTTATGATGACTTGAAAGAGGATATTTACCTAAGTCTCCCGTCCCCGCTGCTCCCATCCAACTCAAAGTCTCCTGTGTCTCCGATGGTTCCACCCAGCTCAAAGTCTCCTTCGTCCCCGCTGGTTCTGCCCAGCTCGAAGTCTCCTGCATTCCCGCTGGTTCCACCCAGCTCAAAGTCTCCTGTGTCTCCAGAGTTTCCACCCAGCCTCTCCCTCTCCCGCCTCCTCTTCCTCCTCTCCTCTTCGGCTCTGTCGGGCTCTGCCTTGGTCCTCAGTCACACTGTTTCCACCTCAGTTTTCTGGCACCCTGACTCTAACCTGGAACGCTCGTCGGTGCGGATCTGCAACGGTTTCCAGAGCCATCTGTATCATGTGCAATCAGCTCTCTGTCTCTGCCTGGGTCTCCACTTCCATTAGTTCCATCTCTGTCCATTGCCCCCCTGGTTTTGTCATGGGGGGCATAATATAAGGTTATGTTTAGTTCTGTTTTGTTCTGTTTTATAATCATGGTGTTTTGTTTTCCCTGTTGTCCTGTCTGCCTGCCTCGGTTCCCTAGTTAATTTCCCTGGTTATTAATTAGTTCCCACACCTGTTACATTTGACATGGATTATGCTCCTCATGTATTTAAGCCCTGTGTTTCCCTAGTTCCTATCTCAGGTATCGTCTAAGTTAAAAGTGGTTGTGTTTATGTTTACTTCTATGATCTCCTGTGTTTTTCGTTGTGGATTTAATAAAGACTATTTTTGTTTTCTACTCCTTTTGTTGTGCGCTCTCTACAGCCAACCATGACAGCAGGAATGCTAGAGCCTAATAATTATAATAATTGTGTAGACAAATTCATACATAGGCACAATTCATATTCACCTACAAAAACTAATTTCAAGCAGATGTTTTTAGATCAAAAGGATTTGAAGTTCAAGAGGAACATTTAGTCAAGTGTATCCAGACATTTGACTGGTAGAGTAACTAGTGTGTATGTTAAAATGTTGGTGTAATGTTTATTCACCTTGTACTGAAAGTTAAAATATGTATTTAGAAGACTAATATATTCTCTAAATCACACTGGGCACAATTTGTTTCTACAAATACACATCTTCAGTTTTTCATGTGTGAACTGTGAAATTATAAACATACATATTAAATTTAACATTAAATATTTATTGAAGGTTTGTCAGCATGTTATTCTGTTATAATCAAATAATGCTTAAATCAATTATTAATGTTATGTATTATGCATGGAAAGAGGGAAAAATCTTGAATATCTTTGTGATATAAAGATACATTTTTATATTTAAATTTTATTTATATTAATTTACAATTTAAGATACTTTATATTAATTGTTTTTTAAACAAAATATATTTAATTTAAAATTTCATATAAATTCCACTAGCTAAAAGGACAGTCAAATTAACATGTTATATTGAACATTTAAAATGACATTACTGAGGATCTTGAAAATATTTTAGAGGGTAGAAATTATATGGAACCACAGTATAATGTCATATTTTTGCATTATAAAATGGACATACTACAGTATATCCAAATTGAGAGAAAAGTCTTCATGGGAATTGGTAAGGATTTAATTATCATCTAACTTCTTTCAATTTCTATTCAGTAGTATTTGAAAGAGTCATGCTCTGCATAACCACTAGATGGTGTGTTTACTCTTTGTAAATAAGCGCCAGTGAAGTAAGATTATACTAATGTGGAATTGTTTAAAGCCTTGTATTCCAGACAGCCTTAAACGCCTTAATTTGGCTTGAATACAAATCAAACAAAATCTAATGTTCATGAACTGTTCTTTTTTTTTTTTTAGGAATGCTCTTACAACTTGGAGCAAACCACATCTTCCCCAAATGTTCTATATATTTAATCAAGATGTTAACGCGAGATCTGATCTATCCTATGTTAAGCAAAGTGTAGATTTTTACATAATGGTTCATTGACACCTACAACAAATGCTTGGTGACAGGTAAGTGTTTATAAGCAGCTTGAAATCTGTTTTATTAACACTAAGGGTCAATCAACAACTTTCAAGCAGCAGTGGAACATGATTCTGAAGATTTCAGAGGTCATATTGGTTGATGGGGTGATTGGTCAAACGTGTGTTCACCAATATTGACCATTGATTCAGCTTGATAAGATAATAAGCTGTGGGACCTAATAAACGTAAAGACAATCCAAGTATAATTCTCAATGTGCATGTTTATCTTTATTCAGTTGTTCTGAGTGTTCAAACATCTGTAGAAAAGTTAATAAAGGATTTCTCAGATATTGACCAATGTCTCATTAACGTCTTTATTTATTTTCCCTCTTTTGTACTGTTGATTATATGTGAAATCCAATATTTTGATTGCAGATAATTACATTGAAATCTTAGCTTATCATCATCAAGATCATCAGCACCTGCCTTTATCAGAACATTCAGGAATTTCACACTGTTTATGAAGTCTGTGTAACTGGATCCAGCAGGATGAAGAATTGTCTGTGAAAGTGTTTAGTGTAGTCTAGGAACGTGTCACTGTATATTTTTGGACAGTATCACTGCTGTTGTGAAAACAGAAAATGTTCAGACTCAGAGAGAATGTGAATATTTTTCATATGGAAAAGATGCAGCCCTCTGTGTACAAATTTATGTACTGATGTTTAGGGATCGGCTTTTTTAGTAGAACATTCCTCAAAAATACCCCCTACTGAACAGCAGCGTTATTGGAATTTTCTATTAGCGTCTTCCTGAGCACTAGCATAAAGAGGGCATGTTTGTTTAGGCTTGTTTGATTATCTGAACTATTTCACCATGTCCAAACATAAAAAAAAAAGCATAACAAGCAGCATCTAATTGTTTTGTGCGAGAGTTCACTTATCTGTCCCACCAGAATCAAAACAAAAACAATCACTCCGTTTTCTTATTATGAACCTCATCAGATCTGTTCTACCCCCACCACAACTGCGCAAAAACGTCCTTGTACACACGTACACTCTTAAAAAATAAAGGTTCCAAAAAGGGGTTTTCAGAGTGATGTCATAGAGCAACCATTTCTGGTTCCTCAAAGAAACTTTCAGTGAACAGTACTTAAAAGAACCTTTTTTTTTTTTTTTTCTATGTGTAAAGAACATTTAAATATTCTAAAGAATTTTTTTCTCTATAAAGAACCTTTTGTGCAATTTTTTATTAGTGTAGCTGGCCTCATAAATGTAACATTCACTCTTTCTCTCTTTGCCGTTCATTGGAATTGCTGTTTGTTTTGCTGGAAGGTCATTTATGGGATACGAGAATCCCTACAGTCACCAAGTGAGCTGTTACAGTCTCCGACTCCTAAAAACTGAATGCAATCTTGTTCCCACATGATTTTTGCTACAGATACTGTATCTCAAATTACGTGGCTTGTTGAGTACAGGTGTGCTATTAATATCTTAGGTAATCAGAATTACAAATTTTGCATAGTGGATGATAAAACAAGTCTATCTAGGGACCAGGTTGTGGGCTCTTTTGACTTAGGCCATTAAGTAATCACCCAAAACACCTAGCTAGGATGCCCTAGCAAATGAATGCCCTTTTCAACATTGCTAAAAATAAGAAATGTTTCTTGAGCAGCAAATCAGCATATTAAAATGATTTCTGAAGAATCATGTGACACTGGAGGACTGGAGTAATGATGCTGAAAAATTAAGTTTTGCCATCACAGGAATAAATTATACTATTAAAATAGAAAACAGTTATTTTAAACTGTAATAATATTTCACAATATTACCGTTTTTTACTGTATTTTTGAGACTTTCAAAAACATTTAAAAATTTTACCAGCGCACAAACAGTCATTGAGATTCAACAGCAAAAATAAAACACCAGAACACAAACATTGCACAAATCTTTGATTGCACTGATGTAGTTTATGAATTTAAATTAAGTTAATTTGCTTTTGATGATGTAGGAAGATTGTCAAGTGAATTGGTGTTGAACGAAATGAGTTTTAAGCTTGTTTCCAAGACTGGAATGATAAAAAGGATTGGTTTATTTCTCTTTCAGGGATGGCTGGAAGGGCTTAACTAAACACAACGTTCAATCTAATGCTTGGCTACTCTATGTTCCTGTTGGAAGCTCAACATTTAATGACAGAAGCAGACGGAGCGCTTCTGCGGCACTATGGGAACCCACATGATAATGGCAAATGATCGTTGCAACTGAGAAACCAAACCAAAGGTGAATGCATTCGAAGGGCAGACGGTTCTCTCATCAGTGATGGCAATCAGGCCTTCCATGGGCTGGAATCTAGTCTGCATTTTTCATTTGCTGACCGTTCACCTAAAAACCACTATGACGCACAATTTATTTACCCTTTATGCATGATCAGCAGTGTCCCAGACTCAAAGCAGCAGTCTCGACTTTGGAAAGAAGAGAATATTGCTGAATATAAAGCTGGATATAATACTCTTTCCATGAAAACGTGTGTACTAATGAGAGTGGCACCTTTTTAGTTTGATGGGTGAGACGCTAAACAGAAGGATCTGACAAAAAGAGGCTGAGAATTTGAGAATTGACAGCTAGGCACAGAGGAAATACATTTCTAGAATGTTACAAGGTCACAAAAGCATGTTAAAGTGAAATACTTGACAGCACAGGACAGTTACAAACTACTTCTGCAGAAGCTCTGGGAATGTTGAGTGAAATGTCATCAAAATCATGTGCTAGCACTTACTCCATCATATGATGATGGCATTTTTGTTCATTCCTTCATGATAGGATGTTTCAGTCCTCAAGGTCTAGTGCTTCAGGAGTGCTTGAGATAGTTATGTCCTTGAATCCTGCAAAAATAATTTTTAATAGAACTAAACTGGAAGTATTTGAAGAGACTTTTCATATTCTTATTACTTAGAATAGAAAACATGCTTTTAGGAAAATGTTATTTGCATTCATTGTTAGAAGAATGCTTTAAAGAAATATTTTGTACAAATGTGACAGTTCTGTCACCATTTACTCACCCAAGGCCAAATGCTATTGTTCTCTCTGTGGAACATACAGTATAAAGAGAAAATCACATCTGAACAATTTTTCTTTCACATTCAATGACAATTCACAGCAACGTCTATCAAGCTCCACAGTTGTCAAAAAACACAATTAAAGCATCATATTCCAAGTTTTCTGAAGCCATATGATAGCTTTGTATGAGGAATAGACTTACTTTTATGTTGTTTTACCTCCATTTTGTAACTTGACAAAACTATGCATTTCTTGACTAGAAACTATGAAAAATTTACAGCAAATGGGTTTGGACCATCATGAGAATGAGAAAATAGTCCCCTGCATTAATTTTGTATCTTGTATTTCATTATAATCTAAGGGTATGTTTACACGACAACGATGTACTAAAAACGGAAAAGCTTTTTCTTTGTACAGATGACAACATTATCAAAACTATCCCCGTTTACACGGATCCGCGAAAATGACTAAAACGCTGTATTACGCACGCCAGACAAGTAGTTGGCGATGTCTCTTTGTAAAGTAAGACTACGCGCCTGCGCATACACATTCCAAACGCGCGTGCCTATCCACCTTATTTTTATAGTTACTGAAGCACTGATATTCTTCTCGTTATTTCCCTATAGCGGCTAATAAATCGTAAGTCTCGGACATTCACAGAAAACATGTTGAAAAATAAGGTGGATAGACTAAACATGTAATACGCGCGGCATGTGCATGACGCCAGCGTTTTCACAGATTCGCGTTTTGCAGTTTACACAGAGATGACAATGGTATCATTTTCAAACTTGCACTTTGAAACCCGTTTCCAAAAGTTGTGTAAATGAACGGCCAAAACGCATAAAAAGTTTTACGTTTTTAGTTAGTAAAACGGTGTCGTGTAAACAGCCCCTCAATTGCTTTCATTAAGACTACATGAAAATAGTTGCCCCTATTAACCGTATACAGTAAATTATGTGACACTTGATTGCACATTGAATACTGTAATCAACATAGTTCTTGGCTGGAGACTACAGTGACAGAGTCTCACTAATGAGCTTCACTGCTATGCAAGTGAAGAGCAAATAATCATGCATCAACAGACAAAAACAAAGCTAACAAGCTGTCAAACAAAAACAATGGAGAGACAATCAAGTTATCCAACTGTGTCTACATTCAAGGGCTGCAGCGCAGATTTAAACTGTGAGATTAAATTAATGCAAACATTTGTAGCCCCAAAACCAGACAACAATGAGATGCTCTGTTGAGAACCCACTGCATGCCTATGCTGTAATCATAATCATTTTTAGATGCTCAGAGAATTGGGTGAGCCAATTAAAAGTGAGATGAGGCTACATTTATGCTGATATATTTCATTCCAGGCAGACATCAGCAACAGGGTTCACCGGAGCAAAACATTAGCTCAGTAGGTTGAATCCAACCTGCCGCAGGGCAGAGGACAAGAGACTGCATATTTAATGCAACCTCACACTGTCTCAGCCCAAACTCCACCTCTTTTTCTCACATATGCACATGCATGAAAATACGCACAGAGAGAGAGAGAGAGAGAGAGCGGTCAATCAAGCTGTCCGGTGCGCAGATGTCTTTCATAGATAAACCAAGAAGGCTGACTCATGTCACTGATGGTGAATGGGATGTCAGTCAAGGAACTGAGACTCAGAGAATGCCTGTTATCTGCCTTTTACTACAAAAACCCTAGATTACATTGGCTGCCCATGTCTTTGTAATGCTACACTGAAGAAAGACACAGCGGGTTAGAGGTGGATGAACAATTAGTGCTTCATATTTTTTAAACTAAAGGTCATTTTGTAGTTTGGTAATTTGATCATGTTTACCATGTGAAACAATGAAAAGGTATTTGCTGAACTTAAGTTTGAATACTTCTTCAGAAAATGTGCAAATCTAGCCTAGTTAAATTCTGCAATTATTAGTTGCATTAGAGCAATATTAGTGACCGATTTCACCATATTTCTTTGCTTAATTTATGACCTCAGTCAACATATTCCATCAAAGCTGCTTGTCAATACAATGGAATTAGCAAGGGTACATGAATCGTATTAGGGTCGGCCATGTTGACATGGTTTCCTCTCAACCCCTATTGTCTTGGGAAATGTAATTTTCGATAGAATAAAGGGTGTCCTAAAAATGAACCCTAATCCCCAAACTGAAAAGGCACCCAAATGTTCAGGCATCAGGGCTTGCCTGAGCGCTCTGATCTGTTAGATTAAGACATGCAGTGCAGATCCAGTGAGCCTTGACCACATGGTGACAAAGAGACGTCCCTGGACTGCGGTGGTGACAGGCTCCTGCTCTGGGGAGCATGTGTTTGTGTAGGAGTATCTTTGTGTGTAGTGTTTGTATCAGTGTCAACTCCTTTTTCCCCTAAGCCTAAGGCGACGCACACATGGAACATTTAGCCTGGAACGAATGATTCATATGTAGTTATTAATATTGTAATGAAATCATCCCCCTTGACGAGGAGTGCCAAGAGGAAGAAACATAAAATAAAAGATGTATATGGATTGTCTGATAATATAAAACCATAAAAGTATTACAATAATTAATTTAAAATATTTTTTACAATATTTAAAAAAATAAAAAATGTCATAAAATGGATATTTCCAACTCTGAGTCATTGTGAAATATCCAGTAATGGCAACTGTAACAGCGTCTTTAATATACTCTCTATATTAGTGTTTCTCAACTAGTGGGTCGCGACCCAAAAGTGGGTAGCAAGACCGTTTCGAATGTTTAGTCAAAGAAACAACAAACGTAATCCTATTTTTCTGATACGAGACTTTTATTTTGAAAGACGTGCGTGAAAGCTGTTGACACTTCTGTATGTAAGGTTTTGAATGTACTTAAGCATAAAAATACCATAATATGTTTGCAGATATTTAGGAAACATTTTGAGTTCACATACTCGTTTATCTGAAAACCAATGCTATTTTACTTTGAAATGTGCGTTCCGTGTCGGAATGTCTTGTTTTTGTTTTGGTCTGTGCAAGACCGCATGTTGCCAATTTACCCAATAGTATTTATCCACCCCGGGTTGCCAGGTGGCGGAAAACACATACAACGAAATGCAGCCATGGAAGGAAGCGAACAAACTAGGTCAGAGTTTGCAGATTCTACACGACCTAAAAAGCCTCAGCATCCATCTTAATATCTCTATGAACAGGAGCATATTAAAACGCGATATCAACGCATCATAAATCAATAAATCAACTCATCAACTTACAGTGTGTAAATCTCCTCGCCTTCCAATGTCAATTAAGCTCGCTCCTGTTGCGTGTTCTCAAACTGGCAACCCGCGTGAGCATCGAGTCTGAGGAGGAGGAGGAGGGGGCGGGGCAAACAATATTGTAAATTTGGACTGCAGTGCCCATTTCAACCACTAGCTGTCATTCTTACATACATTTAGAGTGCCTGAGAAAAATACAAATTTTAGAAAAATGCATGCAGCGTCGTAGTTATGTTGTCAATTAGTAAGTCATGATATAACTAAAAATACCAATAAATTTCGTGTGTTAGCTGGGAAGGATTTGCATGGAGCCAGGTATGATGTTCTATTCATCAGGAGCAGTTTCCATGTTTCATTAACAGTCATGTTAGTATTGTGTATTTACCATGGTAATTGTTGTTTCCTTAACCCCAAAATGCCACTTTATTTTCACTTTGTGTTATTTTGTATATTTTTAAATGACTATGGTGGCTAATACCAACTTACTAACTTTATTGAATTAACAAAAACTAGTTTAGGGCTGCTATTTAATAGCCTTACCTTATACTGTTTATTAATCAGTATTAGTCATATTCTTACAGTTTATGTGTATGTTAAGTGAAGTGGGACAGTACGTGTGTGTGTCAAACATTTTTGTGAAATACGTTTGCTTTTAAAAGCAAATTTAATATACATTTTATAGGCTAATTAATATATATACTGTGTATATATGTGTGTGTGTGTGGGTCACAGCTTAATGACCATGGAAAATGTGGGTCCCATGGGTCCCTGTCAGCTAAACCAGTTGAGAACCACTGCTCTATATGTTAGTGTTTATCTATGTGTGTGTATTTATGTACCACTGTAAACTGAGTAAGAACATGTATGTCACTTTTAGCACAGAACTTCTTGCAAGGTTATTGCTATTTTAAGAAGAGACTTAATGAATGTGCCCAACACCCTGTCAGCTTTTCAGAGGGACAGATTACTGCACATGCATCCAGTGACACTATCTGCAGGCCTGCAATTTATCAGTGAAATACAGAACTTAAAAATACACACTTTACAGCCTTTTGTTGAATGCTGTCAGAAAGCACTACAGCATCACCATAGCAACCTCATCGGTAATAGAGTGCTGACAGACATAGGGAGAAGAAATTGGAAATGTGGAGGGCTCTCAGAGCAGATTATGATTTCACAAGGCATGCTCACTCACTTGCGAACAGCAAAACACATCAGCGATGACCTTGTCGTCCCCAAGGTTGGCAAGAGTGCGTAGGTTTATTCCGCACTGAGAGCACAATGACTCAGTAACACCTTCCGTCCGCAGGGAGCACTCACACTTTTAATTACACACTGAAGATTTGCTTCATGGCTTTTCATCATGGAATTTTAAACAATGAACTTTGTGAATATATAGTACAACAACCGTTAATTGAACACTTGAGAGTGGGCGATAATTGGTTTTGGAAGACTGTGCATTTGAACATATGACTTAATACAAATCTTTTCTTGGGATTTTCCTATGATGAAATTATGGATTTCACGAGGAAGAAAGACTTACAGGATAAACCAAGACTATAGCTATAATCTGTAAATATACATTTATATTTGATTAATTTCACTATGTATTACTTTGCTTGTGAAATATAACATTAAATATATATTTTAATAGTTTTTAATATAATATTTTTGATCTATTTGACATATTTATGTGTCTGCCACATCATGCAAAAACAACAACAACAAAACAGCCAAATGAAGAAATTAGATTGATCACATCAGGGGTTTGCATTAGGTCTGACTTACATTAAAGCTTCAAATCCATATGGTGCCTAGGTAAGATACTATTTGGGGATTATATCATGTTGCCTTCCTCTGTTGGATAAACTAACAGAGCTTCAGCAGCTTAGATGCATGTAGTAGGATCTTGTGGGTAGTCTACCCAGCATTCTTCTATTCTATGACAGAAGCATGCTGGGAGTTAGATTACCCCTTTAACCTTATCAGATTTTCAGCGTCTTTTGCTAGGGTGGATCTGAAAGCCATTAGCCAAATAAAAATAAGAAATCCCCTTTGTTTTGAATGCAAGAACAGTGACACCTACAGATTTTCCTGGCTGATAGCAAACTCCATAAACTAAGTGGTATGGAAATAATGTGAAAGGATAGTCTAAACTATTGTGTTTTCTACACCACAGCAAAATAAATAATATTTTACCTGAGTTATGTATCAGAATTTGCCATCTGCATTAAATGTGGTGCAATAAAAATGCTTCACCTCACAAGAAAGGTCTTTCTATTTAGTTGTAAAACTAGGTTGACCAGATTTCTCAGAGTGGAAAACAGGACGGACAGGCAGCCGCTGTTGATTATTGCTGCAGAGTAAGTATGGGAACTTGCTACTGCCAATACAAACACTGATATGCTGCTGTGAGCATGTAAGACATACTGCTGCTTCACAAATATCATATTAACCACAGCAGATCTATACAGGTGGAGCTGGGGAGGGTGGAGGGCTTCAGAGGAAGTCTGAAGCACGCTGCAAACTGCTACAGCAAACACTGAACCAGACTATTTAAATGTTGAGCAGCAAGCTTATTGGCTGCAGATGCAACAGAAACCAATCAATTGTGCAATGTAGTCAATGTAATTGTCAGCAGATTGCGTTAAGGACCCATGAGCCTGCGCCATCTAGAGTTTCATGACAAAACTTGGTATGTACAGTACGTTTAAATTTGTTCTTGTTTAATTTACATTAATGGCACAGACAACAGCAGGTTTATGAGGCTGCTGTCACTTTAAGACCGAATACACGGATACTGACACACATCCGATTTTCACCCAGCTGTTTACATTTATAACAAACTGTATTTATGTGAGATACTCCACACGATGGGCATTTGGACATAATTGTGTGTATATTTAACCATTCAAGCACAAAGAGAACTGAATTCAGTCTTGAGTGAGGTGGCCTTCTGTGCGTGGGCACCTCTGGTGTGTGTGGTGTGTGTATTTTTTTGCGACTTATTGCACATCGCCCCCATGCTTTATTTTCTCATTCATGTGTGTTTCTTTATCACTCTTAAGTTTCAATAACTTTATGGTACTGTGTACATGGCCATAGCCTATTTACAAAGGGAAAAAACGTGAGCTCTACAAATGTCAGATTTTTTTTAGGAATTTAAACTCTTTTTGAAGTTCCTTTTGACATCTTTGCATCCCATTTTATCTCCTCAGCACTAATGACTAAAGCCGGATCCCGCCTTCACTACTGCAAGTTAATCGATAGCAATTGTGATTGGATGGTAATTTTGTACTCCAAAATATAGTATGATGTTATTGGCCTTTGATTAGGCAATTCTCGTGTGACAGAAGACTACAACTCGCTCTGTGATCACTCAGCAATACATTTCTTTTAGGAAAGATGAAATACGGGACAAAACATGATTTTTTCATAATAAGTCAGGACACTAAAAATAGATCATCTCGGAAAAAACGGGACGCCTGGTCACCCTATGTAAAAAGTACAAACGTGCAGTCCGATTCACGTTCAAAAGGCTCTTATGAACTGGTTCTTTTTATTAAAGCAGAAACATACATTGTGGGCAGTGTAGTCCGTTCCACAAACAAATAGGTGTGTTTGACTTGAAACGGTGATGTGCAGACCGATCAGCGTATGACATAAAAGTGCCGCGAGAGCATTTTAAAAGCATACAGAGCCGTCTGCTCTCTAATCGCTTTGATGTCATACACCGATCTGTCTGCACAGTGCCGCTTTAAGTCAAACACACCTAAAGACTCATATAAGCCGGTTCTTTTTAGTGAATCAAAACATACAGCGGCCAGTGTAGCCCGATCCACAAACAAATGACTCTTATGAGGCGGTTCTCTTTAGTAAATCAAAATCATACTGCGTGTCTGATTCCTGAACTAATGAATCATTTGAACAGGTTCTTGTTAGTGAACCATTGTAGTCTGATTCCTGAACTAATGATTCCCATGAGCCGGTTTTCTTAATGAATCGTATAAAAAGACAAGTTACCACTGTTAATCAGTCTGACAAATCATTCACCGAAACGAACCAAATGGACCACTTACCAAACCATAATATATAATTATTTTCAGTGCTGTCCTTATCGAAATGAAGTAGGTTTTGATTGTCCATATGACATGTCATTAAAGATACACATATACGTGCACTTTATAAGACTCTTTTATGCTGAACATTTTAATACATTCAACAGCATTACTGCAGAGCAGACTGTTCATCACTGGAGATTTGAACCCAGCATTAAAAACAAACCACATACTGTTGTTGGTGACAGTTCTATGGGCCAATCTGACTTTTTTCTTTTCCATTGCCTATAGCACAAGATTGAAGTAGATCACTAAAAAGGCCACTCATTGGACAATTAAAACAATTTACTATTGCCATAAGGATATAAGTCAGGCACTGTTCTTCATAGGGTCGGCGTATGATGACAGCTTTGACTTCATAATGGAGATTAACAGAGACTCTGCCCCTGAATTGAGCACCATAAAGTACTGTGAATTCTGCGGTTAACCAAGAAAACTATACCAGCTGGGGACACTGGCCGGCCAGTCGATGTTCTTGCAATCGATCATTAGAGAACATTATGAAAACACACAGCCGCCAGGGACGGAAGCCGGGGGGAAAGTTGTCTGCCCCTAACTCCTTTCATTTCACGCTGCTTTCATTTCCTGTCTGGGAGAACAGTGCTGAGTTTCTTTTCAGCAAGCTCAGCTGAAATCTATAATATTTTATCAGTATGAATGAGTTTAGGCAATTAGTATGTAGGAAAACCTCTTTCATGAAGCATAGTAGTGGTTATCTGTTAAATGACTTTTCTTTTACGATTATACAGTATGGTTAATATAAATGGGGGCGGTTCATGAGTGCTGACATCACCACTAAACACGGACGATGGAACACAGACCGCCAGAATATTAAGAGGTTTATGGAGTGAATAAATACAGTATGGGCCCAGTTATATTTTTAGGCAATCAATCAAAGTGAACTAAGAAGCAAAGCTCCCTCATTCCCATTGAACTCTACATGGAGAATCACAAGAGTTTGCAAGTTGTGTTTTATTTACACAGATGTGAGGTTCTACATAAAGGAACCAGGATTTAAGGTTCACAGAATTTCACACATCAAAAAAGGCACTTAAAGTACTTTGAAAATCTCAACAAACAATGACACTATGAAGACAACGTTTGCTTACTGGTCTGTAAACCTAAGGTGCTAAAAGAGAAAACAGGCATTTTCTTCATATTGTGTGTGTATATATATATATATATATATATATATATATATATATACAGTTGCAAGAAAAAGTGTGTGAACCACTTGCAGAATCTGTGAAAATGTTAAAAATTTTAACAAAATAAGGGAGATAATACAAAATGTATGTTATTTTTTATTTAGTACTCTCCTGAGTAAGATATTTTACATAAAAGATGTTTACATATAATCCACAAGACAAAAAAATAGCTGAATTTATTAAAATAACCCCATTCATAAGTATGGGAACCATTGATTCTTGATACTGTGTGTGGTTACCTGGATGATCTACGACTGTTTGTTTGTTGTGTGATGGTTGTTCATGAGTCTCTTGTTTGTCCTGAGCAGTTAAACTGAGCTCTGTTCTTCAGAAAAAATCTCCAGGTCCTGCAGATTCTTCAGTTTTCCAGCATTTTTTGCATATTTGAACCCTTTCCAGCAGTGACTCAGGGGCTCAAACACAACTATTAAAAAAGGTTCAAACATTCACTGATGCTCCAGAAGAAAACATGATGCATTAATAGACGGGGGGTGAAAACATTTGGAATTTGAAGATCAAGGTAAATTGTATTTAATTTGTCTTCTGGGAAACATGCAAGTATTTTCTGTTGCTTCCGAAGGGCAGTACTAAATGAAAAAAGTATATTCAAGCAAAATAAGAAAAATTTGCTCTTCATCCTGTTTAAAAGTTTTTACCCCCCGACTCTCAATGCATCCTGTTTTCTTCTGGAGCATCAGTGAATGTTTGAACCTTTTTTTAATAGTTGTGTTTGAGTCCCTCAGTTGTCCTCAGTGTGAAAAGGACAACAGTTACTGTTGTAAAGGGTTCAAATATACAAAAGATGGTGGAAAACTGAAGAATTTTTGGGAACTGGAGATTATTTCTGAAGAACAGAGCTCAGTTTAACTGCTCAGGACATACAAGAGACTCATGAACAACCATCACACAACAAACAAACAGTCGTAGATCATCCAGGTAACCACACACAGTATTAAGAATCAATGGTTCACAAACTTTTGAACTGGGTCGTTTTAATAAATTCAGCTATTTTTTTGTCTTGTGGATTATATGTAAACATCTTTTATGTAAAATATCTTACTCAGGACAGTACTAAATAAAAAATAACATGCATTTTGTATGATCTCTCTTATTTTGTTAAAATTTTACACATTTTCACAGATTCTGCAAGTGGTTCACATACTTTTTCTTGCAACTGTATACGGTAAAGAGAAATCATCATCAAGATTAAATAATATACAAGATTGAATGTGTTGACTTTATTCCGAATCATATACATTGAAAAAAAAAGCATGATAAAGGTGTCCAAATGAAACAATTTTACAACAAAGAAGCCATCAAGATGCAATTTATGATGTGTTATCCCCTTACACACTACCATCACCAGAAAAGTACACATTTTTAGTGTATAGTCTGAGTATGAAAACTGGGACTCAGCCTGTCTCTTTGCATATCTACACCCTGTAGTAGACCAACTGAAGCAATCCTCAACTTTTCATCATGCTGTTTTTTACAGTTAATAATGAATCATATGGGATCCAGCATAGGCCCAAAACACATTCTCAGACAATCTTACTCAGACGTATTCAAACAGCGAGTCTCATTCCCCTAAAAGGCAAAAGACCTTTTTATAAAAACAGCTGACAAGATGTTGATAAGAGTGTTTCTAAAAAGGAACAGCCACCCCACAGTTTATTCAAGACAGCGTCATCATTGAGCCATCCAGTGCAATTAACATCCATGTGTGAATGACCTCAAATTAGAGCAAATAAGTTACACAACACACAATGGATTTAGGGTCACTACTTTATTTAGTGGTGAGGATTTTTTTTTCTCGGTACAGTTGTTTTCATACTATTTCACCTAAACATAGAGTTAGACATGTGATTCATTAACTATACGGATGTTTACCCAAAGATTTTCCAAGATCTGTTTTGTTTACCAGACAAAAACGCAATGGACCCTTTTGTCTTCGTCTCTTTCAAACCCCCCATTTGCGTCGCCCTGAAATATCAACAGGTTTTATTTCCAATGTTAACAATGCTTTAAAAGTCTCAGACAGGCTTGGAAAAGAGCACTCAGAGTGGGGTCTGCGTCTATCAATCAATTGTAGAGTCGTGCAATACACCTAAGAGGAAATAAATGTCTAGCAGTAGCTTGTTTCTTTACAAAATCACTTTTGTGGAAGAGTAAGGGCAATTGGCAAATATTGAATTAAACCAAGTAAATTCCAATGCTAACCCACTCCTGATTCATGTCCAGACTGAATTCATCCTCCACTTGAACAGTCTTTGGCGTAATTAGATTTAATAGTGACCATCTGGTTGTCATCCCCTCAAATCCACATTAAGCGAGACCCACTGGTTAGAAGTCAAGTGATTGACATGCACATTGAATTTGCCTCTCTTTCACGCTGACAATAGCTTGTAGCCAGACACAATATCTCATTTGTTCTAAGTTCAATGCCAGCAGCATTTCCAGCCAATGTCTTGTTTGTGAGTGAAAGAGGGGCGCAAACTCTTGCTGTTTCACTTTTCTTCTGCAGAGACACCAGGGTCTGCAGTGACAAAGTAGATGTCACTTCTGTCAAACACATCCACTGTGTGTTCTCAAACCGTATTGTGGCTTTGACAGTGGGAAGCAAGAGCTAAAAAAAAACGAAGATCAATTTGGGGAATAGATGAAAGATTCTTAGGCCACAGGGGGTAAATTTTGACTTTAAAAAGCGAAAATGTTTAGCAAGGCTGAAAGAGAGTGAGAGCAAACAAGCATATTTTTCATCCAATGCAATTTTGTAATAGCCTAAAATATATGAGCTATTAAAATCGGCACATGCCCAGTACCCTCAAATCAACTCCCGGTATGAATAAATAATAATTCCTCTGTTTGAATCCCAGACCACCAACCCATTTATAATTTTACGCCGTCTCCAGTCATCGTGCGAAGAGGAAAGCTGCTTGTTTTGACAGATTGGGCTGCTTTGATGCATACTTCAGTTGTGGTGGATTTTTGCAGCTGCAATGCATGGTAAAGTAAACAGTCAGGCTGATAAGATCTTCATAGATGAATTTGCAGGCATGGTCTATCGAGCAGCTGGAAAGTATAAGGGCAGAGAGGAATGTAATAGCATGACTTTTGCTGCTGTGCCACTTTGGCAAAATATGGACAGCGGGAGAGATATTAGAAAATAAAAGTGGGGAGGAACAGTAATGGCAAATGGATATTGTGATGAGAACCATAGGCCCTATATGCTCTAAAATTACAGGGATTTGGAATCATCATTTGACTGTGTCATGACCGTTATGATAAAGATGGTTTATGGAACTAATTTAGCTGTTATCCTACAGCAAAACATGTCTTGAAGGCTGACTTTTCTGTTATGTCTTCTATTTTGTGAAATATATATTATTCTCATAGGAAAGAAAATTCACAAATATTTTTTAATCTAAATTGTTCTCTTAGACAAAAATTGGATTTGAGTAAATCAAGATTTTAGCTTGTTGACCCCAAAAAGGTTTCTTTAAAACTTGTCAGTTTTTCCTCTTCAGAACCCTCCTGAGTTTCACAGTTTCAGAAGAGATCTCAATAATTTCTCAAACTGGGCTCACCATTGCCAAAACACAATTTCGGTATATGATCTCAAACATTTCTCATCTAAGGCCCCATTTACACTAGTTCGTATTTGTTTTAAAACAGCATTTTAAGTAAGGAATAATTGACAAATGACAAATGTTGAATTATTTCACATCGTGGCCGTTACACCTCGGGTGTGGATTATTCAACGGCCCGGAGTCATTTATTTCACTTATACCAAAGACATTTGTCAGGTTTTTGTCCTTAAAACATTCTTGTGTGTGGGACTAATTTCTTACACATCTCATCCCAAGCCTCCGTTACTAATTCCAAAACATAATTTCAGAACTAGCAACGAAGGCTTGAGCCTTGATAGCAGTTGATATACAGTTAATACAGTTATTAACACAGTAGAGAGAGAGAGAGAGAGAGAGAGAAATATGTGAGTTAGCCTACCTGAGTACCTGAGTCTGTGCCTCTCTCACGGCAGCAGTCTCTAATAGTGAAACTATAAGTTTATCTGCCTCAAGAACCACAGTTATTACATCACTGGTGAGAAATGTCATGTAGCTTTTAAGTTGCTAAACTATTTTACTGATTAATTCGTCAGAGCAGCGCTGACAAAACGTTTCTGTGCGAGTGTGTCCGTACTATACAGTACGTGTGTACGTTTGAAAGAGAGAGAGCTGGAGAGAGTATGCGCTTTCAAGACACAATAGAATGTATTTTGTGGCAAAAACCATTACAATAATTTGTTGTTTTCATCCTATTGTTTACTATATTTATTTGATTGGTCGGTGTCGTTGTGGGTTTTGTTTCTTTTGCAGTTGTAGGTTGTAGGACCTTTTGAGATAACTGAAAGCATTTGGTGAAGTGATATGGAACTGCAATGCGGTCAAGACCTGCCTAGAACTACTTTAGCCGTGCATTGGTCAACCAATCAGATTCAAGCATTCAACAGCCCTGTAGTATAAAATGACAACGATCCTCCTCATCTACACTGGCGTTTCCACAGCGTTTTTTGAAATGATCTCTGTCTACACTACATGACCGAAAACATGACTGTTCATGCACACTGGGCATGTGTGCACAAGTGTAAACAGTTGCCTCTTGTGCATGTAGGTAACTGCAGTATTAAAAAAATACAGAGTTTAACTGCAAAATGGCTGCTAAAAATGACAACAAAGCCAGCAAAGATTGTAGTTCAGTCTCCATGTTATTGTTTACACGGTCGTCAAGGATACGCAGAGCGAACATGGGCAGCCACGCCAGCATTTTCACAAGTCTCCATTTTGGTCCGTTTACACTGAAATGCAACCCCTGGCGTTTTCAAACTAAAATGGGCTCTGCAGCATTTTCGAAAGTCTCCGTTTTCGAGGGTTAGTGTAAACAGCAGGCATAACCGTAACAAAAGTTATGCGTTTTAAAACTAAAACTCATTAATGTGAACAGGACCTAATTCTCCACTTTGATTTTGTTGTTCTTTACAATAACAATAGTTCAGCAATTGTACCATTTGTGTCTATTTTTATTTCTCCAGCATAATTCTAAGAAAAACAGCTGAGATAAAGTTGTTAGGAGTCAATTTTTTTTTTCTGTCTGCTTTCCCTCTATGATGTCAGGATTGATATTATCAAATCGCCGTCTGAACACAGAGGCTATGGTCTGGGGAGAATGTATGACCGGTATCGTTTTTCCATTGTGCTCACCGTAGACATTGGGACATACAGAGGAATGAAAATAGAGTGAACGGCGGTCTAGAGGGTCCGTGGGTTCCAGCTCATTATAGCAGTCCTGCACCTCTCTGGTTCTATATGACTTCAAGGTTAACAAGCTGTCTGGAGCCGTTCTGTCTGCTGTCCACCGTTACCTGAAGCTTTGTACAAAGCAGCTCACGAAACACGATAAGAGTTTCAGTTATATGACCAAAAGCAGCCCTTCATGAGAAATAGACTCAAAACAGTATGTTTGGACCCTTCACATAGAAACACGATTAACCCAAAAGCGTTTGATATTGCAAAGTGTGAGATGTTTTGGTAAACACACATTCTCATAGCTGCAAGAATGTTACCTGAGTGACTGCACTTTCCACCAATTCACTGCAAATTATTTTAAAAGCCTTAGAGGCACAAATCCATTAGATATATATAGTGAGAACTATTATATGCTTTAGACAAACTACTACTTGAAAACACAAACATTTTGTCAGTGAGTTATGTCTAAAATTGGGTTTGTTACCCAATTTTTAAAATTGGGTTTGTTATCTCAGACAAAACATATCAAATCAATAAAAATTCAATCAATAAACTTTAAAAGAAATTTTTTTCAGTTACACTGTTGCCATAACAAAAAACAATGTCCTGCTTTAATAGTTTTGACCTTCTGGATTGTATTGACAATCTTTACAAAACTGATGTAATGCATATTTTGGAGTCATGAACAATGTGTTTAAACAGGTTTCGGTTGTTAACATTTCAAAGTGTTTCAATAAATTTTTTGGCTGTTTTTATGTCAGGTGGTACAACCAAATAGTCATGTCATGTCATTGACCCATATATACAGTATATACACCGATTAGGCATAACATTATGACCACTGACAGATAAGGTGAATAACACTGATTATCTCTTCATCACGGCACCTGTTAGAGAGTGGGATATATTAGGGAGCAAGTGAACATTTTGTCCTCAAAATTGATGTGTTAGAAGCAGGAAAAATGGGCAAGCATAAGCATTTGAGTGAGGGCCAAATTGTGATGGCTAGAAGACTGGGTCAGAGTATCTCCAAAACTGCAGCTCTTGTGGGGTGTTCCCGGTCTGCAGTGGTCAGTATCTATCAAAAGTGGTCCAAGAAAGGAACAGCGGTGAACCGGCAACAGGGTCATGGGTGGCCAAGGATCATTGATGCACGTGGGGAGCGAAGGCTGGCCTGTGTGGTCCGATCTTACAGACACCCTACTGTAGCTAAAATTGCTCAAGAAGTTAATGCTGGTTCTGATAGAAAGGTGTCAGAATACACAGTGCATCGCAATTTGTTGCGTATGGGGCTGCATAAAAACGCCAACAGTGGGCATGTGAGCATCAGAACTGGACCACACGGAGCAATGGAAGAAGCCATCCACATCACGTGGATGGCTGGGTACATGTATGGTGGCGGAGGCAGTGTGATGCTTTAAGGCAATGTTCTGCTGGAAAATCCTTGGGTCATGCCATCCTTTGACACATTATCATCTACCTAAGCATTGTTGCAGACCATGTACACCCTTTCATGGAAACGGTATTCCCTGGTAGCTGTGGCCTCTTTCAGCAGGATAATGTGCCCTGGAATGGTTTAAGGAGCACAACAATGAGTTTGAGGTGTTGACTTGGCCTCCAAATTCCCCAGATCTCAATCCAATCGAGCATCTGTGGGATGTGCTGAACAAACAAGTTTGATACATGGAGGCCCCACCTCACAATTTACAGGACTTAAAGGATCTGCTGCTAACATCTTGGTGCCAGATACCACAGCACACCTTCAGGGGTCTAGTGCAGTCCATGCCTTGACGGGTCAGGGCTGTTTTGGCAGCAAAAGCGGGAGGGACCAACACAATATTAGGAAGGTGGTCATAATGTTATGCCTGATCGTGTGTATATAAGCATATAAGCACATAAGCACTTTCTTTAACTCAACAAAGAAAAAAAAATATGCATCTGGCAGATTTTTAAGTGTCTTTTAAATCAAAAGAACCACAGAAACATTTGCTAAATAAGATATTAATGAGGATTGAAGGAAGTTTAATATCTCTGTCCAATCCACTTCTTGTTGTGACAGATGGTACAGTTGTCATGACGATGGAACAACAGAAAGAAACTGACACTCAAATTTTGTGCCAGAGACGCTGATGTGATATTTCAGTTATGTTTGACTCAAAGTCTGTGGTTTGCTTGATCAAAGTCAGATGGTTGTTTTATGTGAAAGGAATGGAGGAATTTGGTTATTATGTAACTGTCACAACAAAAAGAGAAAGTGAGATGGGAGAGAAGAGAAAGAGGCCCTCAGGACATGAAAATGTTGTAGGACAACAGGAGAGGTGAGACAACATTGATAGGGGCATTATAAAATGGCTGAAGAACAGATGCATGAAACTGTCAACACATTCATCTCTGATTAATATCACTGCCAAAACAAGAACAAGCGGTCCTGACCACCAAACAGTTCAAAGGACTCTGCTTGACGTCAGCAGCAATTAATTTTGTTTTGTTTTGAATAATACTATTGCTCTTCTTGAAAATTTAATTAAAAAAAAAAAAAAAAAAAAATCTTAAACAAATCATATTTAATATCTATCCAGGATTTTGCATGCAAGCCTGTTATCACAAAAATAAATTTATTAAAAACTAAAATCAAAATCTGGTACCAAACTAGCTTTAACTACTGGGTAACCAATTGTATATTGGTTAAGAGTCCTTAAGTCCTTTATTTTATTTTATTTATGCTCAAAGTGCAATCTCTTTAAAATAAAATATAAATAATATAAATAACAAAAAAATAAAAATTGTATTAAAATGATTCATTATTTCCCACATTAAGCATAATGTGGTGAAAAGACATGTCAAAAAATGGATTGAAATGCCAAGTCTATATCTTCTCTGACCTGAATACATGTGATGAAAGCATTTGAGAGCATGTCAAGCCTGCACATGAACTTTATGATAGCAATCAGATGTGGTTTGAGATACATCCCCGTGCAATAAGGGACTTGAAATGAAAAAGAAAAGGAATGTGTGTGGAAGGATCCATTTAAAAGCCTGGTGATGTGACCACCAAATCCTTGACCAGGATCACGAATATCACCAGATCGTAGTGACCTTGCTCTTGTTTAATCTAGCTTCCCAATGTGAGCGACATTTTTTAAGTAATCAAATAATAAAATAGAGGCTTTCCCTGTCTGGGTCAAGTTGTGGGATAACCAGACCTGATTCTGTGTGACCTGATATCAAGACACTTATCAGAGCTCTCTATCATGAGAGAGCTCAACTCTGTTATCATAAGCTCTGTTTGAAATCACAAACAAACTGCAGGAAGAGGCCAAAGACAACAGAGAGAGGCAAGATGAAACAAGAAATCTCCTAGAGATAAAAATCAACTGCAGGCAGTCCAATGTCCTCCAGGGGTCAGGGCCAAAGTTCAAAACCTTATGTGTATGTAAGGATTCAGTGGAAACCATTGAACAGTGGAGCCAGAAAAAAATCTAAAAATAAAAATGCAAAATTACATTAAAATTACTAAACAAAAACACAATCTCCAACATCCCTAAAGTAGAAAAAATTCAAGAAAGGCCCATAACTTTATTTGTTTATTTTTATTGATCAGTTATACAATTTTTTTTTAAACTTTTAAGAAGTTTTCAGTTTTTATCAAAAGAGTGCACCATTTTATTTAATCTTTATCATTTATTATTAAAATAAAGAGCATATGAATATAATTATATAATTATATAAATATAATTAAATAATAAATAAATCATTAAAATTATTATTTATCTTCAGCATCCCACAAACATGAAAATTTCAAGAAATAACTGTTTTAAAATACATAAATAAAAATATTTAATAAAATCATGTATAATGAATAATTTATCTCTACCATGAAGTGTCTTATAACCTATAACTATAAGAAATGGTCACTAACCTTTGACCTTTCTTGCAGCATTGAGCACAGTGCCACAGCTTTACACAAAGACAGGAGGTGAGTTGTATTGAATATAAATCAGTCATTCATATTGTCCTTCAACGTAAGGATCAAAGGTCATGCTTCTCGTCTCAGGCGGTTTAAATACTCAAGTGTTTATTGCACCCCTTGTTTATGGCGAGGTGAGACAGCCGACCAGAATGCTGAGCTAGTAGTAGAGATTGTTATGCTTGTGCAACCTGAGATTACACACACAGATCCTCATGTGGGAAAGGTCAGTGTGCTGAGTGAGTGTAGTGTCTTTGGCTATTCCTCCTTGAAATATCGTCTCTTCCCCCACTGCGGCAGTCATTTGTCACCCTGGCACGCTGTCTCGATGTCCTGTTCATATTTATGTGCTGGCCGGCAGCCACTGTCCGACTGCAAGTAATGAACATATGACCCTCTGCACATATACCTCCTGCTTCCCTTCAGCTCCTTGGCTCACCATCATATCATTAATTAGTAGTGCTTGCTAAGACAAGCATCCATCACTATTACTATTGCTAATACCTGAGGTTAAGGAGGAAACTAACAAACCCTTAACACTAAGTATTAACCTAAATTATACTGCACAAATTACACAAAAACACAAATTATACCTCTGAAAGGTGTGCTATTATATTTCTAAGCAGTCAGATTTATGATTGTGGATGTCAAAACAGAAGTAATAAATTCCCCAGACTTGCAATGAAGGAGGAACCTAAGCCATATACTGTATGTAGAGACGAAAAAATCACAGAGACTATCATAAAGGCTTTGTTGACTAGTAAACACCTAGCAAACACCCTAGCAACAGCCTAGCAACCATATAGAACACCTTAGCAACCACCTAGCAACACCTTAGAATTGTGTCATGGAGTTTTTCACAAGCAAACAATACTAAAAAATCAATACTATATAATAAAAAATTATCAGATTATCAATTAATAAAAACATATTTTCGTGCAGGAACCACATTGAAATGCAGAGTGAATCCGCTAAAATATCCTGATATTATATGACAATATAGACTGTTGGCTATATATTCTTTTAATTTATGGAGACCTATAAGCGTCTGTGTATACTTTGCTGTGATTTATGCACATTTGTTCAAAATTGCTTGTTTGGACAGGCTGCTCACATGTTTATTTAATTTAATCCATAATTGTTATCATAAATTATTTTATTTAATCACAATATTCGTAAAATACTGTATTATTTTAAGCAATATTTTTTTTTAAATTTGCCCTCACATTTGAGGTTTCAGCGGGAAATTTAAGCATGCAGCCGTTTGTCTTTGCGTCATTACGTCACGTCTGTTTACATAAAGAAGGAGTCCCAGCTAGTAGGCAATATGGCATGTAAGGATGGCGGATCATTTATAGCCTTTTCTCACAGCAGCTGGAATAATTAAATTGTATGACAAATTAACGTTAGAGATTAGACTATACAGAAATTGAAATCTACAGGTAACGCTAATACACACTAAATACATGTAGTCAATGCTGCAATGCTGACGTTTTTAACATTAACAATTTGAGAACAAAGTATAACAATAATAATAATTTGCATGGTTTGATGTGATTCGAGCTAAACGATCATTAGATTTAATCACCACTGGCAGTCTCAGTTGGTCAGAACAAAAGTGGCAGATTTGTTACTGTTTACTGTATTTGTTTGTTACTGTACTGTTTGTGAAAATTCTTATTTTGGTCGTACTTCCAAGACTGCAGTCTGTGATTCCGAAGTACAATATCTACACTGATGTGGTGACTGACAGCAAACATGACAGCTGACACAAACCACGTAAAGATGATAATTATGCAAATAACTGCAACTGCAGGTTTCAAACAGAGATGGTGACAAAGAGGCAAAACTTACGGACTGCAGCGTAACGATCCTTTTTTCAAAAAATGAAAATTATTTTAAAAAGATCATATACCCACTAAAGAAATAATCAGTATTGATATCAGTATTGGTATCATTAAAACTGTAACAAAAAGTATCTGTATAGAAATATATTGTATCAAATAGAAAAAGTTCCATACTTCCCTGTACGTAAATCAACTAACGTAGTCAAACATTGCCAGAAGCATGCCATGTTCATCTCTTACATATAAAACTAATTTGTGCTTTTTAGTGCCACTCACTGAACATTTCACTTTGAAAGTGCTGCAAAAGGTGTAAGAAGCAATGTAATATAACTTTGCATAAATTCCGATTTTTTCCAATAGCTATATAAGCCTTAGAAAATAACTATAAGTTATAACTATATATATATATATATATATATATATATATATATATATATATATATATATATATATATATAACTATCCCATTCATAATGGGAAAACTATTTTACGAGGTCGTGATTTCATATGAATTTGTACAATTTGAATTTGAAAAGAAACTCATTATGAAGGACCACCCCTAACCCTGAACCTAAACTTACCCATCACTGGTTTAAACAGATTGTATGAATACGTATGAGTGAGATTGTAAATTTGTACGAATTTCCACCAATTACACAAAAGTTAAATTATTCTGAATTGCTGTGAGACTGTGTTGGTATAGCCTATAAACCTGTATTTTAAACATATTCAACAACACAAATCACTACTGGAATTTTACAAATAAATTCTCCAGGAAATATTGAAAGAACGCTCTCAGAAGCATTACAATAAGCCTAACTAAAAAGGTTAAAATACGTTTCTATGCACATGGACATTTTAACATTCTCACAACCAAAATGAAAAATGGTTTTACAACATAAATTAGTTAGCTGGGCTGTAGCACTCCAGCAGGTAAAGTATGGCTCATGGAAACACTGATGCAGTGGACAAATAAAAATGGTTCACATAAGTATATCAAAAGCAGTGGAATGAGAATAATTCATCATCAGACAATGTGCATTAGAACAACGGCTGCTCCATGAAACCCCTCATAATCAAGCACAAAGATAGTTTTGTGACTACATATATGTAGTTTATGTTTCTACCCAGAGCTTTTGACAGATATACTGGTATGGCAATAATGAAAGGAGCTTTCTTTTAAGTAGATTCAATCAATAAATTGATATGTTCCAGAAAACATCATTGTTTACAGCTGTTCGGAGGACAGCTATAAAGATGAGTGAATGAAAAAGGCTTTGGCTTGATTTATAAACCCAGAGGAGCTTATAAAATATACTCAGAACTGTCTGCCTTTACGGTAATTCCAGTTAAGATACATGAGCAAGGACACATGCACATGCTGTTGTTTCTCTGGAGTCCTTCAGCACTGATCACACAATCGCTGCAACATGTGACATATGAACACGTAAATAGATTTTGCATTTGAGAAAATGTATTTTTATTTTATTTTTTGACTAGGCCTATTTGTTTTTTTTAATTGATACGGCCAATGCAAAACAGAATTGCTAAAATGAAACCTAATTTTGTAATGCACAGCTCTTTGAACTGAGAGTGAAGAGGATACAGAGACAGACAAATACAAAGACAGATTGAAAAGAGAGCATGTTAAGATTGCAGTTCTTATCAGGTCCTCATTAAAACTTTGCTTGGGATTCAGAGCTATGAGAATCAGACCTGCTTCAGATAAACCTGTAGAGACGAAAGCAATGCTTGGGTCAGACTCTTTTCTCTTGCTTAACCAGGATGGCTGAGTGGTTAAGGTGTTGGGCTCATGATTTAATTAGTTCATTCTCATGTGGGTTTGAACCCCACTTCTGGTAAGAGCAAGTTGGTAGTAATGTGCTTAGTGCTACACGCTTAAATATCCATGAAAACTCTTCATTCCACAGAAGTTTCTTTATAGTATCATAGTAATATATACTGTATATGTATGTATTGTAGTGAAGCAACTTCTGTTAGGAACTTATATAATAACATTAAAAAGCTAAGCAATGATAAAACCATCAGTTTCCACTAATGCTCACTGACATGACCTGACTTACAGCTTAAGGTTTCTTCCTCTTTCCTGTTCAGTTTTAGCACCCCATTCGTCCAGCACTGAGGCAGAGGTGTTTACTGTCTGCTCCAGGTGCTGTTACGAGGGCCAGGACGGGCCAGACCCGGGGAGAGTGAGGGGCCACCCTGGATAGCATAAACAAACAGACCCCAGAGAGCCTGCTGTTTTGATAATGTCCATGATTAGCTCAGGTGCTGGGTTATGACCCTGCCAGATCCACAGCCCTGGTGGGGGCTGAGTGTGTTTTCCTTCTTCTCCGACAAGGAAAAGATGCAGCTGCTTTTACTAGGCCGCCTCCACAGTCACGGAACAATTTAAACCAGAAACCCCTGACAAGACAGACTGAAGTGAAAATGGTCATTTTGTGTATTTTAGTCCATGTTTATTAGCTTATATGTACCTAAAAGCTGACCAAATAAACTTAGCAGATTTGCTAAAATACTTTCCTTTACTAAAAAATAGAAAGACTAAATATACATATAGAACTTTTGGTCCAATGTATTGCTAATACATACCACAAACTGATCTAATGATACAACAATATAACAGTAGCTCAAAATCAATAATTTAATAGCATGCAACACCATCCTGATATATCAACACCCTCCTGAAGAACTGAATGTAAAGCTTTTAAACATAGCTGTCAAGTGTGTGAAATCATTTAAAGGCATTTGACTATAATAAAAAACATGAAATGTCCTGTCCCAACTTCTTGTTTTAATAGGAAATAAATAATTAAGGCTTTCAATAAGTGGATATTAAACTTCATTCACATCAGGATCATTACCATAAATAGACAGATGTCATTACCAGGATGGCCAAGTGGTTAAGGCATTGGACTTAAGATCCAATGGACAAATGTCCTTGTGGGTTCAAACCCCACTCCTGGTAGATGAATGTGTGTTTTAAATAGAAATTTAGTAATGTGTCTGTATGTGGTTGCGTTACTAACAAACAGGGTTTCTCAGTGTCTAAGCATCACAAAAGCCGAATGGTTACGGCCTAATTTGCAAATTTAAGACCTAATTTGCAAATGTCCTCTTGGGTTTAAACCTTATTCCTGGTAGTTCATTGTGAATTTTAAATGGAATAGAACAATGTGGCTGTATGTGGTTGTATTACCAACAAGCCAGTTTCTCAAAGTGGTTCTGAAGTACCTGTAAAAAGAACAAAGGCATTTTTAGCATCATGCAGTAACCAGGATGGCCGAGTGGTTAAGGCGTTGGACTTAAGATCCAATGGACAAATGTCCTCGTGGGTTCGAACCCCACTCCTGGTAAAGTTGGTTAGCTGTTTCCATGTTTATAAATACCTTTGAAAAAAAAAAAATGGGTTTGAACCCCTCTCATGGCAAAAGCCATGATGATTTTATATTATACATAAAAGTTAAAGTATACCAAGATTTGACAGAATGGAGTGACTGACCAATCATTTATGACTCTCTGGAATACTTGATTCTGATTGGTCAGTTGTTTCATTCTAAGGTCAAAACTTTGTATAGTGACTGCCAAGTGGTATAACTGACCATTGAATTAGACACTCAACTATCTATATATAACTGTGCTACCCACCTTTTTCCTGAATACAGAAGTCTCGCCCGACTCATATTCTTTACATTTCAGGTCTCTGGTGTTTCTAGTCAAATTAGCATATTTTCCGAGCTGATAATGTAACGCTAAACCTATGAAAATGGTTTTAAAAAGCACATGGCTCCATAGTGCCATCACTTTACAGTACCACAATGACTGTCTTTTGTCAGTACATAACCCTTCAAAGTTTAATGAGTGCGTAGATGCCATAAAGTCACCCAAAGTTACCTACATTGAAAACAGATGGGCGCTCATAACTTACAAACAGCTCTTGATTGGGTAAAGTTCAGGGTTTTGTCCTCAAAATGATAAGAGTGCACTTATACCTTTTATGGGGAGTATTTTAACTTAAGTGCTGCAAGCCATGCTCGTTTTCTCTTGTCAATCTTTGTCAAGGGATATGGTGTCGTATACGGACATTCTTTTCCGATTTGCTGGTGCTCAAAACACATACTTTCCAGGAATTTCTTCAGTTTATTGCTGTGTTTGTGGCAGCCAACAACAGCACAGCTTAACCCTGCACTCATTTTAATCTTTAGTATTGTTCAAAAAGTTTATGTTTAATTAATTCAGTCGTACAATAAGTTCATATAGAGACCAGAACAAGACAGCATACAAATTAGAAGTTAGAATCCATCATGGTGGCGCTCTTAGCTTGGTGGATAGTCTCTCGTTTCACTCTTCTCTTTCTCCCCACATAATAAAATTATTTAAAATTTAAATCAGTATATTTGATATTCAAAATGTATTTTCATTTAAAGTACATTTGGTCATTTACATTTTTACTGCATAGTTTACATGATCCTTTACTTGTTCTATGCACATTCAATAGTAATATTTTATATATATCTTTAAAAAGAAATAAACATCTAGTGAGAGAAAAAAAATCAACTGGTACATAAATAACTCTTGACATTTGATGAAAGAATGAATCAATATACACAAAAACCACCCAGATCGCAGGAATCAGATGAGGGGCGAGTTCAGCTGGAGGGAATGTAATATGTACCCAATACCCTCTCTTACTGAAAAGAGAAAGAAAGAATGTACGGCGAGCTTGGAGTTTGTGTTGTACTCATGGACCAGCTGTGTAAATCTCTCACTGTCTTTCTCAGGGGGAGTGCAGACTCATTTTTAGAAACACTGGTATTCCAGTAACTTAAGAGCACTCTTCAGGCATGTAACTGTGTAGAGAGATCAAGAAACAAAGACTGCTGTAGAGCTCCGTACAAATCCCTGTTCAACACAGACTGAAGCTCTCAGGTGGCCTGAAATAGGTAAAGAGGTTGTTAAGGAAACGAGGAGGCTGCGCATATAAATAGCTTGAGTTATTGAGTCTCCAATAAACCAGTTCACTTTGGTCTGTCTAACTCATCTTCCTCCATTCCTGTGTCATTTATCGGAAAAGAACCAGTGTGTTATATTGATTTGCAGCACCCTGCGGTAAGCGAACCCTTCCCCCGTGACCTGTCAGGTATGAAGGACAAAAGAAAAGAAAAAAATAACAGATATAAATTAAGCACATGCTGGGAATCACTCGTCTACAATATCAAGAAATCATTCGCACCAAAAAGCCACCACAATTACCCAAAGAGAGCTCTCAGAAAAGATAATGACTATGTGCTCTTCAAAGGCAACTATCTGGCCCCCCTTTTGCTGAGATCCAACAGGGTTTTAGGAGATGGAAAGGGTGAAGCCCCCAGCTAAGAGTGCTGCCCCTGCTGATGGAGAAGCCATGGAAAAGCAGGAACAATTGAACACTCATTATCATGGCAAAGGTCTGCTCATTACAAGGGATCATTAGAGCTGCTCTCAGATGACAGGGCCGCTTGGACTCCACATAAGGAGGTGTCCACTATTTTTAAAAAGAGTGTTAGAAATAAGAAACAGAGGATAAATCCCCTCACCCTCAATCCAAATTGACATGTCTGGTCTGACAATAGATGCAACACACCATCAATAAACCTCGGATAAAAGAAGGAATGTTCAGAAGCTTTTTTTGTGGCCATGACTTTTAATTGTCTGTCTAAAATATAAATTGACTTTCGAAAATAGACCTACCTTGATAAATATTTATTGGAGTAAAAAGTGTGAGAACTAGCTGTGATCTGTCTGTTTGCCAGTCCATCAGTCCCATCAGGAGAAACACCAACTATGTCAGAAAAACAGAAAGACTTATGGTAAAAGTGGTTAGTAGATGAATGAAGGTATCTATTTTTTCAGTCAGAACTGATCAGTCTATTGTTCTTATTGTAGTTTTAACTAGTGGAAAATGCCCTTTGTATCTGCCAAAAGCCTCTCATCTTGTGCTTGACGAGTGTTGATTTTGGACCCCGCATGTACACACAGACCACCACCACCATAACCACCAAAACACAGCGGTGATCTCCTTCCCCCAAAGTCATTATCAGCTGTCCAGGTCTTACTTATGAGCTCCGAGCTCCCAGGAGACAGTGGGATAAGTGTGCTGGTCAGTGGGGGAGGTGAGGGCCGTTGGGGTCCGGCTTCTAAACGAGGGCCCGAGGAGGAACAGAAGGATTCAGAATGATGAAGGAGTCTTTGAAGAGATGGAGATGGAGGGATGATGGCTCTTTGAGGTCTGCTTGAGCACTGAGGGGCTTTTGTGTCGAAACCTCCTGCAAGAACAGTTCACGTTACTGCAGGACAATGGCTGGTTAAACTGCGCACAGAAAGAGGTTAATCCACAAAGAATAGGCCAGTGGCCGGTAAAGCTAGTGACACAGGGCCTGAAGAAAAGCATTAGTCAATAAAGCACTAATTAAAGCATTTGCTTGGTGAGCCGTGCAGAAGGCGATCAAAGCAGAACGCAGTTGTGTCACAAATGGGGAAGATGCTTAAAGGGACACGTTCACTCGGCATTAAGGACGGATAAGAACACACACTGAGCAGCTGCACAATCTGTTTAGAAACATAGATCTAGTTTTAACTTCTGCATTACATTTATGAAGATAACTTATTCACATATAATGACTAGGATGATTAAGATCAATGATAATTTTGAATGGAATATAGTAATGTGGCTGTATGTGGTTGCGTTACCAACAAACCATTTTCTCAAAGTGGTTCTGAAGTACTTGTAAGAAGAACAAAGGTGTTTTGAGCATGGGAAAGTGACCAGGATGGCCGAGTGGTTAAGGTGTTGGGCTTAAGATCCAATGGACATAATGTCCTTGTGGGTTCGAACCCCACTCCTGGTATATCAATGCATTACATATAAATGGAATATAGCAATGTGACTGTACTATAGCTCAATTATAGTAATGTGATTAGTGTTACTAACAACTAGCTTTTCAAAGTGGTTCTGAAGTACCTGCAAAAAGAACAAAGGTGTTTTTAGCATTGCAAAGTGGTTAAGGCGTTGGACTTAAGATCCAATGGACAAATGTCCTCGTGGGTTCGATCCCCACTCCTGGTAGACCAATGTGTATTTTAAATAGAATACAGTAATGTGGTTGTGTTACTAAGAAAATGGCTTCTCAAAGTGGTACTGAAGTACCTGTAAGAAGATAAAAGTTTTTTGTAGTATGACAGCGTAACCAGGATGGCCGAGAGGTTAAGGCGTTGGACTTAAAATCCAATGGCCAAATGTCTTCGTGGGTTCGATCCCCACTCCTGGTAAACCAACGTGTATTTTAAATAGAAATTTAGTAATGTGGTTGTGTTACTAACTAAATGGCTTCTCAAAGTGGTACTAAAGTACCTGTAAGAAGATAAATGGTGTTTTTAGCATGAGAAAGTGACCAGGATGGCTGAGAGGTTAAGGCGTTGGACTTAAGATCCAATGGACAAATGACCTTGTGGGTTTGCACCCCACTCCTGGTAGATCAATGCATTACAAATAAATAGAATATAGTAATGTGACTGTACTATGGTTCAATTATAGTAATGTGGTTAGTGTTACTAACAACTGGCTTTTCAAAGTGGTACTGAAGTACCTGTAAGAGGATAAAAGGTGTTTTTAGCATGACAAAGTGACCTGGATGGCCGAGAGGTTAAGGCGTTGGATTTAAGATCCAATGTACAAATGTCCTCGTGGGTTCGATCCCCACTCCTGATAGACCAATGTGTATTATAAATAGAATACAGTAATGTGGTTGTGTTACTCAGAAAATGACTTCTCAAAGTGGTACTGAAGTACCTGTAAGAAGATAAAAGTTTTTTTTTAGCATGACCAGGATGGCAGAGTGGTTAAGGCGTTGGATTTAAAATCCAATGGGCAAATGTCCTTGTGGGTTTGAACCCCACTCCTAGTAGACATATGTGTATTTTAAATAGAAATTTAGTAATTTGGTTGTGTTACTAACTAAATGGCTTCTCAAAGTGGTACTGAAGTACCTGTAAGAAGATAAAAGGTGTTTTTAGCATGATAACGTGACCAGGATGGCCAAGAGGTTAAGGCATTGGTCATAAGATCGAATGGACAAATGTCCTTGTGGGTTTGATCTCCACTCCTGGTAGACCAATGTATGTTTTAAATAGAAATTTAGTAATGTGATTAGTGTTACTAACAAAATGGCTTCTCAAAGTTGTTCTGAAGTACCTGTAAGAAGATAAAAGGTGTTTTTAGCATGACAAAGTGACCAGGATGGCTGAGATGTTAAGGCGTTGGACTTAAAATCCAATGGACAAATGTCCTTGTGGGTTTGATCCCCACTCCTGGTAGACCAATGTGTTTTTTAAATAGAATACAGTAATGTGGTTGTGTTACTAACAAAATGCCTTCTCAAAGTGGTACTAAAGTACCTGTAAGAAGATAAAAGGTGTTTTGAGCGTGGCAAAGTGACCAGGATGGCTGAGTGGTTAAGGCGTTGGACTTAAGATCCAATGGACAAATGTCCTCGTGGGTTCAAACCCCACTCCTGGTAGATTAATGCATTGCAAATAAATGGAATACAGCAATGTGACTGTACTGTGGTTCAATTATAGTAATGTGATTAGTGTTACTAACAACTAGCTTTTCAAAGTGGTTCTGAAGTACCTGCAAGAAGTACAAAGGTGCTTTTAGCATTGCAAAGTGGTTAAGGCGTTGGACTTAAGATTCAATGGACAAATGTTCTTGTGGGTTCAATCCCCACTCCTTGTAGACCAATGTGTATTTCAAATAGAATATAGTAATGTGGTTGTGTTACTAACTAAATTGCTTATCAAAGTGGTACTGAAGTACCTGTAAGAAGATAAAAGTTTTTTTTAGCCTGACAAAGTGACCAGGATGGCCGAGAGGTTAAGGCGTTTGACTTAAGATTCAATGGACAAACGTCCTCGTGGGTTCGATCCCCACTCCTAGTAGACAAATGTGTATTTTAAATAGAAATTTAGTAATTTGGTTGTGTTACTAACAAAATGGCTTCTCAAAGTGGTACTAAAGTACCTGTAAGAAGATAAAAGGTGTTTTTAACAAGACTAAGTGACCAGGATGGCTGAGTGGTTAAGGCGTCGGACCTAAAATTCAGTGGACAAATGTCCTTGGGGGTTCAATCCCCACTCCTGGTAGACCAATGTGTAATTTAAATAGAATATAGTAATGTGATTAGTGTTACTAACTAAATGCCTTCCCAAAGTGGTACTGAAGTACCTGTAAGAAGATGAAAGGTGTTATTAGCATGACAACGCGACCAGGATGGCCAAGTAGTTAAAGCATTGGACTTAAGATCCAATAAACAAATTACCTCGTGGGTTTGAATCCCACTCCTGGTAGATCAATGCATTACAAATAAATAGAATATAGTAATGTGACTGTGCTATGGTTCAGTTATAGTAATGTGATTGGTGTTACTAACAACTGGCTTTTCAAAGTGGTTCTGAAGTACCTGTAAGAAGATAAAATGTGTTTTTAGCATGACAAAGTGACCAGGATGGCCGAGAGGTTAAGGTGTTGGACTTAAGATCCAATGGACAAATGTCATTGTGGTTTTCGATCCCCACTCCTGGTAGATCAGTGCATTGCAAATAAATGGAATATTGTAATGTGACTGTTCAATTATAGTAATGTGGTTAGTGTTACTAACAACTGGCTTTTCAAAGTGGTTCTGAAGTACCTGTAAGAGGATAAAAGGTGTTTTTAGTATGACATAGCGACCAGGATGGCCGAGAGGTTAAGGCGTTGGACTTAAGATCCAATGGACAAATGTCCTCGTGGGTTCGATCCCCACTCCTGGTAGACCAATGTGTGTTTTAAATAGAAATTTAGTAATGTGGTTGTGTTACTAACTAAATGGCTTCTCAAAGTGGTACTGAAGTACCTGTAAGAAGATAAAAGGTGTTTTTAGCGTGATAACGTGACCAGGATAGCCAAGAGGTTAAGGCATTGGTTGTAAGATCCAATGGACAAATGTTCTCATGGGTTTGATCCCCACTCCTGGTAGACCAATGTGTGTTTTAAATAGAAATTTAGTAATGTGATTAGTGTTACTAGCAAAATGGCTTCTCAAAGTGGTACTAAAATACCTGTAAGAAGATAAAATGTGTTTTTAACAAGACCACGTGACCAGGATGGCCAAGTGGTTAAGGCATTGGACTTAAAATCCAATAGACAAATGTCTTCGTGGGTTTGAACCCTACTCCTGGTAGATCAATGCATTGCAAATAATCAGAATATAGTAATGTGACTGTACTATGGTTCAATTATAGTAATGTGGTTAGTGTTACTAACAACTGCCTTTTCAAAGTGGTTCTGAAGTACCTGTAAGAAGATAAAAGGTGTTTTTAGCATAACAAAGTGACCAGGATGGCCGAGAGGTTAAGGCGTTGGACTTAAGATCCAACGGACAAATGTCCTTGGGGGTTCGATCCCCACTCCTGGTAGATCAATGTGTATTTTAAATAGAAATTTAGTAATGTGATTAATGTTACTAACAAAATGGCTTCTCAAAGTGGTACTGAAGTACCTGTAAGAAGATGAAGGGTGTTATTAGCGTGACAAAGTGACCAGGATGGCCAAGTAGTTAAGGCGTTGGACTTAAGATCCAATGAACAAATGACCTCGTGGGTTTGAACCCCACTCCTGGTAGATCAATGCATTACAAATAAATAGAATATAGTAATATGACTGTACTTTGGTTCAGTTATAGTAATGTGGTTAGTGTTACTAACAACTGGCTTTTCAAAGTGGTTGTGAAGTACCTGTAAGAAGATAAAATGTGTTTTTAGCATGACAAAGTGACCAGGATGGCCGAGAGGTTAAGGTGTTGGACTTAAGATCCAATGGACAAATGTCATTGTGGTTTTCAATCCCCACTCCTGGTAGATCAGTGCATTGCAAATAAATGGAATATTGTAATGTGACTGTTCAATTATAGTAATGTGGTTAGTGTTACTAACAACTGGCTTTTCAAAGTGGTTCTGAAGTACCTGTAAGATGATAAAAGGTGTTTTTAATATGACAAAGTGACCAGGATGGCCGAGAGGTTAAGGCGTTGGACTTAAGATCCAATGGACAAATGTCCTCGTGGGTTCGATCCCCACTCCTGGTAGACCAGCTTGTATTTTAATAGAAATTTAGTAATGTGGTTGTGTTACTAACTAAATGGCTTCTCAAAGTGGTACTGAAGTACCTGTAAGAAGATAAAAGGTGTTTTTAGCATGACAAAGTGACCAGGATAAACGAGTGGTTAAGGTGTTGAACTTAAGATCCAATAAACAAACATCCTCGTGGGTTCAAACCCCACTCCTGGTAGATCAATGCATTACAAATAAATGGAATATAGTAATGTGTCTGTACTGTGGTTCAATTATAGTAATATGATTAGTGTTACTAACAACTGGCTTTTCAAAGTAGTTCTGAAGTACCTGCAAGAAGAACAAAGGACTCTTTAGCATTGCAAAGTGGTTAAGGCATTGGACTTAAGATTTAATGGACAAATGTCCTCGTGGGTTCAATCCCCATTCCTGGTAGACCAATGTGTATTTTAAATAGAATATAGTAATGTGGTTGTGTTACTAACTAAATGGCTTTTCAAAGTGGTTCTGAAGTACCTGTAAGAAGATAAAAGGTGTTTTTAGCGTGATAACGCGACCAGGATGGCCAAGAGGTTAAGGCATTGGTTGTAAGATCCAATGGACAAATGTCTTCGTGGGTTTGAACCCTACTCCTGGTAGATCAATGCATTACAAATAAACAGAATATAGTAATGTGACTGTACTATGGTTCAATTATAGTAATGTGGTTAGTGTTACTAACAACTGGCTTTTCAAAGTGGTTCTGAAGTACCTGTAAGAAGATAAAAGGTGTTTTTAGCCTGACAAAGTGACCAGGATGGCCGAGAGGTTAAGGCGTTGGACTTAAGATCCAATGGAGAAATGTCCCCGCGGGTTTGAACCCCACTCCTAGTAGACAAATGTGTATTTTAAATAGAAATTTAGTAATTTGGTTGTGTTACTAACAAAATGGCTTCTCAAAGTGGTACTAAAGTACCTGTAAGAAGATAAAAAGTGTTTTTAACAAGACTAAGTGACCAGGATGGCTGAGTGGTTAAGGCGTCGGACCTAAAATTCAGTGGACAAATGTCTTTGTGGGTTCGAACCTCACTTCTGGTAGACCAATGTGTATTTTAAATGGAATAGAGTAATGTGGCTGTATATGGTTGCGTTACTAACAAACTGGTTTCTCAATGTGTTAACTTCATAAAATGACTAGGATGGCTAACTGACGGATAAATGTCCTTGTGGGTTCAAATCCCACTCCTGGTGAGCTTTACATTTATATTTGTGGCAGTATGTGGTTACTACAGTTTTTCTCGATTGCTAACACAATTTATTAAACAGTTTACCATTTTTTCACAACTATAAACACAATCTCAGAACTTTGAGAAATGTGTCTTTGTTTTGAGAACTGAATAAATGGTTTGGGAAATTGTGCCAAAAGAATCAGTGTGCTAGCAATCTAGAAAAACTGTAGTAAAGAAACAAAAGGGCCCTGTTTAGACCTGCCAATTACATCTAATTCCAAGTGGCCCAGCGATACAAATAAATATGATGGATCATCGCAGATGGATCTTAAATCTTAATGGTTTCTTCAAGGACAAACTTCTTGTAGATTGTAGGCAGTTTTCACAACCTGCTGTAACCAGGATGGCTAAGTGGTTAAGGTGTTTGACTTAAAATCCAATGGGCAAATGTCCTTGTGAGTTCAAACCCCACTCTTGGTATAGTAATGCAAAATCTTTAGATAATAGCATCTGCTAAACATAGAAATGGAAACAAACACTGGACTAATGAAACAGAGATGTTTAGGCAAATATTCCTTTCAAGGTCAAACGTGCCTGTGTGCCAAAGTCATTTTAATATCGAGATGTTTGATTTTCCTCAGAAACCTCTTTCCCTGCTCTCCCATGTGTACAATGGCTGTGTGCTTCTGACAAAACAGGTCTCGTCTCACATGAACACTTCACTATATGAGTGCTAATAAGAACCATGTCAGGAGGGACGCCTGCTGTTTCACAAAGCGAGAGGAACCGAGCCCAGCGACTGACAGGTTGTATATAGATGCTATCCACACCTTCTACAGAGTCAGTGTTGATCTCTCTGTCGCTATGGCACCCCTGCAATATTAAGCCACCAGAAATCATGGTTACTGATTTATGTGTGCTTTCCATCCTCACAAGGCTGGAGCTGATTTAATGAATGCACTTTTTTTGTTGCTTTATAATGCATTCAAAAGCAATTTCATGTGATTTACAAACAATAAATTTACACCACATGGACATTTCTAGTATCAGGCATAGCAGTATTGTTTTCTAAATGTCTTTTAGAAAACAATACTACTAAATGTGTTTTCTAAATGTCTTTATAGCACACAATTCCAATTTGTTTTTTCAAGTCCAATCTTTAGGACTGGTTGTCCACACTTATATTTTCCAAACAATGAGATCAGATCAATTCTTTCAGTGGAGTCAAAATTCGGCAAAATGGTTACCATAATAATGACATCAAATAATGACATAAAGCATCAGCTTGAGAGACTTTCCCTAGAAGATGAAATACTTTGACATTTTGGCAAATCATTGCATTTTACAAATTCATGCATATGCTGTGTCATTCATTCATTTACAATTTACTGTGCATGTAATAGAGTTCATGTGCAAAGACTGAGCAAAATTGGGTACATTTAGATCAAAGAGGTCTATAATACCTATAATTCAGTGATAAAGAGCAACGTTTGAATGGACGTCAATGGAGATTAAAGTGCATTTTAAATGGAATATAATGTGGTTGTGTTACCAACAAACCAGTTTCTCAAAGTGGTTCTATTTCTGAAGAACCCAGTTAAAAAAGGGGGTTATTGGCATTGCACAGACTTGTTGGTCCAGATGGTGTAGTTACAGTATTTACTAACTGGGCTATGCTAACTAGCCAGACCTTAAACCATTGACATTTCCATACATTCAAACCCCACTCCTGGTAGATAATTGTATTACATATAAATGTAATATAGTAATGCGACTGTACTATGATTCAGTTATAGTAATGTGGCTGCGTTACCAACAAACCAGTTTCTTAAAGTGGTTCTGAAGTACCTGTAAGAAGAACAAAGGCATTTTTAGAAACACAAAATGACCAGGATGGCCGAGTGGTTAAGGCGTTGGACTTAAGATCCAATGGGCAAATGCCCGCGTGGGTTCGAACCCCACTCCTGGTAGACCACTGGTATTTTAAATGGAATATAGCAATTTGGCTGTATATGGTTGCATTACTAACAATCTGGTTTCTTAACATGTAAAAGGGTTAGTTCAACCAAAAAAGAAAATTCTGTCATTAATTACTCACCCTCATGTCATTCCAAACCCATAAGACCTTCATTCATCTTCGTAACACAAATAAAGACATTTATGATGAAATCTGAGACATCCACTGCATTGTGTGTACTACGTCAACTGCGTAGGAGACTGACATGGAAGAGAAGAGACTGTTGAATAAATACCTTAAACCATTGACATTTCCATACATTGTGATAACAAATATAGATTGCATCATAAATGATGGAAAAGCTCGCAACACTATCTGATTTTACAGACTGAAACACATTTCCAAAAATACAACTTTAATTACATTTTAAACAACAGATTTTGTACATTTTGTACATAAATGGATTTGATTCAGATTTACCAAAAATCTGTTTTTAAAACAAAGCCACTGCATTCAGATGCCAAATTATTGCCCATGTTTCCCTTTCTAACAAGCATATTATTAAATCATACAGTGGTTTCTTGCCAGGCAATATCTTTGAGTGGCATGTCATTATAGCTCAAATAGATGGTTTTAACAGGATCCAGATAATAATCCACATTTATTTTCCCCTGCCTCACTAAGGTTACTATGTTTGGTTATTGACTATGCACCCATCCTAAAAAATATCTGTAAAAATAATGCATTAACAAAATGTAATTGTAGATCCATATTTGCCCACCATTGAGCTATCCATTATAATTATAGCATTATAATTATTGTCTCTGCGTGGAATGAGAAATTATCCAGACATATGTAATTGTAACTCATTCATTAGGTGTCATTCACTGGGTGTTTTTGATCTCCACCAGCTCCAATTACCACTTGTTTTTTTGTTATATTCTTCAAGCACATCTGCCTCATTGCTGATCCCCAAATCCAAACCCTCGTTTTGACTGAACTGTGTAGGAGTATCCATAAATTAAGGGAAATCTGAGTGTGCCCTGGTTGATGGGTTACCAATAAAGGCCCACTTCCCTTTGGTTGTGTGCTGCTGAACAGCAGGATAGGCCTAGTTTTTCTCACCCTGCCTTCCCATCTGACAACAAATAAACAGCCAGAGGTCTTTAATGTGCCATACAGATGACACCTCCGATCTCTTCCTTCACAAAGAGTTCAGGAAGCTTTGGGTGTCAAGACAAATATTATGGCAGTGGAGCTTCATTTGGCGTGTGTCTGAGGCTTGAGTCTTTCCTTCTAACCTGAGCGTGAGCTGAAGGAAGAGTGTGGAAATGAGAAACACAAGAGAAACCATCTGTCTGGTGGACAGCTCTACATTTGGTCAAACACTGGCCTGTGTGGAACTGAAATTTTAATGAAGAGTCATGACTCGAAAAACACTATGAACACATTAAGTGATCTATATATGTATGTATCTATCTATCTATATGGGAAAATTACCTGTAGGAAAATAACTGTACTGCATAATCTCACATGCAGTATTGTTTTATTTTATGACAACTTAAAATGTGGCACATCCAAATACATTTTAAAACTATCCATTTCATAATGAATAATGTTTTATAATGTAAAGAATGCTGAGCACCGAATATCATTTACCCACGATTCCTCAGTGATGTTATGTAGAACAGGTCTATTCATTGCTTTATCTAGCCAGCAGGTATCTTCAAACCTGATTAACACCTTGACCAATTATGCAGATAAATTTGCAAAAACATTTGCCTCCCAACAAGGTGCTGTGAAATGAGATTACACCTAAACTAATTATAAACAAGTCCCCCAAGTCCCCTAATCAGATATCAGCTCTGCGGCACACTTAATCTTCACAGGAAATGGAATTAATCTAGAAGGATCTGAATGACTCAGGCACCATTTTGCGTGTCTCAGGCTGTGCCATGCTTTTCCACAGTCTCTCATCACAGTATGTGAAATTAGACCTGTCATTTAAACCAAAGGCTACGTTTATTAGGAGCCAGCCTGTCTCATCAGTGCAATTGAAAAAACATGGCCAGAGCACTCTAGTGCTGGCACTGAGAGAGCACCAGATCCATTCGCCTGCAAGACAGACACGGAGACGGGAACCGGTGCAGCCAGACTGCGAGCCGGGAAAGAGAGGATTAGCATGTGGCGTGGTCTCTGACCACCTCATTTCCTTCCCCCGAGCAATCTCCGTCTTCATCTCTCGCCTGCAGCTACGCATGCTATCGCTTGCCATCTTTATGTCTCTTGAGTGTCAAAGCTTTCTGTTTTCCACACCACTCCACCCTTCCTAATGTACCACTGACATCTGAACAGACCGATTTCTCGTCCTGGCTAACGGCCAATGCTGTTTTAGGATGATTTAGAAGACTGCACTTCTTGTCGCTCACTGGGTATTTTAAGGCACCAAGTGAACTTGATAATACCATTAATCATCAAGGATTGTGTAAGGCATTGGTTTGTACCCCGGTTCTCAAGTCAAGGCCAAATAGAGACATGCTTATGAGCTCTCCAGATCAGAATAGCACACTACCTGTAGTAGTCAATAGCACACTACTGTTAGCATTTCCTATTAATCTCAAAGAATGACCTGCTACATTTGCCAAAATGTGCAAAGTATACAACAGGGTACACATTTCCTACAATGCACATCCACTTTTATTTTAAACTAGAATATAATCTTGACCTATTATTAACTTGACTGCTAAAATACACTTTTATACAAAATTGTATTCAAATGAACCCATTTTTTATTTCTAAGAACAAAACATGCCATGTGATATGATCATGTGACATCAATGTGCTGTTTGAAATGTTGGCTAAATTTATAGCACACTCACATACTAGTCTAATTACTGTATGTTTGTATGTTAAATAATTCTAATATGCTGACTTCCTATTATCATCAGTGTTGAAATCAAGTCATGAAATGCGATCATGCTGCCTAATATTTTTTTTGTAGAAACCGTGATACTTTGTTTTTTCACGATACTTTGATGAATTGAAAGTTCAAAAGTTTTGTTCAAACTTTTGGTAGTGTAACCTGTCCCACTGAATTGAATGCAACAGTTTGCAAGAAAGGTTTTACGAATGACTGGCTCAGCTCGTGTTTCATGAATAAGGCCCATAGCCAGTGTGATTTATTTTCGGGAGGGTTCTGGAAATGCATATCCCTGTTCAATCTCTGAACCCTGTGGCCTGAGAAGAAGGGGAACTCATGAAATATGAATTAAATTGATGGATTTAAAATTACAGGGATTAGGTGCAAATAAGTAACCTCGCTCTGTCTGATTTAGCTTCTCCCAGTCTGTTAAATCACTTGAATTATTCTAATGGTCTTTATTGACGTCTGTTTAGCTTGCTTCATGCAGTGGAAAAAGCATGCTTGACTTGCAGCGTGCCATGCAGCAGTGGGTACTACAAATTAAGAACGGCTTCTTCTCCCAGCCAGCCCACTTTTCCTAACATGAGGCTTTTCCATGCTGGAAAACTGCTCGGTCAGCTCTAAAGTTGCAAAACTATCAGCTCAGTTTGTGTTGACCTGCGGCTCTGATCAGTCTCCTGAACCATTACATTCTCAATGGGCTTAATCTACATTTCTGGATAGGGGCGTAAACCGGTCCCCCCTCGGTAACCCCCCCTGGCCCCCTGCCCATACTTACTTCCAACATTCCAGCTGAGAAGCTGGTTTCCAAGGCAACCACAGTAAGCACGGATGACTGCAACCATGCAGTCGTCTTTTGTCCTTTTGGTTGATGAGATAATAACAAGGCCGGTCACCTTGCTTCTGAAACACACTGGGACTTGCTCTGATTGCCGACAGCTTGTGCATGCTTAAACACAGCTGGCAGAGGACATCGCTCACTGTCACAGACATGGCAAAATCAGCCAGATGAAATACGGCCTACTCAGCTTCAGTCTTATTAGACTCTTCCTTTGGAAGGGAGATAACCTTGAGCCTTAAAGGGATAGTTCACTCAAAAATGAATCTTCTGTCATAATTTTTTCATGCTCATCTATGAAACACAAAGTTAATGAAAACTGAGAAATTTCTGTCCCTCCATTGAAAGTCCAGGTAACCAAAACCAATGCATCATAAATTGTATCCATATGAACTGAACAGTTTAATACAAGTCTTGTGAAGAGATATGATTGAGCATATTTAATATAGGCTTTTATTTCATCTAACCAATGATCAACATACAGTACATACATATATAGACCACAACACATATGGTAAACACAGAGGCTCAAATGAGTGTGTGATGCATGAAAACCACTGAGATTTGAGGAGAAGAAACCTCTCAGGTTTCATTATAAATATCTTAATTTGTGTTTCGAAGATTAACCAAAGTCTTATGGGATTGGAACGATACGAATGTGTGTAAGTAATGACAGAATTTAAATTTTTAGGTGAACCAGCCCTTTAAAAATGAAAATTTTGTCATCATTTACTCATTTACTTTATGTCATTCATATCAAACCTGTATGACTTTCTTTTATCTTTAGAACTGAAAAGAAGATATTTTGAAGAATGCTTTAGACAATATAATGGACGTCAATCCAAAACATTAGACTTCATTGACTTTCATTGTACACTCCAAACATTAGTTTACATTTTTTTAAATCAAATTTTAAAACCCAACGGTTGGGTTTGTCCATATTTGACCCAAACATACATGGGTTGAAATAACCTAGCATTTTTTAGAGTGCATGGAAAAAAAAAACAGAGACATTTTTCAGAATATGTTTGCTTGTGTTGCACAAGAGCATTAGACGAGCTAATATTAACTTTTTTTTTTTTTAAAAACTGATATTTAATTCAAAATAGGAATAGAATGAGAAACACTAATGCTTATATTTCTCTGTCAGTCTCATACGTACCTGCATGCTCACCCATGTCTTGGTTTCATCTACTGCCACCGAGGCGGCAGACCATCACATCATTGATTGATTATTTGTGATCTTAAGTGATGATTCATTTCGATCACTCATCAGCTCTCTGCACGCTATAAACAACCACAGAGACAAAGTCAGTGAGTCATATTTCTATCGTTTTTATTCTGTGCCAAATGCAACTGATAGCCCTATCGTGCATCTGTGACATGTCATGGCTTGCCCTAGCTGCCAAATACAGACGTTTCTAATTAACTTCCAGGCAAGGGAACATGAACGTTATAGGGTGCATTTCACCAACAGCACATGCAACCCAACGAGAGGTGGATAAATTGGCTGTGGGCTGCTCTAAACCCCATGCTCCTCTCATGAGGCCTGTGGAGACAGGTAAGCCTGTATTATCATCTGGGCTCTTACAATGAGAATGAGCCTCCATTCTTATTTAGCGGCTCCTTCTAATTGGGCGGCTTCTTTTCAGGGTGGTCAGGAGGGAATTAGATTCACTGGAAAAATCAGTTAGGCAGCCAAGATCATGTTTGCTACAAGCCAAAGATATTGGAATATTATACGTAAATGATGTCAGGTAGTGGTTTGCATTTCAAAGACTGAAATATGATATATGAAAGATATAAAAAAATGATTGGATTTCAAAATTGGATTTCAATCAAGTGTGGAAAGATGTTCTAATTCAAATATGCGAGTATATATTTTTAAAAATAAACCGTAAACCCTAACGCTTAAAATAATTAATTGGTTTGAGCAGGACAAACTTACATTAAACAAATTAGTTCAGTCAAATTAACTTTTATGAGTATTTAGCACTTATATATATATTTATAGATATATTTTAGGTAAACTAAACTGTTTCATTGTTTTGAGTTTTATTAACTTATTTCTTTTAATTTAGACAAACTTAAGTTTAACTGAAACTGGGCTGGGATTTCTATTTCCCAGCATGCTTTGCCCATGGCACTCAAAAGGGAGAGTAAATGCTAAAATTAAGTGTTATATAATGTTTTTTTTGTGCAAGATGTCAAGTGGGAGATTTCGTAGTGATTAATGTTTTGTTAAGCTAATTTAGAAGAGTTTCTGTTAAAGTGTTTTTTTGTAAAGTTACCATCATGGTGACAAGTGGCGCATGTGGCTTGGTTTGAGAGCAAATATGTTAAATGTTTTATATTGCTGTATTCGTTCAGCAAGTGCTATACCATTGTTAACATTGTTAGCAAATTAGCATGTTAACATTTTCTGAATTAGCTTGTTTTAGCTAGCTTAGTTTACATTAATAAAATGAGGTTATATGAAAATTTTAAAGTTTTGGCAACTTATTCAGTGTATAATAGTATTTTTCATTCTGTATAATTATACCACCATTCAACAGTTTAGGGACAGGAAGATTTTGTTTTCCAGTAAGATTTAACTTTTTATTTACTTTTATTCAGCAAGGCTGCAATAAATTGATTTAAAAGGACAGTAAAGGCAATTATGTAACAGAAGATTTCTATTTCAAGTAAATGCTATTCTTTTGAACTTTCTATTCATCAAATAATACTGAAAAAAAAAAAAAAAGAATTATGGTTTCCGCCAAAATTTACAAGCAAAATATAAACAGCACAAATGATGAACACTGATGAGCAAATCTGCATATTATTTTGATTTCTGAAGGATCATGTGACACTTAAGACCAGAGTAATGATGCTGAATATTCAGCTTTGCCCAATTGATAATATTTTACATTAATGTATTTTTGCTCAAATAAATGCAGGCTTGGAGCATAAGAGACTCATATGTGTGTGTGTGTAATGCAAAAGTCTTAGGCACATTAGTGATTTCACCAACAAAAACAAAAACAAAAAACAGCCAGTTTAAGGGGTTTAAGCCAGTTATTTATATCTTTTGATGTAGTATGTCAGTAGGAAATATCAGTTTACATTTCCAAACATTCTTTTTGCTATTAATTATAATAATCCAGTTAGATTTTTGTATGCACAAGGAGTCTGACAACAGCTGGTATGCTTTGCACGGAGATCTGATCTCACCATCATCGAGTCTGTCTGTGATTACATGAAGAAACAGAAAAAAACAGATTAAAAAAAAAAAAAAAAAACATTTAAAAAAAAAAAAAACCTTGTAACATCTCCAAGACACCCGAAGAAAACTACCTGCAAAGCTATAGTACTGTTAAAAGTTTTAGGCACTTGTGTAAAAATGCTGTAAAGTGAGGATGCTTTCAAAATTAATGTCATCAATAGATTTTATTTTTCAATTAACTTCTATCAACTAAATCAAATCAATATTTGGTGTGACCACCCCCTGCGTTTAAATCAGCTTTTCCAGGTACACTTGCACATAGTTTTTCAGGAAATACTAATGTGCCTAAGAATTTTGAACAGTAATATATATAGTATATACCATTCAAAATATATATTGTACTTCTCATTATGTTTTATATGTTGTCACTGAAATGCATTTACTTAAAAACAGAAGCCACCTATCAACCACATAGCAATGTACTAAAAACCAATGTGCATAGCAACACCCTAACAACCAACTATCAACAGCCAAATTTTCTAAGTTTTAAATGAAAAAACACCATTCACATTTTCAGCAAAATATAAAATAAAATAGTAAGTTAATATGATCTGTCATCACTTGCGCTTCTATGTTTACAATACCAGCAAAGAAAAGTCAAGAAAACAAACTTTTACTTTAGGCACAAAAAGAGTGGGAATTAAACAATAAATATAGTTAATTTAAATATGCTGTCTCTAAATAAGGTCAGCTACAGATGGCCTTTCTGTGACCTCTGAATCAGCCCCTGGGAAATCACTGGACGAGGGGGAGGGTGTGTGTGTGTGTGCTCTCTTTGTGTGACATGCCACTTTGAAAACCTTATACGAAATGTCTTCCCTAAATAAATACACGCAACCACAGAAAATTCAATTGAGGGTTGGAAACAAATTTACTACATCATTTTAACCTTATCAATTTTGCTAAGCAGTTAGCTAGTGCCGTGTCCTTGGGATTGTGAGTGAGTGAGTCTCAGATGGGTTTGATTGGAAACCAGGTGAATTGATAACCTCAGGGATTTGCACTCAAAGCCCACGGTGTGTCCTCTGGGCGGCACAGCCAATCTTGACCGCTGATGAACTCACTCATGAGCTGGTGGGGATCCGTTTTATACACAGCAGGTTGCCTGTAACTTTTCTGTCTTCGTTTTGTTAGCATGTAACCATCCGTGTTGCTCCCGCCCTTGAGTTGTGTTGCTTAGGGTCAGCTGTCATCCAACCCTGGAGAGATGTGAGAGAGTCAAAAACAACAACATGAATCCCAGGAACACTGATGATTCCATGTTTATCTATGACTGGAAGATGCAAAAAAAAAAGTATTATTTTGACATGATTCTAGTATTATCTTGGGGGATACGCCTTAAAATGTTGTGCAAAATAGGAAATGGCATCTCAAGATGTAATGCGAAGGTCAAAGCCACTTTAAATCTAACCAAATAATCACTTGAAATAGATTTCCTTTCAGTTCAGATGGTTAAATAAAATACATAAAAGTTGGTCTGGTCTGACAATGCAAAATGGATGGACTTTGGCATGAGAGTGGACTCTAGAGCAAAGTTTCCCACTGGACCTAATTAGGAAAATAAAGTTGGAGGAGGGATGCCCAAGGAATAGCTGGAATGAAATGAAACAGACATTTTTATACTTTTAAAAAAGCAATTATCCTGATTATATGGACGTGATCATCCTTAAAACTTAGTGTGAAACACACAACAAAAAATAAAAAAGCTTTCTGTGATTGTGGAGAAGAAAGGACTTGGAAGGGGCTTAAAAGATTATTCCAGATCTTCGTTTCTCCAGATTTCCTGGAGGTTGCCAATTGTAGTAAAAACTATAACGTGTGGGGTGCCAGGATTTGAGAAACGGCTTCTCTTAAGACTGGCCAAAATCTTTATAGGCCACTTCAAAGCTGCTTCATATCTGCTTTCTAACTCTGTATTCATTTTCACTTCAGCCCACAACGTTGCCTTTTCATTAGAGTTAAACCCCACAGAAACCACTGTAGCAAAAGAGGACTCCATTTAACTGCACCCATTGAGCCTCTAATGCTAATAGACAAATAACAAAGTACCGCAAAGAGTTGAAAGCTGAGGCACATGCATTTGGTTAGGACTGAATGGAGCGTAAGTCTTTCTCCCAGACCTCCTCTGAATCCCGTGAAGAGCAACTTGTTGGTATTTCCCTGAATCAGACCCTTTCTTCCCTGTTTCCCCCCTCGGCTGGTCGCCCATTTCAAAGACGGATCCAGCTGGGACGTCCCACCCTCTCTACCTCTATCACAGCAGTGTCTTCCTGTCATCCCCCACTTTCTCACCTCATCCTCTCTCCTGTTAGTCACATAAGCCCATCAAAGCAAAGACCACCACTTTTCTGACTGTACTTGAAAGTGGCCAAAACCAAAACACCAATCAAAGCAAGCACATATGACATGTGCGTGTGAAAATTAGGGCTGCCAAAGTAAACACATTAGCTTATGAGGTTAAATATGTTTAACTGTGTTACATTTAACACAGTTAATGCATTTAGCTAATATGACATTAAAATGTCTAAAGCCTGGTCAGGAAACAAGCACCGGCTGAGTTCTTGTTTATCAGTAAATGATAGAGGAAGACCTTCTTGAGAGCTAATTTAATAAGGGGAGACAATGTCCCCCACACTTTTAGAAATTACTTTGTCCTTCCTACTCTTTAAAGAGGTTATACAGTATACTGGTAATAAACTGGTAATCTCATCTCAGAAAATAATTTTTCACATGACTATTAAGTCACTTAATTAATATTCATGAGCCAAATTGCAACTTCCTGAAAAGAGGTCAACAACAGGAAAAATAGCATATTTTTATATTCATATTTGTTGCAGTTGTCGCAAAGTTTTAGGCTTAATTATTCAACTTTTAGACAAAAATGCTAGAGTGATTGACATTTCTATAAAGTTTTGTTTTTAAATGTCCCCCTCTACTTATCGGATCATTCCAACACTGAATCCTGAATTCATTTATACATCAAATCCAGATGAGACTTTCCCCAGAACTTATTTGCATGTCATTATATGGCAGAATTGAATTAGCACTGAAGCTCAACAAGTTGAAGGCGCCAACATGAATAATTTTCAATTTCAGTGATTCACATATGAAATAAATGATTCACATGCTAAAGTTTCAAACACTGATATTTAGGGGACAATTTCAGCAAAATCAAATTGTGAGAGAAATCACATTAAGTACAGAGAACATTATTTGATCTTTTGACAACCCAAGTGAAAATACAGAAGAAACGAGTTTTGTTCATTGTGTTGCGCTTTGTCACTCTTTGAAATAAGTGAACAATGACCTATAAACACAGACAGACATATAAGCTCCTTTTTTACAGATAAACAGGTTTGTTTCTTGGTTTTCTTGTCTAGACATGAAAGACAGACAGAAACCAGCCCAACTGAAAATGAAGTCTTATTGATTTTACAAGGAAAACCTTGAGCTCTCGCCCAGGTGAGGAGAAAACAACAACTCTGCCTCATTTCAGCTGAATGGCAGTAAGCCACTCGATTGATTCCTTTAAGAACCAAGTGAAGACGGTGTGAATGGCTTGGTGGAGATGTATTCACAAACTCTGTTCAGTTAAAACATTCTTAACTGTTTTACTGAGAATGACAGAATTACTTATTTTAAAGCTGGAGGCAGTAGGCTAGTAAACATCTCAGCATGGCAACATGGCACCAGTATTCACCTCTGTTAGACTAGTATCAGTTTCTCCAGGCCAAAATTGGACAGTGTGATGAATGTCACATGAGTAGCTAACGTTTAACTGCTCTCACTTTAGCTGCTAATGAGACTTTCAGCACTGACGGTTTGACAGACTAAGAATTTCTGTTGTGGACAGACTGGAATGTGGAGACATCTCTTCTATACAGCAGCCTGGACGTTTGCAGAAGCAAAACGTTGACACGCCATCCATGACACTGCAGCTTTATTTAATTTGCAACCCAAATTCATATTCCAAAAAACTGATTTGCTTGGCATCACTATATAATGATGTTCACTTTGCATGTCATGCAGTGTTGGGCTCGTTACTCAAAAAAATGAATTTATTACTCGTTACTAGTTACTCTTTTCAAAAGTAATATTATTACTTTATTACATTCTGGCAACAGTAATTAGTTACACTATAGTTATGTTACTTTTCCTTCACACCCCACAGAAGTTGTAATTGTGTATCTTCCCCATAAAATTATTCTAAAATGTTACTAACAACATGTTTCTGCCTCATCATTTGACCAAAATCCACACTGGACCGCAGTCAGAAGTTATTACAAACACTCAATGGACTTTTAAGTAAAAGTGTTAATCTCATTAATTGTCATGTGTAGCTTGAATATTGTAGCTATAATTTCCCTCTGTGTACACACGAAAAATGTGCATATACATAATAATATTCAACCGTGGCTAAAGCTAGTGTTAACGTTAGCTTACTTAAACAGCACTACATTTGTTTTAAAAACAATATTGCTCGATATGACTAGTAGTCTACATAAAAAACTACATAAAAATATACACATTCAAATGGGCTACTCTCAATTGCATTTTAGTTATACGTTTTAATTACCTTCTTCACAGTGTATAGCTCCAGATCCCGTCCACAGTGAGAGACAAAATGGCGATTGCAGCAATTGGGTTTTCCCTCGCAAAGCGCGTATTCCAAGGGGGCGGGGTTTCCGGAGAAAAAAATAACTAGTCTACTTTATTTAGCTAGCTTCAACATGACTAATTTTAAATGGTTGAACATCCATACACAATAAATAAATTGTACAATATTAAATTATGTTTAGACGAGAAACATAACTTAATCATATAGTAAAATAAATCCATATTTAAAAATCCAGCAACCTCCCCATTGCCATTTTTCCAGTGTATGATTATATTTTACGATGTATTTTATCAAAAGAAACTGCATAAGTTTGTAAGAAAATGTTTTGTTTTCCAAAAATATTTTCATTTATAGTAATATAATCGGGATCAGGGATGTGGGTGGGCAAGCCATGTAATGCCAGAGTAAAGTAATGCCACACCTTACACAACAGTGTTCAGATCATCTTTTCTTCTGATAAAAACAATGTAATGACAATTTTACATCCACTGAATCTAAGCTTTTCCATATTCCAAGCTTGCCTGCTGCACTGGTGACTTCATGTCTGTGCAAGTCGTAATTATGAAAATAAATCTAGGAATGATTGAATTGTTGGATGTCAAATCAGTAGGGGTTGAGGCATCAAAAGTAACTAAGTAACAAGCTGTTTTATGGATACTTATGGATACTGATGTCATGTCAGCTGTTTAGCAGCCAATTAGGGTAAAAAATTAAGAAGAAAAACTCTTGTCTCAGTCCTGTTCAAAACTTCTTCATACACTCCAGAAGCCTCCGATATTTATTTACTCTTAGGGATGATGGTAGGTAAAACCCCCTTCAACAGCCTTTTACACATTTACAGAAGCTCTGGTTCCTAAACTCTCTGATTTTCTCTTTGACTCTAGCTATATTAACTTTATAATATAACATGACTGCCTGCCAGATCTTCACCAAAGAGAGTCCAGAAACCTCTGGAAACTTCCAGCTTCTACATGGCTTTGTGTCAGAAATTTCCAAAATAACCCCAGGCTAAATGTACAAACATTATGACATTATATAATGTTTAAAGGACCGTTATATGCTGTTCATTTGTATAGAATGTTTTTTAATAAGGAAGGGATGATGTACCTTTGGCTGAAGGACCCTGAAAAGGTTTATTTTGAGATAATGACCAGTTGACAGTGCATTTCTCCACTTATTAAATGTTTACTTAGTACATAAACAAATACATAGACATGAACAATTGATATGAGTTACAATTATTAAAATATGTGTGAATAAAGAGTGATCAAACTATGATATAATTAATTATAGTTTAGTGGTCATTATGAAATATGTGACTGCATAATGCCACAACTGACTTATAAGAATCAGGTATTCTAAAGAACTGCATAATAATGTTTGTTGACCCTACAAAGTGTCAGTGAGGGCAAAAATTCTTGATGAAACCTGAGGCTGTTGGAAAAAAGCACAGAATTATAATTATTAATTAATCATCAGTTTAGAATAACCCCCACTCTTTCTCTTCAACTGCATGGAGTGTGTGTCATTTACACAGCAGTGGTCTAAGAAGGACCTCTGCAATTTTCCCACATTATTACAGATGGCACAGCTAATGACTTCTTCCATCAGGCCTCTTTGAAACATGCACAGAGCGTTTATTTCCAAGCGCTGCAAATAATTTTTACAAATGGAATGTTCCATATGAGGCTGCGTTTTGTTTTAGTGCCAGAACTGGAGTGCCGATTCACGGGAGGTTCCCAGTCAGCGCCATCTGATGCCGTGCCACACAACACACAGTTGTTCACTGTAACACATTTAAATACCAACCAGCGTCAATAAAGACGGTTTCAAATTTGACATGCAATGCTAAAAGATGTTTTTCACTGAGCTGCTTCAGGGAGGGAGATGCAACAAGAATATTTGTCTCTTGTCCTTTCCAAAGCCAAAAATATTTCCTGTGTATACTTGACAGGAAATATTTCTACATTTGTATAAAACGTTTGTTATTAGATATGGCCTTGGGGTGTATTTTCGGCATCAGTCTCAGATGGACAAATGGTGAGACGTCTATCCCGCCCACAGCTCTACTGCTGAAGCACTAAATTGTACAGCAGTGTGACAGTTTTGTCTCAAGTGTCCTCATCTGTCCTCATATTTCTCTGAGTATTCTGGTTGTCTATAATGGGATGCATTCTTACTCTGAAACATCTGGTGCATCTAATAGAAACCAGCCAAGGATTATGATAGAGTCAAAATCTTAATGAGCTGAAAGACACATCAGAGACGATTAACATTTGAATTATAACAGACTCATGAATCACTGTTCAAACAGACTCACGAGTCCAAAACAAAGTTAACAAATTGAAACAGAAGAAATACAATCAACAACAAAAACAAGATTTAAAGTGTTTGTCTCTTACTGAGTGTAGAATTGTATTGTTCAAAGCTCAGAAGTGCCAACATGAGCTCAAATGTTTCTCCTAAAATTGTATATAAAAAATATGAAATCAAATTAAAAAGTACTGTTTTTCAGTAAGGGCATAGGACATTAACCCCCCGGTTTCACAGACAAGGCTTAAGCCAGTCCTAGACTAAAATGCATGTTTGAGCAGTTTTAACTGAAAGTAACTCACAGTTATAATATGTCAGTGCCATTGTTTTGTCTCAAGACACACAACAGTATTGTTTTTTTCTAGTGAACGTTTATTAAAGCTACTTAAATGCCCTAATTGAACTAAGGCTTAATCCTGGCTTAGGCTAAGCCCTGTCTGTGAAACCGGGCCTAAATGTAATGTGAGTAGCATATATCGCATCGTTGTTTGAGACATTGTTGAGTTCTCTTCTGATTATTTCTTTGTGATTATTTTCTAAAAGTAAAATTACATGCCAAACCACAGTCTGATATGGAAGAAATAACAACCATCATTAATTCCCATTAGGCCGGTAGACACAATTTCCTCTGTTTAGTGCTCTGGAGGAGAGGGAGAGAAAGAGAGAGCATTAGTCATTATAGTTACGGTCTCATTATAATAATGAAAGGCTTGTCTGAGGACAGAGGAGAGGAGATAAGCTTCAGCTGACCCATGTTCATGTGTTTATGTAGAGACAGACAGACAGAGAAACAGTGTAGAAACTTTTACTAGAATCTGAGGAACAATCAATGACGCAATTCATCATCACAAGTCTCTTATGCTGTTATTGTTAGAGAGAGACAGAGAAAGAGTGCTTAAAACACTCAGTGTTTCCCACTCTCAGACTCTGTCAGGCAGGTTTATGGCTGCTGGACATCCCCATCCCCTCTGTTGACTCATTATGGCAGCCGTCAGTGCCTGTATTTAAGGTAATTTACGATGGTAAAAACAAGATTGAATGACGGAGTACAAATGTTTTCCTACAGCTGTTCGTTTTTCTAGCAGGCTTTCAGAGAACAGGAAATCTGACGTTGGTCAGATCATTAGATCAGGCAGAGCATGTGTAAAAACTTACATTGACATTATATTTGTCCACTACAAATGCATTATTCTCAACTGCACACATCACTCTTTTGGAGACAAAAGATTTGAATTGATAAGTATTAAGATTTGGAAGTCAGTAAAGTTCAATCTAGCAGCAGATTGAACTTTATTGTTGATTTATATAGTTCACAATTTCTAAGCTTCATCCGTAACTGTAGTTTATTTCAGCACACTGTCGATTCAGTCTGTTCCTGACTGAGCCTGTCTATACGCACAGGTGACACAAGCCCATCAGACAATCTTTGTTTGTTTATCCCTGTTTGACCGTCCAGACAACACAGGCACATTTCATGCTCCACAAACTACATCATCAATGCTTACGGCATGACTAAAATTAGCACATTAAACAAATATGTGCCGAGATGCTTTGCATGAAGATACAGCAAACAGCTGCACAACTTTTGTGAAAAGAATGATTGAGGTTTCTGTGTAACTATTAAGAATGGACAACATATATTTACCTAAAATGATATCTCCCCCCAAAAAAGGTCTACTAAATGAATAAATGCAAATATAAATATATAAAAAGTTAAAAAAAAAAAAAATCTCTCTCTCTCTCTCTCTCTCTCTCTCTCTATATATATATATATATATATATATTAGTCAAAATGCTGTGGTAGCAATCCAAGATGAATGACAAAGTAATTCAATCTAAATACTCTTTAAAACCCACACTTAATAATGACGATAACCAGCTGTGAACTGATCAAAACAGGGAGCATTTATACACAGAACTACACTAGACACAGGTGGGCTTAATCAGTAACCTAGGTAACAAACACAGAGGAATTAGTATCTAAGGAAACACAGGAACATTAACAAAACACAATCACTGCGTCCGAAATCGAATACTTCTCTACTATATAGTACAGTATGCGAACAGAGTAGTATGTCCGAATTCATAGTATTTGAAAAACAGTAGGCGAAAAGTACCCAGATGACTTACTACTTCTGGTGAGATTCTGAAGTGCGCATATGATGGACACTTTACTATCCCATGAGGCCATGGGAGAGAATTTGTGAATGGAGTTGAAGGGACGTAACGGACACGGGCAGGTCATGTGACAGTAACAACATGGTGGATGTAGTACGTCCGAATTCATTCATACTACACACATTCGTACTATATAGAAAATACTTTTTCAATGGTCGAGAGGTAAATTTAAATTCAAATGTAGTACTCAACAATACGCAATTTTGGATGCAGTTAATGAAACTTTGAGTCCATTTACACGACACCGTTTTCAACTAAAAACAGAAAACTTTTTATGCGTTTTTGCTTCTTCTTTACACAACAACAGCATTTTGTGGGGCTGAAAACATAAACTTTTGAAAATGGGTTTCAAAGTACACATTTTTGAAAACGATACCGTTATCGTCTCATGGTAAACTGCAAAAACGCAAATCTGTGAAAACGGTGACAGCATGAACATGCAAACTCGCGTAGTCTTAAAGTGACATCGCTAACTTCTGGCCTGGCATGAATAATACAGCATTTTTTGTCATTTTTGCCGATTCGTGTGAATCTTTTTGTCAACATGTCATCTGTACAAAAGAAAATCTTTTCCGTTTTTAGTACATTGTTGTATCCTAAATGTGTGTGTGTGTATATATATATATATATATATATATATATATACAGTCAAACCAAAATGTATTCAGACACCTTGAACATTTCATTCATTAATAAAAAATGCTAATAAAATATGACAAGATCTCAGAAAAAAATAATCTTAATTATGTCAGATAACACTTAAGCAAAACATGGTTCTAATTTTTGGTTCCAAATTTTTATAAATTTTACTGGTAGTCCACTGTATGAAGAATTTTTGGGTGTAATATGTCACAGTTTATTTTATTTTGCTGTCCTCACTTACACAAATGAACTATAGTGTCCTGCACCCACTAGTAAAAATATATCAAAAATATCAAAAATGTCTGAATAATCTTTGGCTTGACTGTACACACACACACACACACACACACACTCTAATGTGTACGTATATATACGTAAATGCATACACACACACACATTTAAACAAAATCACAGTGAATTTACTGTGAGTATTCAATGTCACATAGCCCTAGCAACCATATAACAAAAGGTTACTATGTTCATGAGGTCATAATTACCTTTTCATTAAGCATGGCAAAGGGCTTTTTTTGAGTGCAAGTCATGGATCAGTCTGACAACCTAATGACTCTCTCTGGGCTTATCAAGAAAGTCATCAATGCTTTTAAAAAGCACTGGGCTGCTTGTACCATAAATGTAATTCTTTAGGGCAAGTCAAACCAGGTACCCTCAGACAATTATGCAACCTAGAGAAAAGAAAGAGAGGGGAAGGATTATGCAACCTGCTTTTGAATCACTCTGCGGCTTTTAATTTTTTCTAAATTTTATTCCATATGAATGCGTTTGCTTCAAACAAATAGCTCAGATGTTTGACATAATGAGCGGCAGCTCCAGTGTTTGCACTCGCCTCATAGCAACAACCTCATTCTGCAACTTTCATTATGCAAAAACCCAATTAAGTGTGTTTGAAACTCAGTGAAAAGCAAAGCCCCCTCCTCCCTTAAAGCCAACATCAAATATAGCTGTGGTCAAAAGTGACTCCCTCAAGCCCGTTTTCAACATCTCTGATTACATGCAAATGAACTATAGGGTCCTGTTGAGACCACCAGCCCCTCTCCTCTCCCCTCCCCACAGGCTCTGGTGACCTCTACAAGCCCCTCTCTCTCCCCTCGGGGTGTAGACGACCCCTCCCTCGACGGCTGGCCGCAGCAGGGCCGAAGATCTGATGACACACCGGGGAGAAACTAAGAGGGGGAAAAAGGTCTATTAAGGAGACAATGTGTTTCACAATAATCACCTGCCTGGCTCTCTCCCCCCCACCGTCCATTACACACGGATCTCTCCCACAGAAACCCTGCAGCGCTTTCTTAGAGGTCAGCCAAGGAACTCATTTAAATAGAGATGCATTTATCTGTTTGCGAGTGACTTACGGCCTGTCGGATTGAGGCGCTGCTGGTAAACACTGATTCCTACTGGTTCCCAAGATTGCAGATAGCTGGGGATCGTGGGGTATTTATTGATCTCCAAGGAGCATGTGGCGTCGGACACAGAATAATAATGTCACTGCTTTCTGCTGTTAGAATCCCAGTTACCTGGTATTAACATCAGTTTTGAATTATTTGATCATTAAAACCATATTCTAAGGTAGTCAAAACACATTTGACCATATTGTATTTGGACTGCGAATGCTAAAATGAACAATTCATACTCACCTTTGGTGGCTATGGATACAGCTTTACTACATAAAAAGATTAATTATCTACTCAAGATGCCGTATATTGAGAATTTGTTGTTGTCACTGGCATTAAAAAAAAAGACATATATTTCATATAGACATACAATAAATACATTTAGACATTAGAAATAAATACACAGGTAAAAAATGTATGCATATATATATATATATATATATATATTATGGTTATATATGCAGTAGTAAGTGATGCATGTAGTCATGAAATCGGAGACTGGACAAAATGAGATCACATATGGTCACTGGAGACACATTTGAGATGCACATTATTAGCAGGTGTAAACAGGGCCATAGTTACACACCCCGGGTCAGATACCCACTCTGAACATGTCCGCTTTTAGGTAGTGAAGACTGGAAAGCTGTTTGCCTTTAAAGCTTTTATGCATCATCCAGATCTTCTTTTAACAACCCATATGGGACATGTTGCATCATCCTAAAGTCTTTTATCCACATCCAGATCTGATTCTACAAAGAGTGGAGGGGTTAGGACACAGGCGGAGATGTTGTGGTCTGTCTGGGTCTGGTCCCTTTTGATTTACACATCCAATATCTTCATATCTGTCATCCATTTCCTCCCATTTAACTTTATGGCTCTTGGTGACTGTTTGAAGATCAATGGAGGAGGACAGACTGCTGCGGGGAAAGGGAAGTCAGAAGTCTCACAAAGTGTCTTTCTATGTCTCTTTCACATGTACACCATCTCTTGTTCTTGTCAAAGCCAGTGTCACTCCTCAGAGCCGGGTCGTTGAGCGTGCTGAACACACCACTTAAGCCATGTTGAGCAAACAGAGAGCCATAATTACAGAGAAAGAGACAAGGAGAGAGACATTTGTGGAAATCAAGAAGTTCAAGGAGCAAAAAAGCCTTGAGATGCCAGATATGGGGTGTCTTCGCACTAATGTGAACGCTGACTGAGTGCAGTTGAAATTGTAGATCTATAGAAACTCTGACTGGGCCTTGGATCTCAGTGTATTCTTGAGAAGGGGCAAGGGAAAGGGCAGTGGGTGGGGAGGGAGGACACTGCATTGTTGCAAATGCATTATTCAGCTTAATGTGACAGTGTTCGGGTATTAGTGCCTGTTGAACCGCCATCATGATGGAAACTAGAAAGTGCCTATTTGTTTTGTCTTCATTAACTCCAGAGTCAGAAGTTCAGATGAGGCCAAACATTTGGAAGAGAAAGAAAAAAACGGTGCCTTTCATGTGCCGGAAATCTGAAACTGACATGAACAACCAACTGTCTTCACTTTAATTTTATTGGCAGTGCTGTAAAGCCATTGCAAGTGTGGATAGCATGTTTTAGTTTATTTTAATCAGGATTTGGCAAGTCACACAAGATATCCAAAGAGAATAAATGCATTTTTCCATTTCTAAATATTCAAATAAATAAATGAGTTAATGTAATAATTATTCAAATCAGTTTTTACCACTTTTTATGATGTGTGTGTGTGTGTGTATATATTAGGGCTGGATAAAAAAAATATTGATTTCTCGATTTTAATCGATTTTCATTTTTACGAACTGAAATCGATTCTTAAATCCCAAGAATCGATTAGTCTAGTCTGTTTTCAGTTGATGAATGAACAGAACATGTAGTGCGCCTCCCATCCAATAAATCGCAATAATCTTTGTGTTTTGTTACTTTTGATATGAAAGTCTCAGATTTCAAATGACGTCCATCTTATTATGAGATTCAAAAAAATAAATACCGTTTTGGCACTTTTTAAAGTGGCGTGACAGATCGCTGTAGCGCCTCAGTTAAAGAGAAGCGGCAGCACGGAGAGCATGTGAACATCCTCTCCGCTTTAATACCAGTTACAGCACGAAATAAACACGAATAATCATCTGAAGGTATGTTAAAAGATACAGTACAACTTACCGAAATCTGTATCATGTCTTGTGTAATAGCTCAATCAGTGTTTCAACCGCGGAAAGACGTCAATAAAACAGCTTGTAAACAATGTCACATAACGTCACATTTACCTCAGAAAATTATATTCAGTGACCGTAAACTCATTAGTCAGCTAGAAAAATGAACTCTAGAGAGGAGCATTTAGCTAAATATATGCACCATATTACATATTAATGATCATTTTTTATGTTCTTCAATATTTAAAGCACGTTTGTATAAATCAGTTATGACAGCCACAATTAAAATGTTTATATTTAAAAAACGATTTGGAATAGAAATATGATTATGTAATTCTAAACATCATTCTACATCATTGAATGTAATTTAACCATTTATGGTACAAGGTTTTAATATTATAGTAATGTAGTACCAACTGACTCCCATGTGTAGTTTACAGCATTAGTTGAGAGATGTTTCTTCTCTAGAAAATTTGCCATGTACTGTATCTGATATACTACATACAAAATAATCTATATCGAATCAAATCGGAATCAAATCGAATTGCAAGCATATGAATATAAATCGAATCGAATCGTGAAAATTGTGTCAATACCCAGCCCTATATACATATATACACACACATATATATATATATGGTTTTGCTAACCCAGTGATGCTGGTGTAAACCTTTAAAGCTCTCTCCAATAAATACCAAACACAACCAATAAAACTATAAAGCCATGGGCTTAAGAGATGTGAAGATCTATGTACTGGTTGCATGAAGCAGACAGCCTGCAGCGCATATAACGTACCACAATGCTAAAAGCCCCTCAAGCTATCTGATCACCTTCACTAGCTGAAATCAAGATACTTCTGAGAAATTCTCTCCTGACAATGAGTACGAGAAGAGAGTGGCCTGGTTTCTGGTGTGGAGATTGTTTTGCGTGGGTTATCCACCAGTTGTCCATGTATTAAGTTTACCAACTTGGCCTCTCGCTGACCTAGCTGGATGAGCTGGTTTCAAAAGAAGATTGATCTGTGCATGATCTTTGACAGGCCTGAGAGAGTCATTGGGCCCAGGAGAGTAACTCAGAAGCAAGGCTATATCAACACTGAATGCATGCTTCTCATAGCCCACGGTCTCAGGCCCCAACCTGCTTGCTCCACAGGGCCTAACTGACCTTGGACAACATAGCAACCACAACTGCCCTGAACCAATGTAAACTATGACATTAGCAAGGATTCTTCAGGACAAAAAAAAGATTACTTCTAAATTTAAACTTGTTTTAGCCTTCTTTGTAAGGTCAAATTATTTCATTTAAATAGTATCAAACACTAATTACTCAAAATAACTTATATGAGCTCTCAACAAACTTAACAAAGCTCAACAGAAAAGTACTACAGTACTATACCATGGTATAGTGTCAGATGACAATGCCATGGTATTCATACTGTACAATGGTATTCACTATAAAGAATGCAATGGTACTACCATGATACCAAAAATGAACAAACACAAAAGTACCATGGTAGTACCCTTACAAAAATAACTTTGGCAGTGATGATATCAGATGTTAATACTACATTGACAATAAAATCATCTGTCTAAAAAAAACCAAGGTAATCATGGTTAATTTATTGTCATTTTGAAGAATACCCACCAGATCTAAATGTCTTGCTCTGTATTGCTCTTTATTGCTTGCTTGTCACAGAAAAACAATTCAAAACACAGTTACAGTCAAAACTTCAAAAATGAGATCTGTTCTCAGATGTGTTTGCTGATGCCTAAACTCACTGTGAACTTCTTAGAATGAACTACTTAAACACATTCTGCCAAGTACACTAGGCTTTGGCAACAACAATATGGATGCATATAGATGTTACAGAAATCTGACACCATCTTAATGAATTTCTTATACTTTTGTTTAATATCTATGGTTATCATGCATGCTAAATAAACTATCACCTAACTGACTCTGAATATGAAGATTTAGTGGTCTCAGTGTGGATAAAGAAACATCTTGTAACCAGGCAGGAAAAGCCATGTGCTCTTAAATGCCAGAAAGAAGAGAACACAGTCTGGTTTTCACACAGCTGCGGTAATATAAACAGATGCACTGTGCTTTAAAAAGCTAGACCTATTCAAGGAGGCTATCTCTGCTAGATTCTGGAAACAGAAGGGGAAATATCTTCAACGTGATCATGAGGGACATGAGCCAAAAATGAAAGGTCATGTAAGAACAGAGTATCTTGAGTGCAACCGGTTTAGTTGTTTGCACTTTTCTCTTTGACTACATATTCAACTTTGGTGAAACTTTTTAACTGTCCTCTATATTTAATCTGTCTTTCTCTCCAGACCATCTAAGCAACAGTAGAGACGTTTATTGCAAAAAAAAAAAAAAGAATTAATGCAACATCTGATCCTCATGTTTTCATTATGCTCTTCAGTGCTGGAAGAGACTAGCACTGCTGATGCTAAGTCCCTGAACGATGCTACCCAAATGGCATAGAGGAAGAACGTTAAGTGTTTGTTTGCTAACACTTGCAGAGACTAAAATTAGATGCCACATTTAACTACCATCAGCTCTAGCAGGGGGTTTGGGGTGATTTAACATGGCCTTGACATTGGAAATTCCAATTTTAGACCATAAAAATAAACAGAGGTGCAATATTAGGATTGTTCAGTACATGTACTGGTACTTTGACATGGTTTCTTGGACTCAAATGTACACAGAAATACAGCCATCAAATAAACAAAGACACTGAATGATTTTAACAATTGGATTTAATAAAGAATAAAGACACAAGAAATCAACATACATTAACATTTATTTTACAAAAGGGTCATTTACAGCTAATAAGGTAAATGGTAAAGCTGTTGCTCATGCATATTTAATGTGCATTTAACAAAAGCCCTTAATGATCAGCAGGTGAACTAGGCTTGGGTGAACATTTCTCAGACAGACTGTCTGTCATACACTGCTTCAGTTCAGTCATACTTTCCTATTCTATTTCCATGTATGGCTAACCAAATATATTAAGTTATAAATATCTTTAGAAAAGTAAACCGTGTATGAACCATGCATTTACATAGTACTTGCTATGTAGATGCATCACAGCAAAAGCTGAATTTATAATAAATACAAAACAAAAAGTTAAAAAAGGCTACAGACAATGACATCAAAGGGGTGAAAGTGCAGGGGAAGGCATTGTGCTGGACAGAAGTTGAGTTCTTAGCTAACAGACAGGCAGTTTTAGGCCGTGCAGCTGATTTCTGTCTAGGCACTTGATTGTGTGATAAGGGAGAGAAGCCAATTTGATTGGCTGCATCCTAACTGATCTCTGTGTCCCTCAAGTCTCTCACACTGTGGTCATGAGTTTTAAAGAGCCTGATCGGAAACGCAAGATCTTCTTCTTCAAATTGTGGGAAGCCTTGATTTTGACAAATGCCTTTGCCTGTGCTGACGTCATTCCGTGGGATCCTGCACCTGCCTGGTTGAACTGGCGCCAGTTGACCCCTGCACTGCCCTCAGAGTCACTGCTAGTGCTGCTCTCAGCTACATAGTCTGCCTCACTAGCGCTCGACTCACTGTCTCCAAAACAGTTGGTGGTATAGTTACTGCGCTCATCCTCGCTTGTGTCCAGAATGGTGGAATGGAAGAGAGAGGCGCACTCTGCTGAATATTCAGAGTCGCTGCCCACATAGGCGTAGGGGCTGGTGTAGTGTGCGTTAGACGGCAGGTGCATGGCTGACATGTGGCCCAGCATTTCTCGTTTCTGCCTGCAGTGAGCCCTCCTGTAAGCCTCCTCGTATGGGATCTCATGGAGACCCCTCGGTCGCCGGTGGTAGTCATTGCGCTTGTACTTGGGTTTGGCCAACACCGCCTCATGATGTCGGTGATGTCCATGGTGTCTCTGGGCAGAAGATCGACCCCCTGTGGAACTGGTGTGCTTCTCCAGGATTCGTTCTTCAGGGATGGGGGCAGGGATTCTCTTGGCTTTTGTGGAGGCCTTTTTGTAGGATTTGTGCAAGTGGTGGACATCGTCCACTTGCCGAGACCTCCTAGATCCTGTCCGATGCTTGTCACGAACAATCTCTGAAACATGCTTGGACACATGAGGTCTACTTTTTGCACTGGTGGAATTTTTCACTTTGACAATCTTGATGTTCTTAGTGCCACCCTTGCGGAGATTTACATTCTGTTTCTGAGCAGGGATGAACTGGGCACTGACCATTTGACTTCCCTCATCTTGGCTTTGCGAAGAAGAACCAAGACTAAGCAACTCTGGAGCCAGCTGCTCGGCGTCTTTACCACAACTTGCTGGAGCCTGAGCTTTAGGACTCCACTTAAGAGGACTCGCTTTCATTGCTTGTCCTGATTTATTTTCTTCCACAGTGTAATAAGAATGCTTGTTGAGTTTGGGAGAGGAAATTGCATTTGGGCTGCCTAAGTCCTGGCAGTCCTTCGATGCAACACTTAACGGCTGGCCTTTACTGGCTCCGAAAACTTTCTTCTTCAAGAGGCAACTAGTGTTATTATCATTGGTGATTGAGTAACTGTTCTGTGGTTGACTTGGAGACTCAGCAGACCACTGTCTTTGGGGCGAAGCTGTGCTTGGCTCAGTGCTAGTTGCTGATGCATCTTGTAAACATGTCTGCCAGTTAGGCTTGAGGTCAGAGGTCCTATGCTGGGCCTGGACAGCAGCAGGGGCCCGTGAGCAAAGACTAGCCTGCCTTAAAATGCTCTTGGAGGGGTCAGTGTTGATGCTTGTTCGAGGTTTGCTGGTCCTCAATGGTTGTGCCCTCCTCTGAAGTAGCCCAAAGATATAACTATCTAGTTTTTTGTTTGGGAGTGTCTGAGAGGCATGCCAAGATGAATTCTGGGTGCCCATGACCTGCTCTGGTTTCTGTTCATCACTCGATGCTTCACCAAGCTTGGAAAAGCTACAATCGTCCTTTAGGTTACTAGTCATGGATTGAAAGAAGATGGGACTCTGGACAGCCACAGCATGGAGAGGGCTGGGGTAACGGTACACATCATTACCATTTTTGGCAATGAGATCACAGTGGAATTTAGAAAGGCCATCGCAGGAGCCATCCGGGGAAGGGGAGTAGGATGCAGAAAGAGACCTGCGGACTGTTCCGGAACTTGAGTCTTCGCAATGGCATTCACACTCTGCACAAATGCCCAACTCATCTGCAAATCCCAAAGGACACAAGAGTTAATACTACAAGAAAAGACAATGTCAGATTACTAAAACTGCTAATTTCATTATGCTATGGCATGTGAGAGGAGATTCATAAAGTTCTAGTGCTTAGCTGGGTGGGTGGCTGATTAGTTTTGATGTACTAACAAGCCTTTTGTTGTTGGCTTATAGGTGTGGCTGGGAGAGCCATCAGCAGGGCTGTGAAACTGTTTCTATCTCTGTCTGGGACCAAACTTCTCTTGTTTCACCTCTATTTGCACAGTCGAGCTTAAGTGATTACAGGATGTTTTCTGCTAACGGTAATGCAACACAAAAATGGATGTCATTTGAAGAAACTAGAAACAAAAAAACAAAGTGGCCCTTCTTTGTGATACCAGCTTTTAAGCCTGGAGGAAGGAATCACCATTAAGTAAATAGTTCTGCATAACAAAGCTAGAGAAGGGAACAGTGTTTCAAGACTGCATGGAACCGTGCTGATGGGTAAGACCAGTCTGAATGACCCAGAAACCTCAAACCGTCACAAGGAGACTCTCACCTGCATGCTTAAGCCTTCCCTCAGAGGGACAGAGTGAGGTGTCGAGGGGGGTGCACAGGCAGGTGGTGGAACGACAACTGGACAAACACTCGCTGAAGACGGAGTTGGAGGAATTGGAGAGGGATCCAGAAGCACCGTCGCTTAGGTCGTAAAAGCCTAGGAGAGAGAGGGCAAGACATTAACACATTAATTTTACATCTTCAGGAATGAGGTGATGATCCAAAGACTGTGCCTTTTCATTCTTAACTGAGCTTTCTTCTGGAACCTACTTTCAATTACGATTTGAATAACATAGCTTTCAGGAAGGTATCCATTTGCCAGAGGAAATAGAGTGAGGAACCAGATCTCCATACATCACAATTGATATTAGCATTAAAATGGTAAAGAATAAAACCATTATAACTACTACAAATATCACCCAAAATAGCTGTTTGCAGCTGTGATGAAAATAAAACCAACCTAAAGGTTGAAGAACCCTATTTTCACGTTACAAACAGTTATAAGGCCATTTAAACAATCAAGACTTTCAGAGAGGAGCATACACACATGTAATCAATCTCCACTTTATATAACCTTCCTCCAACAAATGTGCAGTCAGTTCCAGCACTAAAATGACCTCTCGTTTTTGGAATGTAAACTAATGTAGCTGTAGCAGGCCTCTAGTACAGGGTGCAGATTGTTCGCATTACCAAATTAGTGCTTAAGCAAAACAGCTAAACAGTTTCCAACAGACATTAGGGCTTGCAGGTACGCATGCTACTACAGGCCCAAAGCACATAAAGTAGTCTTATGCAAAGTGATATAATTCGAACAGGACATCTGATTACCACCCTCGGGTGATTGCTGAAGATTAACAAATCATTAGGATTGCTTTTCTGTGCTTGTGAATCAGTTTTATTGGAAATCCTTTCTTCCTACGCCACTTGCTAAGATTGGTTTTATGCAGACAATCTGCAGGCTATCAATTTTGTCAACCCTTGATGATAATTCTATAAAACATGCAGTGCACAGAATTCAAGCCCCTCTCAAAGTGTTACGGCTCCACAAAAGATACTAACCTGAGCTTGGTCGGCTGTCTGTTTCCACGTGTTCATGCGAAGTCTCTGTGTCCAACCGCAGGTCACTGATCTGCCTGTCTAATTCCTGGAGCTGGTTGATCAAGCCTGCATCTCGTCTCCTAAGGCAGTTCTATAAAGAAAGAATACATATTGAAAAGATGTTAACAAAAGATTTCATGAATGTTTAGTAGTTTAGCAGCTTCATAAATGGTACAAATTTTTGGCATTTCATTTACAAGGTTTTGCCCTGCAGCCCTAACAAGAATCTGCAAACAATTGCATTTCACAATGTATGTCTCAATGCCGGTGGCCTCATGGCACTGATCAGACAGATGTAATGAACTAAATAAGAGTCACACCTCACATGGGAATAACCATTCAACTTCGACACACCGCTTGAGAGCAATTGGATGCATCTGACAACACCCGTATCATGTGCTGCATTCCAAATTAAGCGTGGTGAAACGGCAGACCGAGGAAAATGTGGCCCCTTCAAAGCAGACGGACATTACTTCAAATGACCTATAATCAGAGGCATGTTATCTGCTGCAAATTTTAACTGCTGTTTGCTGACAGGGGAAGTAATGCAGTGCAGATTCCTGGCTATATGGAGCAGTGGAATGGCGTTTCCTCCGCTGCAGACCGAGGCTGTAAAAAAGCCTGGTCCTGACAGGCGGGCTGCAAGTGATTTATGGGCCCTGAGCTCTCAGCATGCTGGGCTGTGCAGACCATTTTTACACAAAGTGCCATTTGCAGAGCACACCGACGGTTATTTTGAAACGGCGTCAAATTAACCCCAGACCACTGTTGATGGCCTGGGCCTTGGTTTGGGACGATGGTGTCTACATTTCTGGTTTATACTCAATTCATTGCACAAGCTCAGCTCAGTCAAAGACCACAGAGGATTGGTTGTTTGTTTTTGGGAAATCATAAGGACATTAGGCATTATATGATCCACACATTACCATTAACTTTAATGTAGTTCTGGGTGTGAGGCCTGCAAACAAACTGACCTCAAGATAAACAAGTGTAATTATGCCAAACTACAGCAGGGAAGACTCAAGCCACTTGTGTACATGTCTGAGGCTTTAGCAAAGCCAGGAAATAAATCCAAACCTTGTCATTCTTTTCTGTATACAACACATTAACCACAATGCATGAACCCCGTAGGGTTAGAATAATGGAAATGTTTGCAAATACCTCAAGTGGAACCAGGTGTCTTTGGCCCAACTGTTAAATTTAATCTTCGTCATCCTCTAAAGACAGCAGGGGGCTTGAGCTGGGCTTGTAAAAAGTTCATTTCCATTGAAGCCCATCAACTAATCTTATTCAAGCCAGTCAGACCCCCTCCTAGACTTGCATTAGAAACTCATGGATGTTCTACTACCTTCAGGAAGTTTTAAATGGTTCTTTTTTTGTTTTAATGCCATTCTAATGATTAAACCGCTTGAGTTTCTGGTGTCACATGACTGTAAGAGCAAAAAAGAAGAAGAAAAAAAGCCTATCCCAGAAAAAAAAATCAAATTATCAGATTTTCAATTATTTTAACTGAACTCGATCCAACTAAACCTTTAATTACGGAAATACCTTTCTTTTAAAAAATTTTAAAATCTAAAAAAAAAAAAATAATAATAATAATAATAAAATCTCAAAATGCTCAATGCATTAACCATGTACCCTGGTAGAACCATGCACATACAATGCTACATTAAATTTAGTACCATGGTACATATCACAGTACACAGTATTACCATCAGATACAATAACTGTACTGCGGTCCCTTGTAAGGGATATTCGATTACCATTACTAAAATAAAATACAAATGACAATGACAAAAAACAAAAAATCTTCAAAAATACAGGTGGGAGAAAGGTGTTGCGCTACATTCTACTTCAACAACAACAACAACAACAACAATAAACAGTTTATTTTACTCACCAACTGTTTTCTGAGTAATAAAATATTCTCCTCCAGAAGTTTTTCTTCAGTGTTCAGATAGCTGTCCTCCACTGTATGGCAGGGTTTGTCCTTTCCTGCAGCCTCCTGACAGTTCAACACACTTCTGACCAGCAGCTCCTGTCTCTGCCTCAGATACTCCAGCTCGGTTAGACCTGCTACAGTCGCGTCCAGACGCTCTCGGGTTCGAACCCGCTCCACTTCACCGTCCGCCTTCTCCCGAGAGCGCGCGTCGCATTCCTTCCGATCTCGCATCATAAGCGCGCAATAATCCCTGGACACCAGCATCTCCGACAGCTCATTCATTTATATATCCACTGATAATAATTCTATGGAGATTCTTCTTATGAACTAAGTGCATCTGAAAAACACTTATGACATGGTCAGATAATCTCAATGTATTAAAAGTGATCATCAAAACCAAAAAAGAATCCAAAAATTCAGAGGAAAAAAAAATGTAAAAGAACTGTTTTTCCTATAGATTTTTAATTGAAAAAGTTTGTTGTCCCTGCTGAAGCTCAGTATAAAAAGTCCAAATCCACAGACAGAGAGATAGAGAGGGCGTTGCTGTGTACCGTCTGGTTGATACTGGGATCTGAATGTGTCCTGCAGTGAAGAGCTCAATCACACTCGCGCACACGGAGGAAACCTTGCTGCTGAGGAGGCGGCGGGGTCCCAATGCCCGCCATGTTCACTCCCTCCTCCTCTGTCTTATGGAAGACACGATCTATAAACAGCATCAAGATTTGCATTCGATGGTTTATACTCAGAATTACATGTAAAATAGTAGAAAGTATTAATTATCCCATCACTTTATTATGTTAAACAAAAGCAGGACCATATTTTGTAGCACTGGAATGTAGCTAATGAGAAATAAATACAGTATATGTAAATACATCAAAGCCTATAGCACATATATGATGAGATTTATAAGTATGCAGTTTCATTTTTGTCTGAAAATAAATGTCATTTCATATATCAGTTTACCAAATGTAGGCTACTATGGTGGTACAACATTTGGTAAAGTGATGAGATTAGATGATGCTGTATGACTGACATATTCTTATACACATGATATTTACCATGAATATGGTACACTAAAGGAATAAATATGGTATTAATTTGGTATCATGTCTAAAAGAACAGGAAATATACCAGTGGCCATACAAAGACACAAAGCATGAGGCAGATGTAATGACCTAAAAATTACATTTAAGTAACTTGAACTACAGATAATGACATGCATTTCAGATAATTAATTTTATAGTGAAGATTACTGAAAGGTGCATCTGATTTAAAGGCACTCGGGTGGAGTGACTGCCCTCTACTGTTGTTAAAACAAAAACCTTGTGTACTTTCAAATGCACTTTATTGACTATACAAATGTATTTCTAATTTAATTTTACATATGCATAAATTACCCAATTAAAATGTTCTAGATGCATGTATTCTAATATAGGAAAGTAAAAGACTGACAATTCACTAAGATGTGGGAGAATATACATTGACTCAAACAAAGAATGATCTGCAGGTTTTCTGAATCATGGATCTGTAAAACATGTGTTTAAACATTATTTCTGGTAATAGACTCCACAGCTGCTTCTATAAGAGGCTGAAGTCACATTTCTCAACTAGCTCATTAGTCAGACGCGTGGAGAACTTAAAACAGACATCCGATTTGTTTGAAAATGCATCTGTGAAATGGATCAAGAATTTACATATCGGGAATGTGATTGTTCTGGCAAATTTTAAGCTAATTAATATTTTGGATCTAAAGATGTGTATAGTTTTTAGACAGGTTTTCCTTTAAATTTGGACTTTTAACACAGAAAGTCAATTTCTGGCAAGGATGGACACTCCAATTCCAATTAAAAAAGGGACAGCCACTGTTTATATTCATCGGAATAAATGAGTTGCGCTCACAGCTCTGATGCAAACCCCCCTTTCCACGAAATGGAGTTTGCAGTTGCGTGTCTAATGAAAAACACTGCACCTCTCAAACCCCTGTCCATCAACGTCAGCCAATGGCTCAGACAGTTTCGTTTGATTTGCAACTAAGCAGGCGGTGAAGATGAGTCAAAGAAAGGAGGAGACCCTCGGTAGACGGCACAAAGCTTAATCTCTCTTTCTAAACATGACAGGGATCGAGGAAATGGGATCCATAGCTGCTTCTATGAGGAACAGATGTTTGAAACACAGCTGGTGACCCTTCTCAAACCGCTCTGAAACATTAGCCCTGGCCGAACGGTTACACAAGCACACAGATATACACACGGTCATGGATGCGGAAAGAAAGAGTGGCTTAAGGGCACAAACTCAATAACTCGACAGAGTCGTGATTGCGGCCCCGCTCCTCAGGCTACGACTGTGGGACAGGAAGTGACCCAGGATATACATACACTGTAATTGGATCAAAGGCTGCAGTCTTTGTGCCACCAGAATCAAATCTCTCAGACAAACAGGATAAATCCTTCCTTTCAGTGGGGGGGTTCATTACCCCCCCCCCCCCCCCCCAAAAAAAGCTGTTTCAAATATAACACAAAACCAATGAACCGAGAACTGTCCAGTCGTCTCTATTCAAATAAATTGATTTGTTTTAGTAGTCGACGCTTGATGATTATTTTATGTAAATCATTTCTCATAAATCTGACCTAAAAAAAAAGCCAGACACTTTTCCCTTAGACTAGCTTTTGCTAGTACAAAGTCACATTTGTGCTTTAACCTAATCCAATCACTCACAGTAATTACCTTATGAATTTTGTAAGGCCCATTAAACGAGAACAGGACCCCATTATGTAGGACTGGCAGGAACATGGGGAATAAATTAATACATCTAAATACATCAAAGCCTACAGGGCTACAGATGCTGAGCTGTGGGGACAAATTGAGCAAATGCGGCGTGAGGGTTTGTGAGCATGATACCAATCGTCACCCCTCACCTATATCTTATGTCATGCTGGACACAGAGCACTTTTATACAACACATCAGTCATATCGCTGATGTTATTGCGCCAATGGGCCAAAAATAATTAGTTGTAGGTGTTTGTTTTAGTATATTCAGAGTGGTGGAAACATAAGACTTGGAAAATGTTCTATTAAGAGACCTGCCTCTTTACATGGAGTTAAATGGATGCTGTGCGGTGCATGCAGGTGTCAATGCTGAGTCCGTCTAAGCTTTGTGATTGTAATTTGAAAGGTAAAGCTTGTCTATTCATCACACACTGTGAGAAACCACATGCACTGAAACTCCACATGTACTCATCAATACCGTCGAGGGATGTTGGATAAAACTCAAGGCCAGATCTTTGTTCACCAATTCTATAAGCTTTTCTAATGCTACAAGGATAAAAAAAAAGACAGTATTTGAGGGAATAAAAGAAAAAAATTTGTATAGGCCAAAATTAATTCCATATCTCTTTGTCAAGAAAAACAAGGCTTACAAGAATATTCTGGGTCCATAAGTGATATTTATTTCTACATACTGAGGGACAAAGTCAAAATGATTGTCTGTGGTAATCGGCAGCATGCCAAAGATGCTGTGGAACACCACAGACAGCATGTTTTTGACTTGTCCCTCAGTTTGTCTTTCAATTTTATCACACTAGTTTCATGTAAACAATGTTTAAGTCAGACAGTGCAGTGTCCTACCTCATACTTCCATTGTTTTAACCCCATAAAGCCTATTGTATCATATATGTGACCCTGGACCACAAAACCAGTCTTAAGTCACACGGATATATTTGTAGCAATAGCCAACAATAAATTGTATGGGTCAAAATATTGATTGATTTTTCTTTTATGCCAAAAATCATTAGGATATTAAGTAAAGATCATGTTCCATGAATATATTTTGTAAATTTTCTACCGTAAATACATGAAAAAATTATTTTTGTGAGTGGATATGCGTTGATAAGGACTTCATTTGGACAACTTTAAAGGTGATTTTCTCAATATTTAGATTTTTTTGCACCCTCAGATTCCAGATTTTGTATCTCGGCCAAATATTGTCCTATCCAAACAAACCATACATCAATGGAAAGCTTTCAGATAATGTATAAATCTCAATTTAAAAAAATGTACCCTTATGATTGGTTTTGTGGTCCAGGGTCATATATATGCAAAGTCTCTATAATTATCAACACAATCAAAACTATATATCAAAACTTTTTACTGTGGAATCTTTACTGATTTTTACAAAGCAAGAATAATTTTTACTAGTTCAAGATGGACACTTACTGGACTGAAGCAACTTAGGTTTACTTGATTATCCATACATCATTGTTTAGAAAAATCATGTTAAAATATGAGTATCAAATGTAATACATTCGACTTTTGAGGAACATTTATATATACATCTCTCAATCATCATTGTATTGCACTGCATTATGTTTTGCCACCCACAATTGAAACTAGAGCTTTGATCATTGAAATATCATCTTACTAAGACATTATTGGGAGATATAAAGTGAAAACTTATATTTAAATGCACTTTATTTAAGTCTGCAATACTATTATAAAGATCTTGTTGATTTACATTACAAGCTTTCTGGCCATATAAATATCAACAATTGCTCCAAAGTGCATAACTTTTCTCAGTTTTCTCAGTTTTTTTGTATGAGCCATAAAAGCCATTTAAATTATACTAAAAAAAAAAAAAAAAAACTATATTAAATTTTTGTCTAAAGGTTCAGTTAAAGGTGCAATATGTAAGAATTTTGCAGTAAAATATCCAAAAAACCACTAGGCCAGCGATTTATATTTTGTTCACTTGAGTACTTACAAATCCCAAATGTTTCCAATAATTTGTAAATCGTAAGAAAATTGCCATTTTAACGAAAGCTCTGGGACGTGTGAGGAGTCGCCTGTAAATTGTGTCATACCCGCGTTACCCTCGGTTTCCGGTTTTATTTTGTAGAAACCATGGAAACACCAAAGATGCTTTAATATATTACATGTTTTAATAGACAAGGGAACAACTGTTTTGATATATTTATAGACAGAAAACGAATTATTGTTATATAATATGTTAAACAAAGTTGTGTTAACTCATACCCGAAAAAGCAAAAGTGCTCGTGAGGCGTGTGTTGCGCAATCGCTCCAGCGGCCTCGTTCAGCTCCCACAACACTCGGTCCTGCTCTGCTTCATACTACAGTAACGTTAATAATCGCATCCATGAACATGATTTCTACCCGAGTCCTATCCCGATTATTTTCCACCGGCTGTGAGGTGAAGACCACATGTCCCAAGATTCCGCGCTCGAACTTGGCATCATCAAGCTACGTCTTTGTTTTGAATAGGCCTCTAGTGACCTCTAGCGAACAGAAAATTTTACATATTGCACCTTTAACTGACTATTTTTTCATATGTCAGGTTTTACAGGGTTAATGCAAACACAAAAGTTTGCTTGTTTGTACAATGAAACGTGGCATTTCTGTTTAAATGTTTTTGAACTGATTATAAGACTATTGTTTTACAATCATAATTTAGCAATAATGCAAGTCATTCCCTATAATGAATGAAAAACGTACGGTAAGGTCAAACAGACAATGAGACAAAGACACTCACAGCTGAGTCAGTCCTGCTATACTGACGGGTGTCCCATGTGGCTCCTGGTGTAATTCAGACCAACATATAGTGCCTTTAGGCTATTATTAAGTTCAGCATGGTTGTCACGTTTGATATGTCCTACATACGCTTTTGTGATTGTACTGCTGTTCAGACAACACATATGGAATAAGAAAATCCTTCATGTCAGCAACAGAAATCTTATAACTCCAACAGAGACAAGAAAAGATTAGCAAAATATTATTTGGCCCTTTTAAAAAAAAAAAAAAAATTATTTTAAAATATAATTTTAATATTTTCAACTGTCCTATACAACTATACAAAGGAGAAATATATAGCTAAATACATAACTAAAAAATATACAAGATCCATTTTAAATTAAAAACTCTAAAACTAAATCTCAAATGACTTTGTCGTGGGTGTCGATTAATGTAAATTTGATAAAGGTTACAGCAATAACAACAGATTTGAAAAGAAGCATTACCATTGGCACATGTGGAGATGCTCTGGATGGTGTTCTTGACCTTAAGCAACATTAAAGAGTGGAGATTAGATTAAAGTAAAGGCTATATGGGGCATTGATGTGTCACATGTCAAAAGTTTAATCAAATTGCCAGTATCTCTGCAGTCTGTACACAATGTCCCGGCAGAAACAACAAAGCATAACCAGACATCTGAGCTGAGCTGCCTGAGGTCAGGACATTGTCCAAGAAGTTGTTTCTTCATAGATTTGCTTACTCATACAAATTCTTACCACACAAATTCTCACTTATGAAATCCCAGCTATGCCTTTGTACTTTAAACTGCCTTTGATCCGGTACAAAGGTCTTTAAAATCAAACAAAAGAAAACCAAGAATAGAACTATTTGCCTAAAGTAAGACATGGAGAAGGTGATACTTCAGCTAAAGAGAACGGCGTCAGCTAAAAGTGTTTCAGAGGCTCTTTTATTCTTTGGAGAATTCACACAATAGTGGTTGGACCAGGCGCTTTCTAGCATCTCCTTACTGTCAGACTGCGGATCATTAAGAGTATTAATGGTGGGGTAATGTGGACCTGCACAATGCCAATTACTCCCTCTTGTCACACAGACCCCTCTCAAAAGCCTCTTCACACCCATTTACCCTGTGAACACATTCATGATGGCCGTCTGAGCGCAGAGTGACACTCACAAACACATTATATGGTCACATTCGAGTACTTTTCCATTGCAGGTACATGCTGATCTGTGTAATCAGAGTGCAGATGAGTGATGAAAGATTTGCATGCAGAACACCATTTTAAGAAAGTAAAATAAAGACAAAGAAAAAACTACATTAACAAAGAACAATAACACAGAGAAGATAGAGAGTAATATTGTTTTAGGCAGGGTGGATGCTGCTCTATTATTTACTTATACTCTAGCATTTAAAATTTTGGGCTCAGATTTTTTTTTTTTTTTTTTTTTAAGAAAACACTTTTATTCAGCAATATTAAGTTGTAATACATTAAGTTAAAGGTACAATATGTAAGATTTTTGGATAAAAAAAAAAAAAACTAGAACAATGTTATATATTTTGTTGACTTGTGTACTTACGTTATCCCAAATGTTTCCAAAAATGTTTAAATCCAGAGATATTAACAATTTTAACCAGGAAACGGGTCAAGATCTGTTTGGTTACAAACATTCTTCCAAATATCTTCCTTTATGTTCAAATTCATACAGGCTTGCAACTACTTGAGGGTGAGTAAATGATAACCGAATTTTCATTTTTTGGGTGAACTATCCCTTTAAGTGTCTCATAGTAGCCACCAAGTGAACGCAGAGTAGCACTATAACAACTCTGAACACACAAATGTATCTAATATGTTAAAACAGCTCTGCGTTACCCCACATACTCATGACCAGAAGAAGCGGCGACTGTGGTATACTAAAAGCTCTGCTGTTCTCGAGGCGTGTGTCGTTCTCTTCTCTCATTAGCAATCGCTCCAGCTGCCTCGTTCATCTCCAACATCACTCGGCCCTGCTCTGCTTCATACTACAGTAATGTTAATAATCTCATGCAAGTCCCGTCCCGATTCTTTTCCACCGGCTGTAGACGTGAAGACAACACCTCCCATGGTTCCGCGAAATCAAGGCGACATCAAGCTACGCTTTTATTTTGAATAAGAGACCTCTAGCGGTGAAAATGTACATATTGTGCCTTTAAACAAAATCGATATTTATACGATTTCTATTTCATATCAAATAATCCTGAGGAAAAAAATGATCACAGGTCCACAAAAATATTAAGCAGCACAACACTTTTCAACATTGATAATAATAAGCAATGTTTTTTCAGCAGCAAATCAGCATATTAGAATGATTTCTAAAGACTGGAGTAATGATGCTGAAAATTCAGCTTTGCCATTACAGGAATTAATTACATTGTAAAATATATTCAAATAATTTTTTTAATTATAATAATATAAAAATATTTCACAATATTACTGATTTTACTGTATTTTGGATCAAATGGTGAGCATTAAGTTACACTTAATCTAGAAATGTGATTGTAATATAAATCAAAATATCAAATTTATTTTGAAGAGATATCAAAAACCCATTTTTCAAGCAAAGATTTCACAAAAAGAAATCATCTAAGTTTTCTGATTATCAGGTATTAGTGGAAGATGTTCATATTGTGATATGACAACTAATGTTGTCGACTTCACACAACTTGGAACCAGTTGGTTAAGAGTAAATGCAAAAAGTTTTAAGAAAGGCTTGTACAGCATTTACGCACACTTGATTTTATATTATTTTGTATAGCAATGACATTCAGATTTAAGTGTGATTTAAATTTCCAAATATGTTTTAGAGCCACTTACAACTCTTCTCATCTTGATTTTGATAGTACACATTAAAAAATCTGGTTCATAAGATATCACATCATCACATATTGATGATGGAACAAGCAATTTTCACAACATAAAGCAAATAAATAATTAGTATTGTGAAGGCAGAGACTGATACTTCAGGTATATACAGTACTTACCAGCTTGCTGTAGTCGTGTGGAGAGTTGAGCGTGTCCTGCGGATGTTCTCCATTTGTGGTTCTGTGATGCCGTCGCTGTTCAGTTCTCTGTTCTGATTCCATGTCTCAGACTCAAGATGTGATGCTTTGTGTGAAACATCTGAAAGAAACTCTTTATAAGATAAACAGCATTTCCACCAAAGCCTGAGAGCCCTTTGAGTACAGACGACAACAGACTTGAAATGTCAAATATAAAACCAAATGATGGAGCCAACACTTTATGGCCCACTTCATAAAGAAAAACTTCATAGCTCATACCCTGCATCTTCGGATGCATTTGCAGTCTTCCAAATGTCAAACAACCCACGTAATTGGCCTGGTTTCCATATATGCTTCATAAGTCTTATTGACAGATCAAAATCTTTATTTCCTTTACAGGTTTTATTGCCTTCTCAGATTCAGTGTAATTAAAGTGAAGAAGCACAGATTTAATATTTCTTGTCTGAGAGCCAAAACTGAACTTTCAAAGGTTTTAAAATAAATTAATGTTTAGTATCCGAGACGGATCTGAAGGAAATGAGTTGGTTTAATGCAGCGATCCGTTTCTAAACTGCGAAGATAATACAGATTGACTTTTTGCTTTGCTTTTCTAATCCCTGCAGCACTTGCTTTAACCGGGAGGTTACGTGGATACGGTTGTCATGGCAACATCTTATCAGCCACGGGTACTCCTGCATCCCTTCTCCGCCCCTCCATCATTCATCCCAGTGATTTGTGTGTAATTAAAACACACTCACGCCCGCCAGAGACGCTTCACACACCCTCATTTTATAAAAGTGCCCTGTGGATCTTTGAATTGGACATGGTAGAGTGTCTTCAAATGAAAATGACTGCTGTGAAGGTCATGATCTGAAAAAAAGGAGAGAAAAAAAAATACTTTTCTCCCACAGCTTCAATTTATTCTGGAAAAGTGCAAGACAGAGAAGATGGTGTGTGTACTGTATGTTTTAATAACAAATTGGTCAACTATTTTAGTATAATGACAATTTAACTCTATTAATAATACATTTAAATTATATTATTTCATGTCCACTCTACTGATTTATTTGGCACATAGCCATATAATAGTCAAGATAATAACAATAAGCAACTCATTATTGCAAAATAAACCCCTTTGGGATAGTTCTCATATATTTCAGGGCACTAATAACGAGTCTGGATTTATTTTCTGTGATAATGATTCATACACTGCCCAGCCAAAAAAAAGTAGTCGCTGTTTGGATTTAAACAGGCAAATACTTATCATTATCATATGACTGGATCATTATTACAGTGATTATTATTTTTCTAGCACGTTATATGTTTGGCAATGGTTCTTTTAACCCTAAAAGATGGAGTGTGTGGTTTTTCATTTCTTAACCCTCTACCGCATGGTGTTGCCATATGGCAACATACTTGCCATAATTTCCTTGCCACTGTCTCTTGAAGAGAACATGTTTTTTTTTTGGTAAGAGAAGACCTTAGTTTAGCAAATTATGTGCTTTGGTTAAGTCACATAACATGCAATTTTTTTCTGCGGCACAGTTTCTGACAGACCGCCGTCTCTTGTCGGTAGTTGCTGAAAGCAAACTAAAACGTCAGTAACAAACAAGGACCAGACCATGTCACATTCACAAAAAAATTGGTAACATCATCTCAGGTAAGTTATGATGACATATTCACCACTCAAATTATTTAAATTGCAAATTTATACAGTTAAAAACAAATATAATGCTGTTCATCATGTATCATAAAACACTGACATAAAACCCAAATTTTTTTTATGAAATTAGTTTTTGGTAAATCGATAAAATGTCTGTGTTGCCAAACGGCAACACTGTGCAATAATGGAATAACATTATTGTTATAGCTTAGCTAGCTAGCAAAGGTCAGCTGCAGTCTGTTAAGCTGTAACAATAACAACATTAATGCTAGTGATATAAGTTGATTAGTCGTATGTTAAGGACTGCCATGGCATTTGTATTATGGATTAAATCAACATCTGAGACCAGCCTGCCCACTGCCACCACAGCCAGTACACTGGCCTCAAAAAGGTAGGTGCAAGTGGCTGTAAGTGTATTGTTAGGGTATAGTGCACCAAATGTGATGTGTACCTGTGCCTCACTTCTGAAAAAAATTGCTTTGTGAAGTTTCGTACAGAAAAAAAGGTGAAGTTTCAAGGATTATGGGGGGTTCACGTTCATAATTTTCCTCTCAACATTGCATAATGTTAAATTTTCATGAACTGTTTTTGGTTTTATGTCAGTGTTTTATGATACATGATGAACAGCATTATATTTGTTTTTAACTGTATAAATTTAAAATTTAAATAATATTCATAAAAAATATAATGAAATTTAAAGAATATAAAGCATTATTCAGCAAAAAAAAAAAAAAAAGAAGAATGGAATAAATAAAAGCACAAGATGTTGGAAAGTATGTTTAAGGTGTTGTTTATAATTACTGTTGAAGCTTATAATAGCACCAGTTGATTCAATACAAACAACATTTCTGAGGATAAATATTAACTATATACACTGACACTTATTCTGTTATTTCCACTATTGTATGTTGTTTCCATATGGCAACATATCATAAAGTACCTTAAAATAATATTTTTTCCAAAGATTTTTTTTTTTTTTTTTTTTTTTTTTTACAGCACTTCAAGTTAAGCCATTCTAAGAAAAGAAAAAGAGTCAAATATTTTTTTCTATAGGTCTATCATAATGTGTGCGGTAGAAGGTTAAACAACCATATAGGAAGACGTATCATGGCCATATTCCAGGATGACAATGTCAAGATTCATCAGGCTCAAATTGTAAAAGAATTGTTGGGAGGGAGCATGAAGAATCATTTGCACACACGAACTGGCCTGATCTTAAATTCATTGAAAGTCTTTGGGATGTGCTGGAAGAGACTTTACAGAGTGCCAAAAAATGATGCACCTCTTGATGGAAATAAATGTTGTGATGTTATCTGGAATATGGCCATGATATGTCTTCCTACATGGTTGTTTAAGAAATTAAAAGCTTGACACTCCATCTTTAAGGGTTAAAATAACTGTTGCCAAATATAACACGCAAGAAACATAATAATCACTGTAATAATGATCCAGTCATAGACTCTTAAGTATTTGCCCATTTAAATCCAAATAGCGACTTTTTTTTTTGTCCAGGCAGTGTGTGTATGTATATGTATATATTTATATACACACAGTATCTCACAGAAGTGAGTACACCCCTCACATGTAAATATTTTATTATATCTTTTCATGTGACAACACTGAAGAAATCACACTGCTACAATGTAAAGTAGTGAGTGTACAGCTTGTATAACAGTGTAAACTTGCTGTCCCCTCAAAATAACTCAACACACAGCCATTAATGTCTAAACCGCTGGCCACAAAAGTGAGTACACCCCTAAGTGAAAATGTCCAAATTGGACCCAAAGTGTCAATAATTTGTGTGGCCACCATTATTTTCCAGCACTGCCTTAACCCTCTTGGGCATGGAGTTCAGAGCTTCACAGGTTGCCACTGGAGTCCTCTTCCACTCCTCCATGACGACTTCACAGAGCTGGTGAATGTTAAAGGCCTTGCGCTCTTCCACCTTCCGTTTGAGGATGCCCCACAGATGCTCAATAGGGTTTAAGTACCCTCAGCTTCTTTAGCAAGGCAGTGGTCGTCTTGGAGGTTTGTTTGGGGTCGTTATCATGTTGGAATACTGCCCTGCGGCCCAGTCTCCGAAGGGAGGGGATCATGCTCTGCTTCAGTATGTCACAGTACATGTTGGCATTCATGGTTCCCTCAATGAACTGTAGCTCCCCAGTGCCGGCAGCACTCATGCAGTCCCAGACCATGACACTCCCACCACCATGCTTGACTGTAGGCAAGACACAATTGTCTTTGTACTCCTCACCTGGTTGCCACCACACACGCTTGACACCATCTGAACCAAATAAGTTTATCTTGGTCTCATCAGACCACAGGACATGGTTCTATTAATCCATGTCTTTATTCTGCTTCAGCAAACTGTTTGTGGGCTTTCTTGTGCATCATCTTTAGACGAGGCTTCCTTCTGAGACGACAGCCATGCAGACTAATTTGACGCAGTGTGCGGCATATGGTCTGAGCACCGACAGGCTGACCCCCACCCCTTCAACCTCTGCAGCAATGCTGGCAGCACTCATACGTCTATTTCTCAAACACAACCTCTGGATATGACGCTGAGCACGTGCACTCAACTTCTACGGTCGACCATGGCGAACGCCTGTTCTGAGTAGAACCTGTCCTGTTAAACCGCTGTATGGTCTCGGCCACTGTGCTGCAGCTCAGTTTCAGGGTCTTGGCAATCTTCTTATAGCCTATGCCATCTTAATGTAGAGCAACAATTATTTTTTTCAGATCCTCAAAGAGTTCTTTGCCATGAGGTGCCATGTTGAACTTCCAGTGACCAGTATGAGTGAGTGAGAGCGATAACACCAAATTTAACACACCTGCTCCCCATTCACACCTGAGACCTTGTAACACTAATGAGTCACATGACACCGTGGAGAGAAAATTGCTTATTGGGTCCAATTTGGACATTTTTACTTTTGTGGCCAGCGGTTTAGACATTAATGGCTGTGTGTTGAGTTATTTTGAGGGGACAGCAAATTTACACTGTTATACAAGCTGTACACTCACTACTTTACATTGTAGCAAAGTTTCATTTCTTCATGAAAAGATATAATAAAATATTTACAAAAATGTGAGGGGTGTACTCACTTCTGTGAGATACTGTAATATATATATGTATATGTATATATATATATATATATATATATATATATGTGTGTATATATATATGTATATATATATATATATATATGTGTATATATATATATATATATATATATATTCTGTATATATACTGAGGGACTCAAACACAACTAATAAAAAGCTGCAAACATTCGCTGATGATCGAGAAGGAAACACGACGCATTAAGAGCCGGGGATGTAAACTTTTTGAATTGGATGAACAGGATAAATAGCACTTTTTTGTCTTCTGGGAAACATGTAAGCATCTTCTGTAGCTTCCGAAGGGCAGTACTAAATGAAAAAATATGATCTTTAAACAAAATAAGAGAAACTTGCATATCATCTTCTTGTTCAAAAGTTTTTACCCCTGACTTTTAATGCATTGTGTTTCCTTCTGGAGTTGTTTGAACCTTTTGTAATAGTCCCTCAGTTGTCCTCAGTGTGAAAAGATGGATCTCAAAATCAAACAGTCATTGTTAGAAAGGGTTCAAATATGCAGAAGATGCTTGAAAACTGAAGAATTTGCAGGACCTGGAGGATTTTTCTGAAGAACAGAGCTCAGTTTAACTGCTCAGGACAAACAAGGGACTCAAGAACAACCACCACAAAAACAAACAAACAGTCATGGATCATCCAGGTAACCACACACAGTATTAAGAATCAAGGGTATGTAAACTTTTGAAGGGGTCTTTTTTATAAATTCAGCTTTTTTTTTTTTTTTGTCTTGTGGACTTTATGTAAACATCTGTTATGTGAAATAGCTTATTCAGGACAGTACTAAATAAAATAACACGCAAATTTTATGATCGATTAACAATTTTGCAGATTCTGCAAGTGGTATGTGAACTTTTAAGCTCAATTGTATATATATATATATATATATATATATATATATATATATATATATATATATATATATATATATATATATATATCTTACAGTGTGTTCAGTTGCTGTCCTACATTTTCAGGTATCAATCAAATTCAGTTATCAATCAACCATTATAATCAAATTATATAATTAAACAGAAAAACCACAGCACCTCTTCCTCTATAGTCTGGCTAAATGGATTTAACAGACTTACAGGCTTAAAATTCAGGTTACAAGGTGCTTTCATTCAAGCTGTCATGGCCCATGTGGATTAATAAATCAACATTGCAGCTGTGGGCTTATCAACATCTCACATACTAATAACTCTGAAATATCATTCATATCACATGGCAGTTTTCCACCACAGGATAATAAGGATTAATACATTCATAGTTCCATATAATTACTTTCTCCTGATTGATCAAAGTGTCCATCACAACCTGGCACTGAGACATTATACCACAAAATAAATATACCCATTTTTGCCATGTATAAATCAAATAATACACAGAGCTGATTAAATCAAGCACAAGGGAGTTGACTCTATAATTATACTATGAAAGCATAACCTTCACTATTTTAAGGCTCCTCGCTCTCTCTGTTTCGGTTACTTGAGAATAGCTCCTAATAAACAGAAAGCCGTCCACGCTTTCATCACTCTCAATTACCCCGAGTTGTGTTTACTCAGACCGACGTTTCTCTCTCACCATCACATCGCTCACACCATCAGAGGCGTAAATCACAATTTTCCTCATCTTTGGCGGTATCCCTTAATCGCCTTAATTAAATGGCGACTGTGGCTCCAAAAATAACTTGGACTTTCCACCGCTCTAAAGGCCAGATCAAACAAACATCTGCAGCTAGTCCACGAGGGTCTGCGGTGAGGGGCGGTGACCGGCGTCGGCCCTCAGACACTGAAGCAGGCCTCTCACAAATGTCACAGAATAAAAGATGGACTCCATTAGGGCCTAACGGTTTAAGATCTGCTTCGTGTTAGGAAAACTGTGAGTCTTTCCTCCCTCCCATGTCCCCACTTCAATACTGACTCTGGGTTTCTCTAAAGCTCCTGGATTAGTATCTGCTTTCCTCAGCACTGTTTGGCTACTCTGATGTCTTTATGCTGTCTATCAGGTAAAAAATATAAACCAGATCAACCCTACTCACCATTTCCATATGTGAATTATGGATACATGCATACATATTGCAAGTACATGTGGGACCTTGCATGTCAAAAGTCAAACTGGTTTGGTTATGCTGACCATCTATTGAGTATCTGATCCTCAAGAGTCAAATCATCTGTAAAATATACTGCAGTGTTGTGTTATTGCAGTAACTTTGATTGGATTTATACCTTTTATTTTATTTTCATGCAGTTGGCAGATGCAACATTGAATTCAAGGTATTCATTTTATCATTAACATTGCCTGGGTATTGAGTAACCACCTATTTCATGCATTTCCTTGGAATCAAACCCAGAAATTATCACCTAAAGAAATTAATAATGATTTCAAAATAAATAAATAAATAAATGAATAAATAAAATAAATAATTAAATAATATATTTCACCTTGTGTGTAGAAGAAGGGATCTGAATGCAACCTGAATATTGAACATTTTGCCATCTATTTCATGCATTCCCTGGGAATCAAATCCATGACCTTAAAGGGTTAGTTCACCCAAAAATGAAAATTCTATCATCAATTACTCACCCTCATGTCATTCTACACCCGTAAGACCTTTGTTCATCTTCAGAACACAAATTAAGATATTTTTGATAAAATCTGATGGCTCTGCATTGACAGCAAGACAATTTACACTTTCAGATGTCCAGAAACCTACTAAAGAAATATTTTAAACAGTTCATGTGTCTACTGTGATTCAATCTTAATGTTATGAAGCGACGAAAATACTTTTTTGTGCACCAAAAAAAAAAAGAAAAAAAAAAAGACTTTATTCAACGATAGCCGATTTCAAAACACTGCTTCATGAAGCTTTGAAGCTTTACCAATCTTTTGTTTCAAATCAGTGGTTCGGAGTGCCAAAGTCACGTGATTTCAGTAAATCAAGGGAGTTTGATACGTGCTCGAAACAAAAGATTCGTAAAGCTTTGAAGCTTCATGAAGCAGTGTTTTGAAATCGCCCATCACTAGATATTTTTGAATAAAGTCGTTATTTTGTTATTTTTGGCACACAAAAAGTATTCCATCGCTTTATAACATTAAGGTTGAACCACTGTAGTCACATGAACTGTTTTAAATATAACTTTAGTACCTTTCTGGGCATTTGAAAGTGTTAATTAATTTGCTTTCAATGCAAGCCTCACTGAGCCATCAGATTTTTATCAAAAATATCTTAATTTGTGTTCTGAAGGTGAAAGAAGGTCTTACGGGTGTGGAACGACATGAGGGTGAGTAATTAATGACTGAATTTTCATTTTTGGGTGAACTAACCCTTTAATGTTACTAGCACCATGCAATACTGTTTGATTTTCAGGAATGTAATAGCATTATAGGGGTGAGTTTTGTACAGGCAAGTGCTTGACATTAGCTATAGCTATTTCACCAGCAGAAACATTGCTGGGAAAGTCTGGAGCCCAATGAGAAACAGATATGCCACTAAGACCACTCTAGTAGCGCCAAATGATTTCAGATTTTATTCTACAGAAATCACTTTCTTTTTTTAATGCTGTAAATATTTTACAGGGGTCTGGGGTGGGGTACCGCAGACTTCAAAACCCAGCTGTCCAAATCTCAAGATCTACATCAAAATCTGTGGTGTGTGTTTCCATTGTTTAGAGAGCTTTCAATAATCAACCCATATTCCATGAAAGTTTTAAGACTCTCCCCTACAGTCCTGTTTTAAACCATTAATCAAAGCACTGAAAATAGCACATGGGGAGAGTATTGTTCTCAGAGAGAGGCAAAAAGCGAGAGAGAGGTGGAAAATGAGAGAGTAACATTTCAAGTGTACCTAGAGACCACAAAGCACTCGACATTAATTCTATTTTGAACACTCAGCCAAAGGAAGATGGAAAGGAGAAGGGAATAGAGCAGTTTCTTTGACTGAAGTCAGTCTTTACAGTACCTCTATATCCAGGACAAATCCTCCTATATTATATTTTTTTATGTTGAGCATCTTTCTTTCTGTATACACATATAATCGATATCCATCTCCAGTCTCTTTCCATTACAGTCTCCGTCTTCATGTGTATATTTTGTTTGACGCACTTCACAAAGGTCACCTGGAACTAATACACCTTAAATCTGTGGAACCAAAACACAAATTACATGCAGGTTCCTGAGGACATGGCTTACAGAAGCGGAAAATATCTGTAAGATTGGACATTGAATCTGTTTATAGAAGTGACAAACAATAATTACATTTCTTGGAAACACATTCCAGTCCTCGGGGACACAACATAGACAAATAAAACAAGCAAAAAAATGTGTTCTTGTTTAAGACCAAAACCACTACATTTGCATTCATAGGCTGGTGAATACAAAAAAACAAAACCAAGTCAATTCATTATAATCAGCATCCAGTTCAGACCCAGTGGGCGCATATGCAGGGGATTTATTCTGTCTAGTTTTGGCATACTGCCCGAGGCGCAGCTCAAACACACAGTTAAGCCACCGTAAGAAAGCAGCAGACAACAGCAGGTATTCTGAGAAAGTATTAGAAATAGTCCCATCCCTGCTTTTGTTTTTCTGGCTCAACCTGTAAGAATCCTTAGCTGTCAGCAGTGCTGAATAATTAATGCTCTCTCAGGCATATACACTCTTCTGCACCACCATCAATATAACAGACTCAGACACTGAGTAGTAGTCCACAACGGCTCTGATCTTCATGCAAGTGACTCATCTGCTCTTCTGGTGAAGAATGACTTTACTGACTAAACACCATGTCATGACTGTCATACTGAGTTTCAAAAGAACATTTAAAAGTGTGTCATCAAGACATTGACAATAAAGATGTTAGGGAATAAAGATACATTTGATTCAGTTCAGTTCAAATAAAATAATTAAATAAGAAATTAAATATTTAAAGGTGATGTTGACAATCAAGATGATTGGGAGTAAAAATACAATTGATACTATTCAGTTCAGTTAAAGGATTAGTTCACTTTAAAATGAAAATTACCGCATGATTTACTCACCCTCAAGCCATCCTAGGTGTACATGACTATCTTCTTTCTGATAAACATAATCGGAGTTAAAACTCCGAAAAAACTCAAAAAAAAAAAAAAAAAGTCCATCCAAAATTGACCCAAAAATGAAAATAATGTCATTAAAACACACTCATGTTGTTCCACATCCGTAAGACCTTCGTTCATCTTCAGAACACAAATTAAGATGCAGCAAGACTGGTCTTTAATGAACCGAAGAGAGCGCATGTCACACCTCTCTTCATCAGTTTGCATTGGCTGCTAATAGCTGCTCGCATCCAATTCAAGGCTCTAATGTTTGCCTACAGAACATCCACTGGCTCTGCACCACTATACCTAAACTCACTACTTCAGACTTATGCGCCCTCCAGAAGCTTACGTGAACGGCATCTTGAGGTGCCATCCCAAAGGGGCACAAAATCACTCTCACAGACCTTCTCCTGGTCTGTTCCTGGTTGGTGGAATAACATACCACGCTCTATCCGAGCAGCTGAGTCTTTAGCCATTTTCTAAAAACTTTTTCATCAACACTTGACCCAGTAATATTAGCACTTTTATTTATATTTTACTTTTCTTTTTCCGATTTTCTATTCTCTTTTTCCATCTATTTGCATAAATATATATATATATATATAAACCTTGCTACGAGCACTTTACTGATGAAACTGACTTGACACGGCACTGTTGTACTCATGTTGATTTGATTGCTTCTACTATTCTCATTTGTAAGTTGCTTTGGAGAAAAGCGTCTGCTAAATGACTAAATGTAAATGTAAATGTAAGATATTTTTGATGAAATCTGATGGCTCAGTGAGTCCTCTATCGCCAGCAATGGCCTCACTGAGCCATCAGATTTCATCAAAATTATCTTAATTTGTGTTCTTACGGGTGTAGAACGACATGAGGGTGAGTAATTAATGACATTATTTTTTCATTTTTGGGTGAACTAACCCTTTAATAAAGGCCTTCTGAAGTGAAGTGATGCGTTTGTGTAAGAAAATATTAACACATTATAAAGTAAAATATCTAGCTTCCACCAGGCTGCCTTCCGTATTCAACTTACAAAGAAAGTGTAAAATACTCGCAGTTCAAAATGTTTACGGTATGTCCTACACCTTCCCTATTCAACTTACCAAACACCGATGTCTCATCAGTTACGCTTTTTCCGTAAGTTGAATACGGAAGGTGGTCTGGCGGAAGCTAGATATTTTACCATGTTAAATATCAGACGCCCTTTATTAACCTCCTGGAGCCGTGTGGAGTACATTTATGATGGATGGATGTATTTTTTTCTTAGTTTCAAACAGGTGGTTTCCGTGCACTGCCATTATAAAGATTTGGAGCATCAGGGTGATTATTAATATAACTCCGATTGTGTTCATCAGAAATAAAATAGTCATATACATCTAGGTTGGCTTGAGGCTGAGTAAATGATGGGGTAATTTTCATTTCAAAATGAACTAATCCTTTAAAATTAGCGCCATCAAATCGATTAATCGCGATTAATCTATTTGACGCACTAATTTTAACCAAACTGAAGAGTATCAATTGTATTTTTATTCCCATACATATTATAAAATAAAAATAATATGATTAAAGATGTGCAAGCAAGATATAGATGTATTTGGTTTAGTTTAGTTAGAAAGAAAATAATACAAAATTAAATTAAATTAAATAAATTCAATTCAATGTATGTTTCAATTCAAATTACATGAACAGACTAATTAACTTGTGAGGTCATAAATATTGAAGTAGGGCTTGACTCACCATAGCAACACACTAAAAACACACTGAGCACCTTAGCAACTACATACTCACCATAGCAACACACTAAAACACATTGAGCACCTTGGCAACCACATACTCTATTCTACTGTATAGTCACACTGACAAATACAGAAGTATTTGTGACGCCTACGACTTTTTCCCTGTACAGCTGCTGAAACAGCTGTCTTTCTTTGGTACAGCCGAGGAGGATAAAAGCTGTTCTACTTCCTGTCCTCTCAGCACGCCTGCCATCTCTGGCTCTGAGGATATTGCTGAGGGTCAGCGGCTGCGCTCAAAGCAAACATCTGGACACATCTGCTTCCTTCAGCCTTTACTTCGTACAAAATAAAATGGACATTGGTGCCTTTGATTGAACACTTGCATGATGATTTTATGCTATATTGTACAAATGAACACTATATACGCCTTTGCACATCTTACAAAGCACTTCAGCAGCAATAGAAGGATTAAAAATCAATCTGTTCACATATTAGCTGAGTCAAACTCCCAGAAGGCATTGGTTTACGTGTCCAAACCACTCATGTATGCATAATTGATAATGGAGCATCATCACCACAAAACAACAACGTTCCCGCTCCCTTCCTGATTTCTTTTTGATGGATGTGCCCTGATAGCCCTCTTCCCACAAATCAATGTTTTCTAACTCACTCATATTCCTTTGGCTGGAACAATGCAGCCATCCTAGACTAAATCTGTGCCAAGGAAACTGTATGTCCATCCATCATCTGATCTGGCAGTGTGAATGCAGCCTTATTTCCATAAACACACACAGACAGCTTCCATCTGTATACCTCCATTGGACGCCAAACCTTACGCTGCATAATTAATCTCAGGCCGAGCAAGGAGCCATTAGCAAACACATTGTAGCTGTATTCTCATTTGTGGTGTGAGAGCAACAACAAACGAGGATGGATGTCTAAGAGAGGTTTTTTTTTAGCATCTTCACATGGAGCCTGATGGAGAATCACTTGGCCAGAGTCCAGTACCCATCCTCCACTGCGGTTCTCTTATCCATTGAGGCACCATTAAAACCCCAGAGCGAGATAATCAAACCCCTCCCAAACACCAATTAACAAGCATTCAGCCCAGTGGCACAACACTCGAGCACGGGCCAAGAAATCTGCAGTGTCTCCAAACAAACTCTCATATTTGCCTATGAGAAGTTAATAGTCTCATTAAATAAGCTAAACTCCTCATCGTTGCTGAGACACTTGAGCTGTATAAGATGACGCAGAAAACTTATTAGAATAATGCGACTATTTTCAGATGCATTCTTGAAAGTGGAGAATTATTTTATATGGGTCAGTTATTGACACTAAACAGTTGTGGTAAAACTTTACAATAAGGTTTGATTCATTAACATTAGGTATCAGGAACTAATGTTAATATCCATATACTAATACATCTTTTTTTCTTATTTTAAGTAGTAACAATGAAAAAGCACATTTGTCATTTATATGTATGTGTGTGTATATACACTATATTGCCAAAAGTACTGGGACACCCCTCCAGATCATTGAATTCAGGTGTTCCAATCACTTCCATGGCCACAGGTGTATAAAATCAAGCACCTAGGCATGCAGACTGCTTCTACAAACATTTGTGAAAGAATGGGTCGCTCTCAGGAGCTCAGTGAATTCAAGCGTGGTACCGTGATAGGTTGCCACCTGTGCAATAAGTCCATTCATGAAATTCCCTCACTACTAAATATTCCACGGTCAACTGTTAGTGGTATCATAACAAAATGGAAACAATTGGGAAGTGGTAGGCCACATAAAAATCACAGAGCAGGGTCAGCGCATGCTGAGGCGCACAATGCGCAGAAGTCGCCAACTTTCTGCAGAGTCAATAGCTACAGACCTCCAAACTTCGTGTGGCCTTCAGGTTAGCTCAAGAACAGTGTGTAGAGAGCTTCATGGAATGGGTTTCCATGGCCGAGCAGCTGCATCCAAGCCTTACATCAAGTGCAATGCAAAGCATCGGATGCAGTGGTGTAAAGCACACAGCCACTGGACTCTAGAGCAGTGGAGACGTGTTCTCTGGAGTGATGAATCATTTTATTCTCTGTCTGCCAATCCAATGGATGAGTCTGGGTTTGACGGCTGCCAGGAGAACAGTACATGCCTGACTGCATTGTGCCAAGTGTAAAGTTAAAGTTGGAAGGGGGATTATGGTGTGGGGCTGTTTTTCAGGGGTTGGGCTTGGCCCCTTAGTTCCAGTGAAAGGAACTCTTAATACTTCAGCATACCAAGACTTTTTGGACAATTTTATGCTCCCAATTTTGTAGGAACAGTTTGGGGATGGCCCCTTCCTGTTCCAACATGACTGCGCACCAGTGCACAAAGCAAGGTCCATAAAGACATGGATGAGCGAGTTTGGTGTGGAGGAACTTAACTGGCCTGCACAGAGTCCTGACCTCAACCCGATAGAACACCTTTGGGATGAATTAGAGCGGAGACTGCGAGCCAGGCCTTCTTGTCCAACATCACTGCCTGACCTCACAAATGTGCTTCTAGAAGAATGGTCAAAAATTCCCATTAGGAAACACTCCTAAACCTTGTGGAAAGCCTTCCCAGAAGAGCTGAAGCTGTTATAGCTGCAAAGGGTGGGCCAACTCCATATTAAACCCTACGAATTAAGAATGGGATGTCATTAAAGTTCATGTGCACGTAAAGGCAGGCGTCCCAAAACGTTTGGCAATATAGTGTACATATATATATATATATATATATATATATAAAGGTTTTTAAAAGGTTGGCTTGAGGGTGAATAAAAAAAAACATAATGGAGATATAATTAATTTGGAAGTTTTTGAAGTGTTAACAATGAGATTATGTGGTTTTTATAATCAATTAACACTGATTTTTATCATTTTTTACAAGATGAACAAAATTTGTCACCAAAAAAGTCATTCGGTTTAACCAAAATTTCGGTTTTACCAAATTACACTTTTGGTTGTACCGAATTACAATATTTTCAAACAATGCTAACAGGCTGATATCTAGCTAGCTAGCAAAAGGATGATTAAACCTTTTATATTTAGTACAAGTTTTTAAAAAATTACATTTTCCAGGTTTTATAGCGGTTGTACCGAATAACCTGATGTTTCAGGACATGCGTATGAGCAAGTGAAAACATTAATTTTTCAAATAGTTAAAAAATAGTTAGTTACTTTGCTTCATTACCATGTGGTACTTTGCAGGTGTCTGAATGATGTCACATCCTGTCACGTAATACTGAGCGCATGACTTGATCAAAAATGGTCCCTTTATATTGGTTACTCCAAATGACATCAATGAAAATGTTAATATATGATGCTTTAAAATCATGCCAGAATAAAAAAATATATACATTTATTACATTTTAAGATATTTTAATCAGTAATGAAATGGCTATATTGACCTTTGGACGGTTAAACCGAATGACCTTTTGACACTTAAATAATTAAAACCTTTTGGATTCAGTAAAAGACTACCTTACATACTTTGGATGACACACACACACACACACACACACACATATTAACCTAACCTAGATGAATATTAACCTAGATGAATAATTACTGTAAAAATGTCCATTGTTAATTCATGATACCTCATGGATCAACTAATAATATTTACAAATTTAACCTTATTGTTCAATAATTTTTCCAAGTTTTCACACTTGGTTAAAAAACTGCATGATACTAATTTTGAATGCAATAAGTGAATTAAATTAAATTAAATTATTAAAAACAGCAGCAGTTCATTTTCACATGTAAAATTGAATTCATAAAATAAAATACAATAAATTAAAATGCAATTTAAGTCCACATGAACTGGAGCCAGTTCGTAGACAGACAATGAATTTTGAAAAACAGCTTTCACACCAACCAAAGCAAACTCGGTCATCAAACCAGACTAAAAGCTGTAGTGTGACCATGCTTTATAGATAGCTAATTTAAAGAATAGACCTGGAGACATCTAGGTATATAGGTGGACATTACACTGGTGAGTGTCTCAGCAGGTGGAGGCTTCAAGGTCTGACATGAGGGAGTGATGTGTTTGGCAGGTGTTCAGGACTGAGGGTCACTCGGGTACAATCCCCACCATCCTGAAGCTTAACTGCAGTAATTCATCACCGGAGGGACAACAACAAAGCGATGGCACACTAAACTGGCCTAAATCTTCCAAGAAAGTAATTTATCTTTTAAAACTCTCTGGTCTGAGAGGGTAAGGAAGTTCTTTGTGCTTCTTATCATGACCCCAAACATCATTACTCAATGTCACCTTGCTCTTGTAGTGGAATAAAGCAAGAAATCTTTAACAAAGCTGGTCAGTATCACCAATAGACAGTCTGTGAACGTCCTACTTCCATCCACATATGTGGCTCTTCTTTAATGTATGTGCTAATGTAACATTTAAGTTTTGTGGCTTTTAGTCCATCTATCTTTGAATGCCTATGCTACTTTAAAAAGTTGATAAAATTAACTTTCAGCAGATGAACAGATTAAATATTATACACTACCAGTGAAAAGTCTGGAATAAATAAGCTTTTTTTTTAATGCAAGGACACATTCAATTGATCAAAAGTGACAGTAAATACATTCAAAAACATTAAACAGTCTTAATTTTTCCAAACTTTTGACCGGCCAAAATGATTGATAATTCAAGCCAAAAAAATGTTCTCTAGAATGACAACACTATCTCCACCCTAACTAACAAGCTAATACATATGTCCAGTCACTACATCCCATTTGTTAGGCTTACATCAATATGGGAAAGAAAACATTTCAAGTCATGAAATCCCAAAGCTGGTTTCATATATATGTATGTCTAAGCAGTATCTCAGAAGAATCAATTAGCTGTTTATCTCCCCCACACATAAAACACACACACATTAGCCGCTCAAAATGGCTGCTAGCATAAAAGAGCCTTGATATATGTGCATATCTTTAATCTATTTTATTACCCTACCCTCATAATTTCCGAATAAATGTTTTGCCGAACCACACTGGAGCTCTGAATCCTTAATGCACACAATGAAATACTCTCTAAAGGGCTGATTAAATTCTAAACTGTATCAGGAAGCAGATCACATGAGCTTCATTCTGCACAACTATTGGTAATCATCAAATCAAAATACTTCGCATTAGCACTTGTTGCCTCAAATCATAACCTCTTTGGTCGCTTTGTCGCTGCAAATCAGTATGCAAACCCCTCTAGTTTTGCCTGTTGTCCTCAAGTGGTCCTTCCAGATGGAATAGTTTGGAAAAATGCAAACAATCCAAGAGTTTTCTCGAAAGCATCATCCATCTAAAGTCACTATGATTAAATGCACAAAGTGTCACCTTTATCCTCTGGAGCTGCATCATCCAATCACAATTCACACTAGAATTCCACCATATATTGACATTCCAAACAAAACAGACACTCCGACGTGTGCCAATTCCCTCAAGGTTTAAGCACCAGTCTCCGATGGAAACAGTCTCCTGATAGATGTAGAGGTGGGGGATTTTACGTGAGTTTTCTCTGTTCTACAGGGCATTTCAAAAGAAGAATGGACAATGTCATGGTTATTTTCATGCAGCTTCCTGCCTGACACATCTGGCTTTGATAAACAGCTGGCTAACGGGGGCTTTAAGAGGATTTTTTTAGGGTGGGAGACTGATATGAGCTGACTGCAAAGCTTGGCCCACAAACCTAATCTTTAGAAAGCACTTTAAGAAAGTTTGAGTGATTTCAGGCCAGCGTTTGTTTTTTGAGGCCTTCAATTTTCATGCAGTTCGGTCCAGTTCTTCTCGTGGTATTCCTGCATATTCATTATAATCCAATCAAACTGACCTCAACTCGCGAATGCAATACGATGAGGTTAATCTCACTTAATGTTTGGACACACACACAGCTGCTTATATAGTTAGTACAGAAGCTACATATCATGCACTCAACGGAAAGGAGAAGATTAAATCGCATGAATAATAAAGTTGGCAACATGTTGATTACCACAGGCATTAATTTCAACTTGTCTCAGCGTAAAAAAAAAAGAGCAAATAAACATTGAATATTTGAACTACCACAAAAGTTTAACCACAGTAGTTCACCATCACTTGTTTTCACACAAGTCTGGTGTGATAGAATCACTTACCAACACTGTAAACCCTAATAATCAAAATAATTAATTGGTTTGAGTAGAGCCAACTCAAATTAAACAAATTAGTTCAATCAAATAAACTTTGATTATTTAGAACTTTCTTTTTCTTTTGGGTTCACAAAACTGACTTATTTTAAGTAATCTGAATTGTTTCATTATTTTGAGTTTTATGAACTTTTTTCTTTTAATTTAGACAAATGTAAATGTAACTGAACCTGGGCTGGTATTTCCATTTCCCAGCATGCTTTGCCATGACACTCAAAAGTGAGAATAAATGCTAAAATTAAGTGTTATATAATGTTTAAGTGGGAGATTTAGTAGTGTTTAATGTCTTGCTATGCTAGTTTAGAAGAGTTTGATATGTTGGTTTTTTTGTAGGGTTATCAAGTTTCCACTACTAAAAATATTTATGTTGAGATTACATGATAATTTTATGTAAAATGTATGAATTAGCTTATTCAAATATTTCAAGTTAAGAGCAATTAAAATGTATGAGTACAAAATAAAAATCTGCTTAAAAGTTAAAGTTAAAATAAGGTTCAGCTTACTTCAACTTTAAATTTCTTAAGGTCCCTGTGAAATCAAAATGTACGTTTTTTTAGCTTTTAGTATGAATATGTTAGTCTTAAGGTTATGAATAAGCTGGTGTGTTCCAAAACAATGACAAAATTCGCATTTAGGACATATATGCATTCAAAATTTACAGTCTCTCACCTTTGCTAAAATGGATCACGGATTTTCATGACATCACCACGGACTTCAGCCTCTCATCAAATCTTCTGTCCAGTCAAATGCTCTCTAGAATCTGAAGTCCCGCCCCTCCTACACTATAAACAGACGCTAAAGCTGCAACTGAAATCGGTCATTTGTTCACACATTTACTCATTTCTATATGGTGAATGGCACAGTGCACTAGGGGATAGGGAACAATTCAGACAGTGTAAATATGCTTTCCATTGACTTGAATGAAGTCCGTTTTCGCGTTAGTGTTATGTGAACCACCACAGCGCGAGCACAATCTTCTCCAGTCCAGAGACATGAGAGCGAATCATACACGCAAGTCAGCACAGACGACAAAACATTCAGACACACTTGAATTCTACAAGCAATGATATATTTTAAAGCAATATGGAGGAAAAACCATTAGAGATTATGAGGAAAATCAGGTTTTACGAGCTCAACGGCTCTGGCTGAGCTATGATCTAGGCGAAACACTATAGGCTATTTTGAAAAAAGGGGAGGGGTTTCTAGATATATCCCGCCCTGTCTTCCACAATGAATAAAATTGCGTGTTCCAAGGTACTTCAATGGACCTTTAACTTAAAACATTTTATGTAACTGATTACCTCAAATTTTTTGAGTTCTGCCAACTTATTTGGGTTTACAGTAAACCCTGTCTGGAATTATATCTAATAATTAAACTCATTTCATAACAAGCTAAAAAAGTAAACCGGGATTCTTTTATTCTGTGTTTGTGCAAAGCAGGGGAAAAGCACTAGGTATGTTTTATAATAGCATACTACCATAATACTCCTAAACATTTGCCAACTTAGTTTTTATTTTATTATTATTTTTTACCAGACAGAATGCCACAAGGCATAAATTGTAATGCCAACAAACCATGACTAACTACTAGAAAAAAAAAAACTACTACGTTTCTTCAGAGCAGCTGTGTATCATTGTGAGTTGGTTGTGTCTCTGGTTAGCATCATATCACACCATTAGCTTCATTTCCAGACCTGCTCTGGCTGCTCTTATCATCCACACTTTTCGCTCCATTGGCTGCTCCACAGCTGTGAAAGCGTAACATTTTCCCAGATCTTTAAATATAGATTTCACTCTGTTCTTCTTATACCTGAAGAAAAACCAGAGCAAAATGGATGGAGGATTATTTGGTGCCTTAGTGCTCTGACACTGAAAACAATACTCTCAGTTATTATTTTATTCTAGAACACAATCTGCTGGGAGTTCTGGCGCCAGGGTCAAGATGGATAGAGATACTTCCATTAAAGTCTCAGATGATACACTAACAGACCACATACTGTCTGTCTGATGCATACTGTAGACAAAAATTGCAATGGCTTTCTAAAAATTGTATAGCTCCAATCGGATTGGCTGGTTTTAAGCCATTTCACAGGATTTTACTGAACTGCTGGGAAACAAAATTACATTCACAAGGTACTAGTAGGCTGCTACGCTTATGAGCAAAGAACTATAGTTTAATACAGCCACAAAACTTCAACATTATTACACAAGTGTTAACATGAGATTAGTGGAATAAAATGACTTACTAACCTTGTCTGTGCAAAGTTATATCCAGTTTTCCCAAGTCAGGACCAGAAAAACATTGTAACTTTCACACAGTGCACAAATAAAGCAGAAAGTCAAGGTTTACATGGAGCGAACTCCACCATAACCAGCTGTTTATCTGCGTTGAAACACAGTCCCTCCAATGAAAGGATGATTAAATAACTTTACAGCTAAAAAAAAAAGCACATCATTTTGTATAAGGGTCATTGACGAAAAAGGTTTTTAAAAAATGTAAAAAAAACCAAACAAAAACAAAACAAAATGGAGATATAATTAATTTCGAAGTTTTATTAAGTGTTAACAGTGAGATTGTGTTTTTTATAATCAATTAACACTGCTTTTGTCATATTTTACAAGATGGACAAAATGTATCACCAAAAAAGTCATTCGGTTTAACCAAGATTTTGGTTTTACCGAATGATGATCATTTAAAAAAAAAAAAAAAAAAAAAAAAAAAGCTAGCTACAATCAAACATTTTATATTTAGTACAAGTTTTTAAAATATTACAACATTTTCCATGTTTTATAGCAGTTGTACCGAATGACCTGATGTTTTGGGACATGCGTATGAGCAAGTGAAAACATTAATTTTTCAAATAGTCAAAAAAGAGTTAGTTAATTTGCTTCATTACCATGTGGACCTTTGCAGGGGTCTGAATGATGTCACATCCTGTCACATAATACTGACTGCATGACTTGATCCAAAATGGTCCCTTTATATTGGTTACTCCAAATGACATCAATGAAATTCATTTTTCTGGAAATTATTTCTTATAGCAAAGCAACGACTTCTACAAACAATTTTAATAACATTTTGCACTATGTTATAAAATCATGCCAGAATTAAAAAATATATACATTTATTACATTTTAATCACTAATGAAATGGCTGTATTGGCCTTTGGATGGTTAAACCGAATGACCTTTTGACACCTCAAAATCTTTAAAATACCTTTATATGTAGCAAAATATAATTAAAACCTTTTGGATTCGATAAAAGAGATCTAGTTGTGCTACCTTACATACTTTGGATGTCATATCTTTGTTTTTTATTATTATTAAGGCTTTTGGACAAAAGAAATGACCCGTCACGTCATTGACCCATAAACAGAAGCACTTTAACTAAAATACAAGCATTTCTACTTTGTTTTCAGAGTAATGGCCATGAAATAACTAGTACTTATTACTTCTGGAAGGACAGAAATTCTGATTATACATTTTCCAATAATTTCTTTGAATGAACTATGAATACTTTTAGTGAATGCTGGTCTATTATTAGCCGAAATTATGGTTGATTCTAGGCCAGAATGAGCAGTAAAATGGACCAGACTTTATGGCGAAAGTCAGAAGTCTGGTTCTGTGAGACTGCTTCTCCCAGACTATCGTGTCTTGAGTGCTGAAAAGGAAACAGGATGCTTATTAGACAGGCATCATCTGTGCAGGACATTGCAAAGCAGCATCTGATAGTGGCTATCTCTCTCTATCTCTCCCTGTAATGGGAGAAACAGCAGTCTGAGACTAATGATGTGAAAACCCTCTCTCATGAAGTAATGCACTGCGCTGCCATTACCATGACAGAGAACAGCCCTGTTCGGACAGAATCAACCTGACAACTGACATCAATCAAGGGGTAAATAGGTAAAACTATGAAGAACTTTCAATTAAAAATGTCTGCAGGATTTGTTTAAAATTTATTTGTGTTAAAAATGTACAATTACAGTACACAGGATTTTATTTAACAGTGACACAAGAGACAAGATAAAGTTCATTATATCTCTAGCACTGACTGTTATCAAACTATGAGCTTCTGTAATGTTAATAATTTAGGGCAGAGAACATCTCCTTCCTTTCAGGCACTTAGCAGTTTCCTGTCAGAGAGGTTTCATAGGGTCGTCGCTGTTAAAACACATCATTAGCAGAAGAGTCTGTATCTCCTTCAACAGAGCTGAGGCTGACAGACTCTTGATCCTGTTTGACAGAGGGCAGCCTCACTGACATCACTCTGACATCACGTCCTCCTCCTTCTGTTTGCAGAAAAATGTCTTCCCCTGTGGGAAACCAACATTTGAATAGTGGCAGGTGACTTGACAAGCTTATAACAATGCAAAAACATCATATAAACAAGATATCAATTGTATAAATTATTTGTGGTCACTAAGATTTTTGTTAATAACTTTATTCAGCAAGAATGCATTAAATTGATCAAAAGTGGCAGGAAAGATATTTATAATGTTACAAAAGAGTTCTGTTTTAAATAAATGCTGCTCTTTTGAACCTTCTATTCATCAAAGAACACTGGAAAAAACACTTTTGTAACGAACACAATCCTATGAACAGCTTCGTCTCCATATTGGCGTGATGAATCCAATCTTCAAGCAAAAGAACTGGATGAAATATTTGAATGCGACCAATCCACAATCTGATTTCTGACTTGTGATGCAGCCTGAATCATAATGACACCGTATTCATTCGTTGGCCAGAGGAGAACTGGCCCCCAATACTGAGTCTGGTTTCTCCAGAGTTTTTTTTCTCCATTCTGTCGCCTGATGGGGCTACTTAAAGCGCTACATAAATAAAGGTGACTTGACTTGACTATCCAAGTGCTCCATTTGCTAAAACTCATTTAATTGCATTTCAATGCAATTAAGTCATCTTATTAAGCCAAAATAATGAAATAATTTCCAGTTAATGACACACAGAATAGACTCATCATCAGAACACAATGACATTAACTGCTTATTAGGACATCTTTTAACCATCACACTGGCCTGGTGGTGACACACTTACACACACACAAGCAAACACTCATCAGTCATTTCCTCTGCATTTTGGGGGGTAGCAGGCAGAGGCTGGGTGGGCATTTACCCAGATCAATGGGGCGTGCAGGAGAGGAAGTGTGAGTGAACAGGGAGCCTCGCGGGACCGCTGGGCACACACTGATGGAGATCAGCAGGGAGCTCCGATTCAGACTCACACAACAGAGGAAGATGCTCTTTCCTGTGTGTTTTCTCAAGCTGTTAAAGAATTGTCACTGGTGAGGAAAATGAAGCTGGAGAGATGTGTTCAAACTCAGCAATTCAGCAGTAAGGGAATAGGCCTGTATTCTACACAAGTTTTATTTTTGTCCTTGCACTGTTAGGCAAGTTTTCTTGCGATGCTGTACCTATAAAATGTATTTGTAAATTTACCATATATACACAGTGGTGGACAGTAACGAAGTATTTTTCAAGTATTTGTACTTTACTTGAGTATTTTTATTTTGAGCAACTTTTACTTCACAACATTCCAAAGCATAAGATCGTACTTTTTACTCCACTACATTTCATAAAACATATTTTTTTATATTTTAAAATGTTTTATATTTCCGATTTGTGCACGATTCTTTTCAATCATCCAATTAAATCAGTTCACAAATCACATCAACAATTCATTTGCGAATTGGACTGATCATACTGCAGCTGTTCTCGAGTCAACAAATCATTGATTCAATGATCCGTTCAGAGCGACTCTCCAGTGAATGAATTTACAAGTCTGACTGAAAATTAGCCAAGAACTGGGGATCCTCTGAGTGCGCACACGACTGATGGTGAAAAGTAAGTCAGCCTACTAATGTTGAATTTTAGGATTAATTATTGTAACTGAAAATCATATTTAGGTTGGAGGCGCCAAAGTGACGTAAAATGTATTTGACATTGAATGATTAATTCAAAAGATTTGTTCAAAAACATTAATTCATCCAGTAATGAAACAAGTGTAGTTATGAGTGAGTCATTAAATCATTAATTCAAACCCATTTTATTAAATTAATTAATTAAATATTTTTAAATAGACTGCAGCAATTAATATTTTGCCCTTTACTAAATAATAATAGGCAATTTTGTTTAGTTGTCTATTCAGAATCATGGGAGAATCATGATTTCTCTTTGAAAGAAACAAACAAACAAAAAAATCTTGATTCTCATTTTATCCAGAATGGTGCAACTTTAACACAAATTAAAATAACACATGCATGTTTATCTTCCCAGCTGCTATAGCAATTTTTAAAAAAATGTTATGTATTTAGCCCTATATGTTTTGTCTGTTTTTATATTGTTTGTCAACACACATTACATATTATGTATCTGCATCCACTAATCTTCCATTCATACTGACTAGTGCTGGCTATTTGACAATTCATAATCATTCATAATTATTTTGAGCAATAGAATTATATAAAATATATTAAATTAAATTAAATCACAAGTAGCCTATATAAAATTACAAGGTAAACATTCATCAATCAGTACTTTTTTACTTAAGTACATTTAAAATCAAGTACTTTTGTACTTTCACTCAAGTAAAATTGAAAAGGAGCACTAAATACTTTCACCTGAGTAATATTTTAATATACGTATCTGTACTTTTACTCAAGTACTTTATTTGTGTACTTCGTCCACCACTACAATATATTGATATATTCACAATGATTTAAATTTATCAAGTTTCCATTTAAGACTACTTTCACAATCTCTTTGTCTTGCAAGTATGAGAATGTTAAACATTAAATGTTAAACAACTGACTTAAACCTCAAAAAAGGCAAAAAAAAGACTAAACGTGTATGTGTATATCATAAAAATGTGTTTCATTTTATTTATCAAATATATCTTTACCAGCCTCTTGACTATTATACAGTTGTGGTCAGAATTATTGGCACCCTTGGTAAATATGATCAAAGATGACTGTAAAAATAAATCTGCATTGTTTATCCTTTTGATCTTTAATTTATAAAATTATCAAAAATCTAACCTTTCATTGAAGGAAAAGAATTGAAAGTGGGGGGAATATCACATTATGAAATAAATGTTTTTTTCCAAAACACAAGAGTGATTTTCTTCACACACAGTATGTATGAGTTGCAGTCTGAACTTTCTGCACCCTTTTGATTGACAGGATATAATCGGCCCTGACTGATGGCCGATAGTGATAATAATAGCTTTTATTGGCTGATACCGATTGTTAGCCGATACATTCAGACATCCAACCCAAAATTTATTCAGACACCTTGAACATTTCATTCATTAATATAGTTTATTCACTATAGTTTAAAAAAAAAAAAAAAAAAAAAACGGTAATAAAATATGACAAGATCTCAGAGTAAAACGGTGTCAGAAAAGAATTCATCTTAATTATGTCAGATAACACTTAAGCAAAACATGTTCATGTCAAAGTGTCTGAAGAATGTTTGGTTCCAAATTTTTTATCAATTTTACTGGTAGTCCACTGTATGAAGAATTTTTGGGTATAATATGTCACAGTTTACTTTATTTTGCTATCCTCACTTACATAAATGAACTATAGTGTCCTGCACCCACTAGTAAAAATATATCAAAAATATAAAAAATGTGACAATGTCTAAATAATTTTTGGTTTGATATATACATACACATATGCACTATATATTATAAATGCCTGCTAAAGGCTAAAGGTATCTTTTTTAATGTGGGTCACCATATATTAATCTCTTTGTTCTTGGCCATTTTCATAGCTTACAGTATCAATAAAACATGTACAGGTCGGAGAGTATGTTGAAATATATCTATATAATAAATCAATTTCTTTTCTTTAAAAAAAAGCAAGGAAAGTAATGTTTTCCATGATATGTCTCCTTTAAATATATCTTCTAGTATGCTTTGATCCTCAAGACATCATTTGAACTACAGAACATTTACTAGGAGACCTAAAGAGATTTTTTTTTACAATGAGCCTCTCCCATAATTTCCCTCCCACAAATATTGAGCTTCATTGCCTTGGACAGACCGAACAGCCAGCACATGGTTTTACTGGAGTGTGTTCAAAGCAAACTGACACAATCAGATTCGTTCAATAGATGATTAATAAAAGCCACTTCACACCCCTCACTTCAATCATAACCTGGATATAATAACAAGAAAAACACCCACAGATCAAAACATTTGATATGGATCGACTATAATAACAAGACCATGGGGTGATGCACTTCCACATGGAAAATATGTACTCGTCATAATTTGGACTGTGATTTGTCTTTTGTCTGTTGCCAGCACTGGAAAAATAACCTGAACAAGGCAAAAAATAAAAAGCCAATAAGCACAAGCATAGTCAGAAATGTGGCAATGAAATGCTTATTAAATGGTCTGTTCACCCACAAATGAATATTATTTCATCATATACTTATGTCTTACCAAACCTGCATGACTTTCTTTTTTTTCAGGATATGACTGTGAGTTTACACTTTATTTCGATGGTCCACTTTAGACATGCTACTAATTATAAGTAACTTTGCAACTACATGTCAACTAACTCTCATTAGAGTATTAGTAGACTGTTAGGTTAGGGTTAGGGTTCAAGTTAGTAGAATAATTTGACATGTACTTGCAAAGTTAATTATAGTTAGTAGAATGTCTGTTGGGGAGCATCAAAATAAAGTTTTTTTTTACAAAGTAAATATTAATCAGACAGTCTACTAATACACTATTGACTGCTGACTGAAATGTAGTTGCAAAGTTAATTATATTTAGTAAAATGTCTAAAGTGGACCATCAAAATAAAGTGTTACAAAAAATAAAACCATAAAAGCACTATAGAAGTAGTCCATATGACTTGTACATCATATTGAAATTCTTCCGAAGCCATACAATAGTTTTGTGTGAGGAAAATATCAAAATTTAAAGTTGTTTTTCCACAGATAATCTTGCTTGACAAACATGGTCACCATTCTCTTTTTTTATTGCATGGCAAAAAAATAGCTTGAACATTCTGCTATAAATATCTTCTTTTGTGTCATATGAAAAAAAGAAAAAGTAAGTCATACAAGTTTAGAAAAACATGAGAGAGTAAATGAAGACAATTTTCAATTTTGGGTGTACTGTCCCTTTAAGACATTGCGAAGAGCCTGAAACTCATTCACAATAGAAGTGATGACCTTTATCTTGTATGGTAAACTCCTGAACGAAGCAAGAGGACTGAATAAGATGTTATTTCACACAAATATTCAAAGATAAAAGACCCTCGGGCATGCTTGCTTGCTGTAGTGGGTCTTTATGGCTGTATGCAGTGAACACGGCCTCTGTGGAGCAGATGGGCCAGGTTTGGCACAGATTCTTGTTGGAAAACCCTGTGGCCTACAAACACTACAGACTGACTACAACACCTCAGGGTGGAGGGGAGAGCAAATGAAGGCAGTGAAAGGGAAAAAAACAAAAACAGAGAAATAGACAGATGAAAACAGAGTGGGAGTTTGTCCACCAACAGAAACAAAAACTTCTTTTAAGTTACATGTTCATGTAAGCCGCCCTGAGCTATTCAGACCCAAGTAAGCGTGATAGTGGGTGTCATGAATCAGTAAACAGTATTCAATGAACACCTACAAGATTTAAAAAAGAAAAAAAAAAAAACCTCAAAGATTTTATAAATAAATTAAACCAACAGGCTATCAAACAGCCCCCCTTCCCCCTAGAGTCAATACATACATAAAAAAAAACAAAAAAAACTCATGAAACAACATGAGGCAGATGAAGGCAGAATATTCATTTTTCGGGGAGCTATTCCTTTTTCAGGGCTAAGGCAATGATTTCATTTTCTGTGTGGGCATTGACAAACATTCACATCTGTGTGAAAAGACCCAAACTACACAGCCAAGAACATCACACTTGAGTCGAAAGACAGACATTACCATGCCACTGAAAAGACCTGGCTACAGGGACGTCAGTGTGTTGGGGAATTCTCAGATTGTTGGAACTGGAGTATTTAATAAGAGGCTTTGAAAAGATATCAGTACAAATCTTCACAAATAATAATTATCTTTAAAGCATACAATCTCAGGAAGATGGCCTCTAGCATAAAATGGAAGACATTTAAATAATTGTACTCTGCGGTTGGGAGTTTAAAATGGTTTGAAACCAAGCAAAAAAAAAAATGCATTTGCCTAAAATTTTTGCATATCCTTGGAGAATTTAGGTTTGGAACAAAAATCAAACCATTGCAACAATGGGATAATTATCTTACTTTAACTCTGACATTATGAACAGTGCTGTTGGTCACTCAGATGTCTTTTTTTTTTTTTTTTTTTTTTTTTTTAAATATTCCTGAGGGCCATGGGTCATATGGGGACATGATAAAAAAAAGATGTTTTTAAAGGAACAGTTCACCCAAAAATGAAAGGAATAGACTAAGCGTCTATTCATACTTGTAGTTCCGCTCTCTTGGTTCTTTTGGTCTGAACCAAAACATTTAGTACATACATTTAGTCCTGGTTCACTTAGCACCGAACCTAAAGATACAAAACAAAAAAACAGCTTCCATGATGTAAATTTTCCACCATAAATAGCGTCATGAATTCAGGAATCCACTGCACACACAAATGAAGATCTGCTGCAAGGAGACAGCAATTCCTGTAAAAGGTGGGTCTCAGTCCACTTGTTTGGTGCGCACCAAAGTTAGGATGGCAGTGTTCACACTTATTCAAATGAACGCACTAAGAGAGCAATCACACCAGAGTTCGTTTTAATCGAACCAAATCTGCCAAGTGTAAACATCATCTAGGTTTGGAAAAATAAATTAGAGAATTTTCATTTTGAGTAAACTATTTTAAGTTTTCATGTTCATCAAGTTCTACACAAAAAGCACATCTAAAAGGATTAAACATGTTTTACAAAAACCCTTCTAAATACTGCATTAGTACAACTAGAGACGAAACAAATTTAGACTTTAAATTTGTCTCTTTGGCTTCTGTAAGACAAATAACTGATACTATAAATCCATTAAGGACAGTAATTCCTTTCTATAGACAAACACCCTAAAAGCTCCTTCACTTATTCATGCTTTTGCAATTTCTATACTTGCACAAGACATCTCAGTATGTCAGCATTGTGTCTGGCACAGTCAGTCTCTTTTAGGTCCTACTTACTCCTCATGTATCAATGACTGTTAAAAGATGACAAGTCTTTACTAACTGAGCAGCACATGAGAGTGAGCCATCTGAGATTAGAGCTGACTGCTCACCAAGAAAAAACAGCTTCTTAGTAAGAAAAAAAATCATACAGGATTGAAATGACATGAGGGTGAGTAAATGATGACAGAATGTTCATTTTTGGGTCACTTTCAATCTCAAACCAGAGTCAGAACAGGTTGGTATCTGTCTTTGTAGAGGACAAGGTGGGTGAGGTCAAACCGTATCTATCAGCACAGCTTTAAAATATTACACTTTGGACAATAAAAGCTCAGCTGAAAGGGAAGAGCACGATCTTCAGAGATGGTGAAAGTAGCCAGGTGCTTCAGAAACCCCAATCTTTCAACCAGAGATCCAAAAAAGAACAAAAACTGATGAATAGAGGTGCAAAAGAAAAAGCACAAACTTGATGCAATTTTGGGAATGCACTTATTCCGGAGAAATGAACCACTGGGAAAAAATGACTCATGAGTACTTTAAATGTACTCTAAATGTATTAAACACACAAACACAGTTTCAACCTCCTCTAAGAAGACACCTGGAAACACTTAACAGAGTTCTACACCCCGTTCCAAACGCTCAGGATGGACAGATAAGTCAAATTCCCCCTTCTTCTGACCCCTTACATATACTCTACTTTACTTTGTCTTTTCTCTGCTCTCATCTGGCTGCTTAGAAATTTGGGAGTGTCAAGAATAAAGCTGTCTGGCAGTGTTTTTACACTGAAAAACCTCAGAAAAGGTCTCTGTGCTGTACTGTGTGAAACTGCTCTTCAACAACAATGAGAAAAGAATTTAAATAAGAGGAAATGAGACAAAATGAGGCATATGAAAACAATCAGGACATACCAAACAATTTACACAAATACCTTTCTCGTTGTCCCCAAAAAACGCATCATCTGAAAGTCTCCTCAGCTGCGGAAACTCTGGGGAGAAACAAAGACAAGGGGAAAAATTAAACTGCTAGGCTAGCACAAAAACTGCAGCGACAGAGACTTTGGCATTACAAGACTTTAAAAAAATGTAATTTTTAATTTAAAAAAACATTAAATTTATTAATGAAAAACAATGAATATTTATAATGAATATTATTGTATAAATATAGACAGCATCTAACTGCACCAAAGAGGGTTTTCTTTAGAGAACGTGTTCATTGGAGTATAAAATCTACTGGTAGAAAACTCAAACCCACTGGTTCTCCTTCAGCATGAGGTGACAACATAATATGAGCACAGCTGGGCTAGAGCTACAGAAACACACACACACACACACACACACACACACACACACACTCGCAGCTACACACACATACCCTCCACTCAGTTCCCTTAAAGGCATGACAAGGTGTTAAATAGAGGCATGCACCTTCAAACTTTCCCTGCTCCAAGCCAATGCCAGACACGTTTTAAAACCCAAACTTACAGGACTTGACTGGAAGGCATAAAACAAAAGGACTGTGGGTTTATTTTGAGAAAAATGCTTTGTGAAACGTTCTTTATCCTTTAGCAAGGAACACAATGGGCTTGAGAACAAAATATTTTAAACAGGTTTTTAACCTGGTTTTTAACCTTTAAATATATATTTTTTTTTTTGCTAAAATGATGCTAAAAAATTTCAGATTTGCCATCATAGGAATAAATTATATATTTAAAATATCAAATAGTTGTTTTAAATAATATTAATATTTCACAATATTAAACTTTTTTCACAGTATTACTGTTTTTACTATATTTTTGATCAAATAAATGCAGCCTTGGTGAACATAGGAGAATTCTCAGTATAAAAAGTACAGAGAATGAATTCCATATGCAAGCAAAATGGACATTATTACTAACATTATTCAACCGAGTGAATATCTTACTAACTGAACTGAGAGCTTGTGAACTGAAATCGAATCCGGAAATCCAAGATTAATGACGAGAAATGACACAGAACAAGTACAAAGAGGAGGCCGTTCATGACCCGATTGGGCTTAAACTAAATGAGATAGATGATATTCTTTAATGTAAAGGAAGTGCTGACTACAGCGCTACAGTGTTAACAGCACTCAACATTCCTTCGGCTTTATGTATTTTCTTAGAGTGACATCACAGTACCGTTCCCATGCTCTAAAGAGAGCCGAGATAAATCATAAAAGGGTATGCAGGCTTAAAACAAGATAAATGCCATACTAGGCTAAGAAACAGGGTGTATTTAAAGTGTCGGTCAATAGTTCTTTCTTTTATTCTTTTGTCAAAGCGAGACAAATGGTCCATAAATTAATTATACCATCTTCCCTGCCTCATTTCTGTGGAATACAGCCAAAGGGTAGTTTCTTGGGATAATTGTCAGGTTGAATTTGATTTATAGGGATTTTTTTTTTCCACAGGTGGAGACCTCCTGACATAACCCTGCTGAGCCGCGAGCCTCCGTTCAAGAGGCCAGGTGGAGCTGGGGTCGTCCTCGGAGCATTTAAAACCCCATCAAACTTCCTATCCCCTAAAGACAGATTAAGTCAATCAAAGCCTTCAATGCCTCTTAACTAATCCTTTTCTTTGGGCTTGTTTACAGCACCGTTTAAAAAAGCAGCATGGGCTGCCGATTGAAGCATTGTATTGCAAAGTGCCGCCCACCACCCATCTCCCCCTTTTCCATCAGTCCCGACCTCAGAAACAAGAGCAGCGTTGAATACAGGGAGTGCTAATTGAGAGTCAAGAGGTTATGACCTTTGGATAGGGGTCCATGTGACCCCACCCTACACCCTAGAGAGGGAACTACGGGTTGGATTGGGAGGGGCTTCTGATACAGTTTGAAATCAGGGTCACGTGGACTGTCCTCTCAGTAGATCGCACTGATAAAGAGACGGGGGCCGCTGTGTGAAGATCTAGCAGCAGGGTTGAGTTGGGATCGAGGGGGATTTGCATTCGGCTAGAGAAGCTTTCATCCCCCCTCTCTTGCTCTGTCCAAGGAGGGCTGGAGGGGGGCTTGGGGTGATGGGACAGCCTCTCAATGCTCCTTTCATCTGGATCTGCTGGAGAGGTTGGAACACAGAGCTGGACTTAGACAGCAGGCAGGACTCCCATGTGGAGAAGCTGGGACGTAACCTCACACACAGGGGTCAAGGAGCCGAGAGGAGATAGGGTCATCGAGGCCACTGCTCAGGGCCAAAGATAGAGAGAGACGGAGGGACATAGAGAGAGTGAAAAAGAACAGAGAAAGATCTTATCTGTCTTAATTTGGAGAAAACTCCCCCTTCTCCCTCCAAGGGATCTTTAAAAGCATTGGACACTGTATCAGAACATCACAAAGACAAGGCAACTGTTTAAGACCACTGTAGGCTATCCTGTAGAATCCTTTAAATGTCACATCGACCAAGAGGTGAATCTCATAAAACCTGTCATGTGCATGACCGGGTCATATTTTTCCCAAAATGTAAAGAAAATTTCAAAGTGATGTGAGATTATTTTATGACAATTAAGCCCTTTTCTTCCTAAATTTTCATTACCATAATGTAAAAAAGGACACAGTTTTTTATATTATAAGTATTAATGGATAGAGGCAATACAATATACTACCAGAATATAAAAATACTTTACAATTTAAATAATAAAAAAAACAAAAACATACAATTTTAAAGAAGATACGAGAATCCAAAATAGAATTAAAGAAATTCCAAACGCATGACAGTAACAGTAAAAAATATTCTTAATTGTCATGAAAATAATAATGCAAAATTTTTAAAAGGGTTAATTTTCTAGTAGCAAAATTTAATTTCTTATTTTTTACTCTTTTGATTTTTGGGTGAAATGTGACCTAGACTTGTTTTTGTGAGATTCACCCGAACTGGTGGTGTAAAAAAAAAAATAAAATAAAATATGACTATTATATAGTGTTTCCTCTATTTTGAAACACTATATAATCTCATATTGCCACCATCTGTTGGATGAAAATAATCTTTTTTTTTTTTTTTTAATAAGTGAAATGTAAATGAAAAGTGACATTTTCATGGGATTCAGCTGAGCTGGTAAAATAAATAAATAAAATTCTTAAAATCTGACAAACCTGATATTTTGCTAAATATATTTAGGAGGTTTAATCTAATATAGCCACCATCTGCTGAATCATTTATATTAGTCCACCATAACTGGAGGGGTTAAAGAACGGCAACGTGAATCTTCTCAAATACTCTCTCACAAACTCAAACCACAGCAGGACAACTAAACTTTGCTACAGAGGGATTTCTGAGCGTCAGTTTTCTGGCATAAGACTTTTTCCATCCAGCAAAGATGCATTTCACAGAAGCCACGTTGATCGGAGCTTTCAAAAGCATGCCAGAATAAAGCCATAGACTGTGAACTGCTATGGCCACTCCTTTGGACTGATTGTTATTTTTAGATAAGTAGGTTATTTGTCCCAAGAGAATCTAGGGGACCTTCAGAGACAGAGCCTCAAAAATGGCAGAGAATAAAAAAAACCCTCATATGGACCAGTTTCAAAGCAGGTCAAACAGAAAGGTAAAATAATTGAGAAATAGGCTCTGCTCCAGAAAGAGCTCTGCCAGGTTGGCCTTTCTCTCGCCAAACTCTGATTTAATGAGGTTTCCTTCAACAAAAAAGAAAGCAACAGAAGTCTTTTTTCAATCAACCCATCAACAGTTACGTCTAGAATACTAAATTAAGTCTTTTTTTTACACTACTCTGAAAATACTAAAATAGACTAAAGGAAATTAGCAACAAACTGCCTTTATAAACTGGACTATTTAATCATTTAGCTAAGCAGCTGTAATGGTATAATGGCATACTTAAATGGGATAATGATAGTATTTTGAAATGCATAATGAAGAATAATTTCATTTTTAAATACACATATAGATAATAAATCTTAGCACTGGATTTAAAGGGGTCATAATCCACATTTTCCTTAATAAGGTCCGTTATTAACGGTAACGTTATTAAACTTTTTTTTTTTAAACCACATTCTCATCTCTCCCTAACTCAAATTGAACATTTTATTTGCTCCTATGTCTTTAAGAATATGCAAAACCCTCATGTCATTTTTAAGTTTCCATCCTTCTAAAATGGCATCTTTAGAAAAAGCTGCATTACATGATCAAAGAATCACAAAACAATCTGAAATGTGTAACTTAAACTGTGAAGATCAGCCTGAATATTAGATTGTTAAAAACTATATTTTAGCTGCTCTTTCATAATGTTTGGATCAAATTGGCAAATGTTTGCAGCTTAGTTTCATTAAAAAAAATCTTTTTGAAATGATTTTTATAAGTTGTATGATGTTTTTATGGTGCATCAAACTTCAAACATCAAAAAAAAAAAAAAGTTTCTAAATGTTTTTTTTTTTTAATTGAAAACCCCCCCCCCCCATCATTTACAGCAGGGCTTGTCAACTGGCGGCCTGCGGGCCAAATCCAGCCCACCAATCATCTTCATCCGGCCCACAGCACCTAACTCTCCCTTCTCCTCTTTTCCTGGCGGTGCGGCTAAATTTGGTTAGATACGTGGCCGCAGTGGTGCCTGCAGCTGTACGGCTATATACACACTGTTCGTACAATGCATGCTCCTCCTACTGACCTGAGCTGACATTTTCTGTGCCAACATTTCAGCAGTTATTATGCGTGTCCCGTATGTCTGATGACATTCTTTTCCGTGAATTGGCCAAACGCGCTTGATCTAAAACGATTTGGATTCGTCCGGATCACTCTGTCACTGAATCATCTGTAGTTGTTTCTTGGTCAGTAACAACAAATAAAGAACAAATAGTGCTGTTTTCATGTGTTTCAATAGTTTAGTTTGAACTACGCAGCACAGCCCAGTGGATAATAGAACGAAAGCTTAAAGGAGCTGCGTTTATTCCCGGTCACCATTTTTAAACAACGTTGCGACATCAAGTGAGATTAGCGTTTCAAATCGACACACCTCTCAGTTACAAACTACAAATCACTCGATGATTAAACTAGTTTTAAATCGGTTGAAACAGCCAACATTCCCAACAAGACTGATGAGGAAAACATGAGAAACGTGCCATGAATGAAGATGGAAGACTTTTAAATCCCAAAATCACCACCCTTACAAACATTTACCATGAATGAACTGTAGTAAATTACCATGGTTTATGGAAATGTGGAATATTTATATTGAAAACTATGTTACAGCCAATTATATTGCAATATTTATTAGGTGGGTAGGGGAATATATAATTCATGTCTTTGTTAAGGTGTAGTTTGTACCTGTGTTTAGGCGTTTTTTACAGGCCTATATAATATATCATAATATAATATCATTTGACAGTGGTAGTGAGTAGCCGTGTATGGTTTTACCTGTGGTTACCAAGTCTCAATGTGAGAACATTTTCATTTAAGCCTAATAATTAATAAAATAATTTTTACCAATAAGTAACGCTCTCTCTTGATGTGTGTCTACCAGCTGTATGTTCGATCTGCGTTCTCATGTAGCATCACTTCCCACCAGCTCCCAACAAAAACTTTATGATGGGAGTCCTGGAATCAAGCAGACTGGAGGGAGATCACATGACATTTTACCTGAAAACTATTTACTATCTTGCCCAGCCAGGAAAGCGTTATATTGGCTTAGCACACCTTCAGAGCTTTAGATCTGGTAATTAACAGGCATGCCTTTGAAAAGTAAGCCGTCAATTCCAATCAGGCCATTTCAGTCTGGAACGCTCCTCTGTTGAAGGCCCGCCGAGCGTATCGCAGGTATGTGAGGGCCTCGGCCCTGCAGGAGGAGCAGCAATCAGTGAGGGGTGCCCGGGTGGGCCTGTGGGCGAGCAGCCCGGACTCTCAGCCATCTGTGAACAGGACAGCATCTGTCTATAGAGCCAAAATTATCTGGAATGAGGGGGAGTGAAGGAAAGGCATCTATGTGTGATTGAAAAGTAAAGTATCGCTGGCAAACGCACACACACAGATCTGTTGCGGTGCATGATGGGACATCCTTTTAGGAGAGAAACCTGGTAAATGGTAAATGTAACTAACAGTGATGCAATTTTTGCATACTGAATATTGCTATTCATATTAAATAATATAAATAAGTATAAAAATATTAAATAAAACAAATAATTTACATGTAGTATATACACTACCTTACAGAAGTTAGAAATAAGGATGCATTAAATTGATCAAATGTGACAGTTGTTTTATTTATGTTCATTCATCAATGCATGAATATCCTCTGGCTGGTAAATAATAAGAATGGAGCAGAGAAGGTAAGGAAGAGCTAAGATGTGGCAGCACTTGGACGTGATCCTGGGATCTGAGCAGCAGGCGCATGTGACAGCACTGATAGATTCAAGATGCCCGCCTGGTTGTAGGGAATCGGGTGTGAGCCAGGATTTTGATAGGACACTGGGGACCATTCCAGTACACCCGCAGGGAGGAGAGGAGAGGAGAGATGGAAGTAAGAGAGAAAGAGTAAGAGAGAGAGAGGGAGGGAGAGGTCTGACAGGTTGGCAGTGAGAACATGTTTGATAGGAAACAGATGAGTGGAAAGAGACTCATGACTATCTGGAATCTAGCTGCAAACACACTCACCTATGAAATAAAACACTGAGTCATGTCAAAGAGGTAAAACAATTAAGGGAACCAGCATGAAATAAAGTAATAAGCCACAAGAAGTCATGCGTTACATCATGAAGAAGAGTGCCTTATTGCTCTCATTTAAAAAAAAAAAAATATATATATATATATATATATATACACACACACATTATATCCAGGGCTCAACATTAACTTTTTTGCTCACCAGCCACTGTGGCTAATGTTTTTTCAAAGTTATTAGCCACTCAGCATTTTTACTGGCCACAGTTTTGACATTGATACCATAGGGAAAAACATATAGATACACTGCCGTGAAGTGGAAGGCCACGTAAAGTCACAGAGCAGAGTCGAATCACGCTTCTCTGTCTGCCAATCTGATGGATGAGTCTGGGTTTGGTGGTTGCCAGGATAACGGTACTTGCCTGACTGCATTGTGCCAAGTGTAAAATTTGGTGGAGGGGCGATTGTGGTGTGGGGTTGTTTTTCAGGGGTTGGGCTTGGCCCCTTAGTTCCAGTAAAAGGAACTCTTAATGCTTCAGCATACCAAGACATTTTAACAATTTCATGCTCCCAATTTTGTGGGAACAGTTTGGGGATGGCCCTTCCTGTTCTAACATGACTGCGCACCAGTGCACAAAGCAAGGTCCATAAAGACATGGATGAGCAAGTTTGGTGTGGAGGAACTTGACTGGCCTGCACAGAGTCCTGACCTCAACCCGATAGAACCCCTTTGGGATGAATTAGAGCGGAGACTGCGAGCCAGGCCTTTATGTCCAACATCACTGCCTGACCTCACAAATGACCGCGCTTCCCATAAACACACTCTTAAACCTTGTGGAAAGCCTTCCCAGAAGAGCTGAAGCTGTTATAGCTGCAAAGAGTGGGCCAACTCCATATTAAACCCTACAAATTAAGAATGAGATGTCATTAAAGTTCATGTGCACGTAAAGGCAGGCGTCCCAAATTTAGTGTATATATGCTATATTCCATATAGATATTTTTAATATTATCTAATAATTTGGCAGCAGGTATATTAGGCTGCTGTCACTTTAAGCATGGATCCATTATACTGTTACACATTCATTTTTTTTTTCTTAACTGTTTGTGTTTACTTAAAACATAACTGACTGTGTTTACGTGAATACTTGCCAAGAACGGCATTTTGACATCCTTTTGTGTGTATTTGACTTTTTAAGCGCAATAAAGCAGTGAAAAAGAACTCAATTTAGTACTGAGAGGTGGCTTTACGTGTGCGCACAAAATTCACAGGGAATGAGTAAAATTATGCACTGAAATCCTACACTGAAATCCAAGCCCTGTAACACCAACAATACTCATCGGAGCAAATGAAACAAGTGAGTAAGTGGAGGCGGGTTTGTGTGTCAACTTGCTGTCGGAGAGATCAGACAGCGAGAAAACTGGAATTGTGTGTCTATTCTGTGGAAAATGAATATTGGAAGCATTTCAGATGTTTCAGTATCTGTATCGAAAAATCGATATTTTGGACAACACTACATTGCACTTACTTTATTATTTCAGATGCCTTTTTAAAACACTACAATTGAAAAATGTAAATAATGAAAGTATTAAAAAAACTACTAACCCTAAACATTTGAACAGTAGTGTATACAGCCATAAATACTAGTTTAATAGCGGTCATCAACTAAAAAAAAATTTCACCACTAATCACATCTGAGAAGCTAGTCATCTCTGCATCTAACAGCAGAATTATTTAGGAGACTGCAGTTTCCCTTAAAGTAGGCCCATGTTGGCCTGTGTCATGCAGGAGGACACACATCTGTCCATCTGCTCAGACAGCACGGCTGTAGCATCCACTCAGCCCAACATCAAACACAAACCCTGGCTGTAACCCCACAAAACCTCTGCGCACTGTAACGGGAGCGCTCCCATGAAAGACTTCTCCTCCACCTGTGAAAGCAGAGACAGGGCCTTCTGCCGCGTGGCTTAGCGCCGCTGCCTGGCTCGGCTGATCAAAGCGGTCCTGCTCTAGGGATGAGCCCCCCTTCACTCCGTCTGGCAGATGAGGAGTCAGGGGTGAAGAGGTGATGACTATTGGAGCGCACAGCCGCACTCAAACGCGGTTCATTTTCAAAAGTCTATCCCTCTCATCCCCACTCATCCATCTGTGAGGGGAACCTTATCTCTACGCCTGATCTCACGCTTGACAGGATGAGACGGGGCTGCGCGATACGCTTGCTGCAATATCTCCCAAAGCAAAGAAAGAGTGAGAGTTTATAGTCTGTTAAGGAAAATTTCAATGTTTTCATTTCAAGGGAATGAAAAAACAATGTACAGGACAACAGGCTAAAAGCTGTAGTGAACAATTTCAAAAGCAATTCCATTAATAATCAATGTTTTCAAACAGGTTTCCAAAAAACTGGCTGGTCTGCTATTGGTCAGATAAACAGATAGCTTCCACCCCAAACTCATGCCATTGGTGGAGCCAGAAGTTGTCAAGCATGTCAAGCCACTCAAAGAAACTCCATGGAAAGTCAACTTATAAACATTATTCACTAAAATCTGCCATTGAAGAAACCACAGGGTTTGGTAAATTATGTGAATGATGAGTAAAAATTTGAAAATTAAATGACAGAACGTTTCTTAAAACTTTAAATATTAATATTAAAAAATTATATACACTAACATTCAAAAAATTGGGGTCAGTAAGATTTTTTTTTTTTTTTTCACTACAACTATAACTGAAAAAACAACTGTATTTTGCCAGAAACTATGGTTACAAAAGAGTCAGCAATATGACAACACATTTATAGCTGGTGATAAACACCAATTCCTGGACTTGTTCATGCCATTTTCCGGGCCGCACTCGGCCAGTTGGCGTCAGTTGAAGAGGGCTGTCGTAACATAAGGGCATGGCGAGGAACTTCAAACATGCAGCGTCCTGAACAGACACAATAAAATGATATGCGTGGCCTGAGTGAGTGGCCTTCTGCAGCTGTTCAGGCACAGACATGTCAGTACAGCTGGACAGACTGACATCAGATTCTCAGCCTTCCTCAGATTACACTGAACAACTGCACGAGGGTTTTATTCTTAACTAGACACAAACAGCACAAACGAATTACCCCAACAGGCATTCAGAGCACTGATAAACAAACTCCAGAAGAAGAAACTCTGCGTGCAATAAAGTAAGGACAAGTTTTGCACATCTTGAAATCTTGAAATCTTGAAGGTCAGAAGTTTTTTTTTCCAAGAGTTACTCAGAAGGAAGGCAAGAGATGTTGCCACATGAGACACTGATTTATCCAGAGCTCATCTTGGCCAATTTGGCAACACTGCTACAGATTGAAAATGCACAGAATTGATCGATCTATCTATGTATGTATGTATGCATCTATCTATCTATGAATGTATGTGTCTATCTATCTATGAATGTATGTATGTATCTATGCATCTATCTATCTATGAATGTATGTATCCATCCATCCATCCATCTCTTTCTGCCTGTAAGGAACATAAACCTTTACATTTCAAAATACTTTTAAATACTTAAACTTTCAAACAAGACTTTATCAAGCCAAAACCTTGCTTGACAAACATTTTCTATGTTAAATACTTCCTTGTGTCTCAAATTCATGTGCAGAGACAACTGTAACTAGTCACCCACAGTGTAAACATTGGAGCTCTGCTGCACTTTCAATGCATTGCGAATATGTTTAAAATGTATTATAAACCCAAACTTCAAGTAAAGGGTAACCAAGCTTCCTCTTTGCGAACACATGCACATTCTGAGACTAACTGTAGTGCAATTTTATTGTGAACCTTAACAAACATCTAATACGGCATTGCAAAATCCCTGTAACTTCAGCAGTACTGAAGCCATAAAAGTCTTCAGAAGTGATTTGAGAGCTTTGTCCGCTGAACCCTGTGACGGTTATGTTACGGCCGCTGTGACTCTGCAGGGTGGCAAACCGTAACTGTGGCGTGAAATCGCTCTGCAGCATCTGCAGGTCAGGAGATGGGAAAACTTGATGGAGCATGACGATAAACAAGAACTTGGCCGGGCGAGTCTCTGTCAATCAACAGCAGATAAGGAGTCAGTGTGGAACTACAGACAAACAGACCGACTACAGTCATCACTTACCCATCTTACACAGACACTTGACACTGTCATACCACACCCTGCTGTCAAAACAAACCGTTTAGAGAACAAGACAACACAGTCTGAGTGCAAATAAAACTTTGATGATACAATCTTATTTTACCATGATAACTGAAGTGTTGGCCAAAATACCATGGTTATTACTGTTATTTTTATTACGAAAATATAAAATTATGTATATATTCCTTTTTTTTTTTTTTTTTGATGACAGTGGTGGCTAACTTCAGAGTTTTAAACAATCTGCAGAAAATGTGGTGCTTGCCTCAGCAAAAATTGCCAAAAAATGAATAATATTTACAATTTTTACTGTAAAATGTATGGTTTCTGGAAAAAATGAATTAAAATGTATCTATAATACTCAAAAAATGTTTATTCAACAAGACAAAACGTACTTTTACAATAAAACATTGTTAAACTGCTAACATTATTTAAAAGCAAAATTTCATAAAAAAACAGTAAAATAAAGTATATTTCTTGAGCAGGAAATCAACATATCAGAATGATTTCTGAAGGATCATGTGACACTAAAGATTGCAGATGCTGAAAATGGCAGCTTTGCCATCACAGGAATAAATTAAATTTTAAAATATACTCAAACAGAAAACAGTTCTACATTTTAAATTGTAAGATTTTACACCATATTACTGTTTTACTGTATTTTTGATCAAAGACTTTCAAAAACTTTTAAACTTTCAAAATCTTACAGTACTGATCCCAAACTATATTGAATGGCAGTGTATATTGATGTGTATTATGTAACATTTTATGGTAATAAATTTAAAGTCAATTTCTGCAATGGCCTGCTGATTTGCATTGTCATCTATCAGTCCTGCTTGTTCTCTTTGCAGCTTTGTCTCAACCTTCATGAATTCTCAATTAATCTACAAAGAGTTCACAAATTAAATACAGTGTTTGGCTTGGTTGAACAAGGCCTTTTAAAGTACAGCTGCTCTTAAATGAAAGCACACAAACATAAAACAAATATCTTAATCTCTCATACCAATTTAAAGCAGAAGAGTTGGACTTTCACTATTCAGCTCAAGTATATTACAAAAAAACTGGGTGGGGAAGAGCATATCAGAATCATTGAACTGAGTTGCTCTTCTTTTGTCACTATTTTGTGGGAAATGTGAATTTGACTAGACACGTAACTACATTGTCTCAAATACTGAGCAAATAAAAACACTCGGTTCTAAGCACTAAGTCCAGTTAAGCCTGCGGCCTTCCATTGTTTTGTTTAGAGCAAGACGGTTTCTCCCGCCATTTTCTGAGTTGTTGTAAGTGAATGGCCGCTACTGAACTCTGTTTACGCATGTAGAGATCAACACGGGAGCGTTACGGGTCACAGAGATGACATATGTGGACCAGACGAGTATTATTTGCAGCGAAAGGCAGTGTCTTTACTGTCTTGTTCTATTCATTCATCTCTATGTGGTGGGGTTCTGGGTGACTGCAAAACTGAGACTGGCTGTCTTCACCTCAACTCTTAGGGCTTGTTTATATAGCGTGTTATTCCAGAGCTCTTGGACCATGAGTTTACATCCGAACGGCCCATAGTACTGCAGGGGGATGGGATAGTGTGTGCCTGTGTGAGGACAAAGAGAGAATCCAACTTTCTTGCTGGTTTGTTATTCTTTCATTGGGTTTGATTGTTATTCCTTTACTTCCTGCTTTAATAGAAAAACATGGCAAAAGCATAACGTCAATTTCAGGCCTGTTTGTGGTCTCCTGGCTAGGGTTTCGGACAGATTTAAAGCGCCAAAAATGCCGACAGGCCTTTAACGCTGCAATGGATGAATATGCAGCATTTATGCCAAACGTTTGTATATAATATAAACAAAACAGTCAATTAGATATTTGTTTGTGGCGTCTACTTCTTTTATAAAGTTTTGATGCAAAACAACAGCACTAATACTAGACCTACAATTATGCAAAGCTGTAAACGTATTCAAAAACATTATAAGTTGTCGGCTATCAGCCAATGGGTGAGTTGTTTAGACAAACACACTTAAGTTGTCGTTATTTCATCACAATCCTGAGAGCAGACATTGGGTAAATAATCTAGTCTCACCTCTGTTTAAAGCAGCCTCCCTGTGAGGAGTCATGCGATGAGAAGTGAAAAGCGGAGACAGCGCCTCAGTGTGTGTACTGTTTGTTTGCTTTAGACTGCTGTTTGAAGAGGAAACACAAGATCACGCCCTACTGAGAGCACAAACTAAAACAACAAAAAAAAATAATAATGCAATGATTTATAGAGTTACACCAGCTTCAGAGGACATCATAGAGATATCTATCATATAAAGATACTATTTATATTATGCACTAAAGGACTAACATTACTGTTTGTAGTTTAATTCTTATATAAAATACAAATAACATAATACACAATACAATACAAGTCCACTTATAATGTTAGTCAAGGTTCCCTGCACTGAAAAGTTGTATTTCATGACCATTTTCTATCCTGTTTCTGACTCTTTAAATATATATACTGGAGACTACTCAAAAGTTGTATGAATCTTTTCTAAGAAGTTTGGAAGCTCTATCAAAGGCAAAATGTGGTGAAACACCTTAAAGGGGTGATTCATTGCGATTTCACTTTAGCGACTAACTTTAGTTAGTGTGTAATGTTGCTGTTAGAGCATAAACAACATCTGCAAAGTTACGACGCTCAAAGTTCAATGCAAAGGGAGATATTTTCTTTTAAAGAATTCTCTGTTTAAGGACTACAACAAATGGTTGGTAGGGACTACAACAAGCTTCTTCCTGGTTTGGTGACATCACCAACCCTAAAATTTACATAAACCCTGCTCCTGAGAACATGTGACAAAGGGGGTGAGGCCATGTTACTGCAATACAGTATGTAACACAAATGCAATAGCATGTCATAAAAGCAAAATGCCAACATAAGTTATAACCGTAATTAAACTAAACTATACCTGTTCTATCTTCATGCAGCATATATTCTCTGGCTCTGTAGGATCTTACAACAGATCCCACATGAGCGATTTATAGATTATCATAACAGAATATGCTAATCAATGACTTTAAGACAGTTAACTTCACATCAGCAACATAAATTAATCAACTAACCATTCAGAAATGGACTGTTGCATTCTACATGTTGTCACTTCTTCTTCTTCGGAGTCCGACTCCGGTTTGAACATAAAAGGCTGAACAGTTTCTGACATTTTCAGTGAGTCTTTTCGAGGTAATTGGAGCTGCTAACACTATGTGCTAACACAGCTCTTGAAACCCCGCCCTCTGCTTAGGAGCAGAAGCTCATTTGCATTTAAAGGGACACAAACAAAAATTGAGCATTTTTGCTCAACCTCAAAAAGTGACAAATTTAACATGCTATAAAAAAAATGATCTGTGGGGTATTTTAAGCTAAAACTTCACATACACACTCTTTTATTTTACATCTTGTAAAAGTGGCATTATATGACCCCTTTAATAAAGAAATAGTGTCTACTTCCCAGGTGTTCACGTTGTTTTGCTCAACCCTTGTGTGTGGTTAGTACACTATTTAAGGTACATTATTTAACTTTTTTTCTCAAAATTACATCATCAATCCTTCTCACAAAACATGTTTTTGTCTTACCCTGATTCACTATGGTAAGCCTGTTATAAATTTTTTTTATTTTATATCTAATGGGAAATTGCGTACATACGTCACTCGCCCATGAGTGTCTTGTCATAGTCCTAAATAGAGAGAGGAAAGTTGCTCCGGCTACTTTGAAAAAAATTTTGTGTGGAAGTGGCATAGGTTAGTTGTGCAAATGAGCGAGAAAGCTTGACATAGAACACACTAAATCTTGAACCTTCGGGGAATCACCTGTTTTAAAAAAACGTAGAACAGAGGAGAGTCTGCTGGCAAAAAGAGAATGTGACAGAGCTCGTAATAAAACAAGAATCAACATTGGCTTGGGTTTTTCTGAGATGGTGAGAACTGAGGGATTGGAAATGTTGTAAAAGCAACACAGAGATGCCGTTTTTATTACTCAACAAGTGAGTAGCTCTTTAACAGAGTTCATTGTAAAGCATTATCTACTGTGAAGGGTCATTTCATTATGGTTGTTGTAGTACTGTGTTGGAATTTATTTTCAAGGAAGTACCGTGTCTATTAATGGGTATAGCTACTGTAACGTCTTCAGCCAGTCAGCTTGAGATCCTTTCCATCTAAACTGGTTATATCTCTTAAGCCTAGTTTTTTAACTGTTAGAGGGCCAAAAGTTACATAGTGTAATTAATATCATTGTTGAAAATGGTCGTGCCGATTCATATTTTTGTGAAACTATGATATTTTTAGGATTCTTTGATGACTAGTCAAGTTCAAAAGAACAGCATTTATTTGATTTTTTTTTTTTTTTGTAACAATTTAAATGACTTTACTGTCACACATTCATTTGATGTGTCTTTGCTGAATAAAAGTATAAATTTCTTACTTTCAAAAAACAAAAAAAAACTTTTTAATGGTAGTACAAAAAATTCAATCATTCCTGTCCCTGGCAACTGCATCTACTCTGTGCTAGTGAAATTTCTATTTAAAAATAAAAACTAAAGCATGCTTCACGAGCAAAAGTGTAAAAAAAAAAAAAAATCCACATTTTCACACCAATGAGCCTATTAAAATGAGAAAAAGAAACCGACATGGTGACTTCATCGAAGCGTGATTATTCCTGCATGCTTTGCATAACAACAAGTTCAAATCTGCATCAAAATTCTGGACCATATTCATGCAAGTCACAAGTCACATATTTGCATAGTAGCTAAATACACCATAAGCTGTTCAAATTTGGCACACATATAGCTGTAGGTATGTTATCCATATAGTGAAGAACTGGACATGACGGATGAAGAAAGAGGGCTCACACAGAGTTGGGGTTAACATGGCTCTCCTGGAAAGCCCAGCTTCTTGAATGATGTTTTGATCCCAGTAAAAACAGAACGGCCGAGCAGCTTGGAAACAGTTTATCTGAGTGGCCCTCGAGAGGCGGGCTGTGTATGTGTGTTTGTGTGCGTGTGTGTGTGATGTGTGCCCTCACCCCTTCCTGTGTTCCACAGAGGGGCCAATATTTCACACACAAGAACCCAGTGTTCAATGGATGTCCACTTTCACCTCGGGATAGAGACCCTTTCATTAGTTGTGCAACTTTGTATAAAAGTCTATGTATAATCTATGTATAATTTCTTTGAACACATCACAAAAATGGACAAAAACAATGTATTTCCAAATCTGGTTTGTTTTAAATAAATCATCTGAATGAAAAAATAAAACATACTGAAAAATAACATTTAAATTTTAAATGCTACAAGTGAACTTACACATTACAACCAAGTATGAAAGATGAAGTTTAAAAGTATAAATTATGGATTTTCAATTATATTTAATTACATACTAATGCACTATTTTACATACTAATTACATTTAACAGCGTTATTTGTTTTTAAGGTGTGTTCACACTTGGCATGTTTGGTTTGATTAAAATGAACCCTGGTGCGATTGCTCTGTTAGTAAGGAAGCTTGTTTCCACCCCTAAATAAAAAAAGGTAATTGCGACTTTTTATCTCACAATTCTGACTTTATTTCTCACAATTGCGAGTAATAATGTCATTTGCGAGATATAAACTCACAATTGTGAGATATAAACTCACAATTCTGATTCTTTTCTCAGAACTAAACAAGAGGATGAGACGCCTGAAAAGATGGGTCTTGGTCCACTTTCAAGTGAACTGATATGAACAAAACACAGACCAAAGACATATAAATGATTTAAAAACAGGACATGATGCAACCCTGAAAAAGTGACAGTCACAACGTTGCTCATCACAGTTCGGTACAGGCATCAGAACCGCAGCTCCTTGCAGAGAATCTTTGTTTGTTTGTGTGATGGAGGGATTCCTGCCGCTGTTTTGAATCCTTTACATATTTTATAAGCTCTTCACAAGTTGTCATCTCTATTATATACCATCATATGTACGCACATACAGCGAGCACATTTAGCCCAGCACACAGCATTGTTTTGGAAGTTAATTGGAAGTCTAAATGTTTATTTTCTTTTTTTGGTACTATCCCAGTGACAGCTTTTGTACCCTTTTTTCTGAGAGTGTCGAGCAAAATATCGACTGATTTGAAATGGCATCAGAGTCAAATTCTTACATAAATCCCAATTATGAAGACTCCATCTGCCATGTCCTCAAGGAGTTTCACCAGCCACCATTATATAAAAATCTTTTAAAATCGCTTTTCACCCTCAATGTCACGGCTACAAGCTGAACTGGGACGCTTGAACAGAGCAGCCATTCTCTAATAGGCAAATAGAGAGATAGTCATCGAAAAGAGCAGCTGTATAACCAGGGGACACTGCCCAGGTCATGTCTGGTCCGATCTGGCTGTACAGTACCACACTATGCCTTTTATTAGACAACACAATTGGCCCATCTGTAGATTGGTGCAGATCACAGTCACAGAAGCTCTATTTGTTCAAGGCCCTTCGTCTGGGCTAAAGCTGTGACTAAAAGGCTTTAATGTCATGTACTTACAGTATAGAATTGCAGTGTGAAATTCAGCGAAGACTTTCAGTGCAGTCACCTCCTTTATAAACTCACAAATGGTTGCTTGTGTGAGCACTGATGAGAAAGGACCTAACAGAGAGGCTTTTGTCAAGGTATATGGGCTGTTTATTGTAATTAGTTTCATGACCAGAACAAAACATCAGTGGAATTGAGGAAAACAGCTAGTTGTGATTGCTACAGAAGCACCACATGTCTTCTTTAAAGGGACAGTTCACCTAAAAATGAACGCTGTTCCAAACCTGACATTCAAAAAGATATTTTGAAGAATGTTTTTGTCCATATAATGGAAGTCAGTGGGGTCTGAAACAACCCATTTACTTTTATTATATTTTTTCAAAATATCTTCTTGTGTTTGGAATAGTATGAAGCTGAGTAAATTAATGAACAGAGCAGACAAGGGCTCTCAAACATGTGTACATATGTAATGTCCAGGCAATTTGAAAACTAACCGCAGGCACTCAAACACAGGTGCATCTCCGGTCTTTCTGCTTTTGCACTGGTGCGTCAAATTACACACCAAGAAAGAAAAAGGGAAAATCCTCGGAGCAAATGTAATGACACAGAACGAGCTTACGTTCAAACACTAATCACATCCATTCACCCGTCAGCACACGCTGGCTTTCATCACACAATAATTACATACGACATGCCGGCACTGAAGGAGTGCATCTGGATAAATATGTCAAATACATATGTGAGGAGGTATAGGTCTGCTGGACAGAGCAAAAAATTCTACTAGTAGATGAGAGGGAAACAGAAACAATAAATGAAAAAGGGAAAGGGTGAAATGGCGGGATGCAGAACACAGAAGGGGAAGAAAAGGAAAAGGCCAATGTTCAAGGTTTACTTTAATGTCACTCAGCATTAGGCCTTATTGTACACATGCATAAGTTATTATCAAAGGAATTTTTTGTTAATTCTAATCAGAAGAAGAAGGAAAATCAATTTTTCAACTATACTGAAAGTATAAAAAGCCAGGAAGTTTGTGGGTTACATAAAGCTGCAGTGCTCAAATTTAAGATAGATAGATAGATAGATAGATAGATAGGGGACAATTGGCAGCTGTTAAGATTTTTGTCAGCAAATTGGGGAAAACAGTTCAGGATGTGTACTAGAGCTCACAATGTTCTCTTACTTAAGACTTAATAAAAAGCACTGGGCAGAGAAAACGCTTTCTCAGCACCGATTTCATTATGTCTAATCTGCAGTGCTGTCCTGCATCTACACACTTATAGCTCTCTAACGTCAAACAGACACCCATCTGTCGTCTCTCTGTCATCGTCCTGTTCACTTACTCAAGTTTCTTGCATCAAAAACAGCCATTCAGAGAGTCACACGGCCATCGTTGGACTAAGGAAATCTACATATTACATCAAACTAATGGACAACAAAAAAAAAGTTCATTACACACACACACACACATACATATATATATATATATATATACACACACACACACACACACACTGAACAAAATTATACATGCAACACTTGTTTTTGCCCCCATTTTTCATGAGCTGAACTCAAAGATCTAAGACTTTTTCTATGTACACAAAAGGCCTATTTCTCTCAAATATTATTCACAAATCTGTCTAAATCTGTGTTAGTGAGCACTTCTCCTTTGCCGAGATAATCCATCCACCTCACAGGTGTGGCATATCAAGATGCTGATTAGACAGCATGATTATTGCACAGGCGTGCCTTAGGTGCCATGTCGGTTACGATGATGAACTGCAGTCAGGTCGAGACCGTGATGAGGATGACGAGCATGCAGATGAGCTTCCCTGAAATGGTTTCTGACAGTTTGTGCAGAAATTCTTTGGTTATGCAAACCAATTGTTGCAGCAGCTGTCCGGGTGGCTGGTCTCAGACGATCTTGGAGGAGAAGATGCTGGATGTGGAGGTCCTGGGGTGGTGTGGTTATACGTGGTCTGCGGTTGTGAGGCCGGTTGGATGTACTGCCAAATTCTCTGAAACGCCTTTGGAGACGGCTTATGGTAGAGAAATGAACATTCAATTCATGGGCAACAGCTCTGGTGGACATTCCTGCAGTCAGCATGCCAATTGCACGCTCCCTCAAAACTTGCGACATCTGTGGCATTGTGCTGTGTGATAAAACTGCACATTTTAGAGTGGCCTTTTGTTATGGCCAGCCTAAGGCACACCTGTGCAATAATCATGCTGTCTGATCAGCATCTTGATATGCCACACCTGTGAGGTGGATGGATTATCTCGGCAAAGTAGAAGTGCTCACTAACATAGATTTAGACGGATTAGTGAAGAATATTTTAGAGAAATAGGCCTTATGTGTACATAGAAAAAGTCTTAGATCTTTGAGTTCAGCTCATAAAAAAAATAGGGGGAAAAAACAAAAGTGTTGTGTTTATAATTTTGTTCACTGTATATATACATAGCGATGCAAATATTCATCCTGTCCAACTTGTCTCAACCTTCAAACTAAATGATGCATATGCCATCTCAGCAGCTGCTGTCACAAAGGTATTTGTCTTCTGTTGTGCCCCTTCACACCTGACTGAAGTTTATAAAGCTGACTCCAGCATCTCTGGACCCCTGACACCCAGACGCAAGGACACACACCTTAGATAGAAGTGGACAATCATGCTCTGACCAAGACAAAAGAACAATGCAGACAGTGTTGCCCTATAGGTACACTGCCATCTAGAGGTTGCAAAGCAAACCGCACAATTTTACTGAGGTGGGGCTGAGCCAAACTAGTCCTGCATGATTTGTCATACAGACATGAATGTTGATTTACATTTAGGTAGGAACCCAAGTCATATATAGAGTTTGGGCTCTTTTAACTTGAGTCAGTCAGCAGTAATCACCTAGCAATTAACTAGAAGACCCTAGCAACCGTAACCTCTTCTGATTTAATACTGTGTTTTCGATTAAAACATTGAGAATAAAGCCCATATGAAAAAAGCTATTTAATAAGACACAATATTCAAGAGCAGTCCAAACCCGAAATTTATAACAAAATGTTCAGAAACATAGCTGTAATAACAGACAATCAGATTAGCGGTCCATGTATAAAGACTCAAGGAAACTGTTTGACTAGTTGCAGTTGTTTTTCTCTTATAGTGGTTATGTATTTTCTGTTAAAACAGGTAAGTTTAGGTGGGACATATTAAACACATCCTTTTTTATTTTTTACAGTTTTTGTTACATCCAAGTTATAAAACATGATTGGTTACTTGTTAGTTGTGTCAGGTGATATTGTGTCAGGTGATATCATTTCAGAGAGAATCTGATTAGACAAAAATCTGTTTAATGCAAGATGAGTCAAAAATATTTTTAGTTTGTTTTTCCAAAAGAGAAAGACCGCAAATTTTAAATGTGTATATCTTCAAAATGTTAATTTTGCCACTTTTAGACATTTTTTTAGACCAATTTGGACTTGATGAGGTCTTTAAACATTAGGGAATTTGTGTGTACATGTTTTTGTACCTGGTTCCTCTTTGTCTTCATACTGCCTCACCAGGATTGCAGGTCTATGAATTGTCTGTGCTGTCTGGTGGCTCTAAACACAAAAAAAGACAAGATGAGACAAGAACAATAGCGGAGGAGAGGGGCATTGGGTGGACACTGTATGCAGAGGGATTATACAGGAACAGAGGGGGAAAACATTGTTTTAATCTCCCTCATTCAGGGGGGGTAAATCCCCACATATGGGCGACCTACAGACCGAGAGTCCTGGGTTAATGAGGGTCTCAGAAGTTTCCACACACCACTAAAGAGACCACTTTGTTTTTGCGATTAAGAGAAAATCAGGGACAGAGGTCGCCCCTGAGCGGAAATTAACGTACACTCAGATGTACCCAAAAAATACTACAAAGCACAGACAATCAGCATTTGCTTACCATTTTATAATAACTTTAATAAGTTATTTAAGCACTAATGCACTACTGTGCTGAGTCTCAGTTGGTCTGGAACAAACACAGAAATGCAGAGTCGTACAAACAGTTAAATGTCTCAGTGCTTCTGGAATGTTGCTCAGCTAATCAGATTTGAGGGGCGAAACCAGAGACCACATAGAGGCAGTCCATTCACAATACATATATTAATGGAATAAAATCTAGAAAATACAAGCCTAATACATTTTTTTGAGGACAAGAAACTCTATTATTGATGCTTTTATTGTCAAATTTTATACTTAAGTTCAATGAAACATAATTATTTAAATGCTTGAACTTCAGCTTCCGAGCTCATGAATCAGTATATCGTGTTCATGAATTCGGGCACTGGTAAGGACGGTAAAATTCTATTTCCAGCCTCACTGCACAACATCATTACTTGTATTTATGAACAACAGCAGAGCTGATATCTTTCTGACATTACTTGTAATGTTATTTAAAGTACATTATGATAAATACTTTGCCTGTTACATATACATGCAACATTTCAGCCGTAAATAAATAATAAATGTTAGGTAGACTATTTTCATTACCTTTGTAGCGATGTATGTTTATGCTGAAATATAATAAAATAATGGTTTGTATTTTTAAAACATCTATGTGTCGTTATGTGTAGTGTGTAGTGAGTTGGCTCACGTGATTTAGGTTTCGCGCTTCAGAACTTCCGTTAAAGGGATAGTTCACACAAAAATGAAAATTATCCCATAATTAACTCACCCTTCAAGCCAGGTGTATATGTCTTCTTTTAGCCAAACACAATCAGTGTTTTACTAAAAAAATACTTGCTCTTCCTAGCTTTATAATGGAAGTAAATGGTGCCATTTTGTAAGAAAAAATATCCATATTTCTAACTTTATAAACTATAATAACTGGCTTCCCGTGAAAGCCGTAAGCAAGTCTAGTTCTGGTCAAAGAGTGACCTCTAACCCGATGCATGATGTTTTGACGAACGCGGAAGAACAGAGGACAGAGCAAAATAAAAATACCGGTTATATCTAAAACGAGAACTTTTAAAGAGAAATATTGGAGGAGCTTGAGTTTGTTGCCCAGTCCTATTTGTTTGAATCGCATCTACTCTCACCTAAGCTTACGCTACGCCTACGTCATACACCGGAACTCCACTCTCTCATGAACACATGGACAGATGTTAGCAGAAGCTAGTGATTACAGTTTATAATGTTATAATTATGGACATCTTTCTTTACAAAAACGCATTGCTTCGCTTCAGAAGGACTTTATTAATCACCTGGAGCTGCATGGATTACTTTTACGATGGATGCATTTTTTGGGCTTCAAAAAAATGGCACCATTTACTCAAGCTTGGAAGAGCCTGGACATTTTTTTATATAACTGCGGTTGTGTTTGGCTGAAAGAAGAAAGTCATACACACTAGTGTTGTCAAAAGTACTGACCGTGATACCAAGTCGGTACTGAAATTTTACAAATGTGACACTTTGAGCATTGTTGAGCGGACTCGTAAACACCTCTGATTGGCCATTGTATTCACGCATCATTGTAGCCAATCACAGACATATCTGATGAGCACGTGAACACAAAGGCCAACCATAGATGTTTACAAATCCAGTATCGCAGTCTGTACTTTTGACAACACTAATACACATAATGGCTTGATGGTGAGTAAATTATGGGATAATTTTCATTTTTGGGTGTCCTATTCCTTTAAGGGAACACAGAGACGCAGCTATATTGAGCATCGATGCTCCCTGCTCCCCTTAAAATGGCCGACTCCCTGATCAGGTGCCCTGACTATTGAACTAGGAAGCTGATTAAGGCTCACAAATATGTCGTAATCAATCCCGCCAACATGCGGGGTGGTCTTTAGCATATCATTAACTATGCTGTGAAGCAGTGGGGTCTCAAGAGAAGCCAGGTTATCACTGTATATTTTTCAATATAGGTATATTTAGCAATATAGCTGAATTATGCATGATTTATATTGCAATGTTATGATGAACTATATGCTTTTCTCCACTGATGTCAAAGCATTTCTATGAACACTGATTTTTAGAAGGCAGCTCTCTGACTCTGAGTTATCAATAGTTATCTTTCAAAGAAAAGCAATAACTTCCTCAGGTTATGAAATTTCTTTCCACACGGATGAAGAAAAATAATAATATCATAGCCCACTTTTCACAATCCAATCAAATCCTAATGGTTACATTTAAGCTGTGTCCTATTTTATTACCAGCGGTCACATTACGGAAGTTTTATTAAAACATAATTATGTTTGTTAATATAAATGAAAGTTATTATAGTTGTGCTTCCTGTTTGTAATATAAGCAGAAATGTATCACTCTTGCTTCTTAAAGAAATAATTCAGGCTCTGTCGATGTCAGGTAAGAGTACTTGCCTGATGTTCTGTGTCCTGAGGGGAGGAGACAGTCATCACATGATAAACCTCAGCTTCTTTCTGTTCCTCCGATGACCTGAGGTTGACTGACAGCCCACTGTTCTCTACCACTCCACCTGGTTTTCATGGATACAACATATGAATATTTCAGACTGCATGCAAAGTACAGTATGATCTGATATCTGTGCTCAACGCCCAAGAACAAAAAACTCAATAAAAATACCACACTGGTCATAACTCTATCATTAAACCATGCATATTTACAGGAACATAGCCTTTGTCATGTACCGTTAGATAGCCTGTAACATGCTTATACAATCAACAATGTTCTCGGTAGGTTGAATGTGATGTTTCCAGCAACTTTGATTTGTCTCTGTTATGGGGACTCTACTGCAGTTGAGAGGAAAGCAAAATAGCATTAAATTCTCGCTCCGTCAAGGATGAACTCTTGTTCGTGCAGCTGGGGTGTGTTTTTTTTCTTTGGCAGCACCAGTCTCTAAGCAACACGGAGGCTCTTTTTACTGTGAGCAGAGCGATCTTGGCTTAAAGTAAATATTGGTTTAGGCCAACACAGGAAGAGGATTGGGATCTACACCGGCGTTCTGTTGCCCGGGACTCATAACTTGCATGTACTGTCCACACACTTTTGGACAGCAGACGCTCTAAATACACGAAACATTTAACAGCAAACATTTTAAACGTAGGTCAGTGTTTTCCAAAGCATCTCTGCTTAATAACTTTTATTTACTTACATAGGTTTCTTTTCAGTGTGAGGTTTTGGACAGTCTGTTTCAGTTTTGAAACATGATACGAAACTAATATTGACTCCAAATAAGCCCAACACAGGTTTTATTCAATTGCTAAAATTCAGCGTTTCAAGTCTGAACACGATACAAAACTAATATTCACTCAAAAAAAAAAAAAAAAAAAAAAAAAAAGGCCAACACAGACTTTATTCATCACCAAGATTCAGTAAACCCCCAGAGTTAGGCCGATATTAAGGTAAACTCAACCTACTGTATGAGAAACATAGCAGTTTAAGCTTAACAGTAAGACATACTGTAGCTCAAAATAAAAGATGTTTTTAAATAATTTTTTGAGCATTTAGATTGCAAAACCTAATCTCATATACAGCATATACATATATATATAAAATTTCAACATCAATAATATACATAATTATATGTATAATATATGATGTATATTAATATATTTTCATAGTAACTAATAATAGCAATAACACTTAATCACACACACACACACACACACACACACATATATATATATATATATATAAAACTTCAACATCAATATATGTATAATTGTTTATTACTAGTAATAATAATTTTTCCTTCTTGATGTGTAATCTCCTGCTGAAATAAATGTAATAATAAAAATAATAATAATAATAAAACATTTATAATCCAGATAATTATTTGATAATTCCCTTTTTTGATGAGAGGTCAGAAAATTAAAAAAAATATATATATATATTATAATTCCCTAATAATATATTATTATTATTATTATTATTATGGGAAACATAATAATAGTCTAATAGTTAGACGTAGCCCAAAAGAAGTAATAATAATAATTTTTTAATACATTTTTGTTCATATATAATATACAGTATATATATATAAATATAAATATAATTATTAGTTATTTATTTCGTATTGTATCAAAAAGTACCAATGAAACACCAACTACAAATTAGTTCTGTATCTCAGTTTTCCAAAAACACAAGCAGATTCGGACTTAAATATATAATAATAAAAGAAACCCCACAATATTATTTAATCTCTACTTTAAATTCATCTGTTACTTCAGCAGGAAAACACACATCGAGCAGGGAATGATCGAATAAACATTAACGAGGAGAGCGCAGCGTCTTTGTGGTTGTGTTTGGACACCGTTCACAGGCTGTGTAAGAGGATGCTCAGAGTGGGAGTGGGATTCATTTCCACCCAGTTCCCTGAGCCTGAGTTCTGATGAAGTATCCAGATCGCCTGGCTTCCTCAGTGTCAGCCTCAGCTCGCTCTTTCACACAGAAAATCTGAAGCAAAAACAGCTCAATTCCCTGCGTCCACATAACACGGGTAGTGTGAGACATGCCCCATTAGAGAAACCCCCACGGAGGGCCAGTAACACCGCCAAAGGCGTACAAGAAGGGGACGTGGCCACCCAAATGGCCAGAGAAAATTGACGGGCAGCAAAAAAAAGATTAATGGTGACAGGAAAAACAATGTAAAAAAAGTGAGATGAGGTTTATATGTTTGTAGTACATGCGTCAAACATAGAGACCTTTAACACGTCACACTGGCTTTACTGTTATTGCTTAAGGCATGTGACGTGAAAAAGTCAGTAAATTCTGTGTGATGTTTTATCTATTTATTTTCTATGGTAAAAGTGTGTGTATGTACTGAACAATAGTGTTGATTGTCTGATATATTTATACCCGTGTGTTCAGCGAGCACCTGTCCAGGTGACGTGAGTGTCGCGTGAGGCGAGATCTCTGTGGTTCTGGGCTGTGTGTATCTCTGCTGATCTATGAGCGAGTGTCCGGTCAGCACACTTTCCTCTGCGGCCGTCAGCAGAGGTCTCTGACCCTCACTGACCTCTCCACTGCTCTCCTCCTCCCACCATCTCTGAGAAAAAGATGAATTATTATGATCATCTTTTTTAACACATCCTCTACTGCCATCTATTGGATAAGAGTGGAACTAGCAATACTTCAACAAGACATGAATAACATGGATAAAAACCTTGAGAAAAATTAGTAAAACAGGAAATAATGCTCTGAAAAATAATATATATATATATATATATATATATATATATATATATATATATATATATATATGTGTATAAATAAAAGTTGACATTCTAAAATCATGAGATTAATGACAATTGTTTTTCAAATGACAGCCAGTTTTTTTTTTTTTTTTACATTTATAACACTTCACTTAATGGTGGACAGAAAAAGATTTAATATAAAGTAAATTTAATATAAAGTAAATATATTATAATATAAAACATTATAGTAAATATTATTAAATAAATATTGTATATATTTTAATGTATTTAATCATATACATCATATTTAAAATATTTTTATTCTTTGTTTTTTCCCCTAGTATAAATGGGTCTTCACACATAAAAATACAAAGATGCCTTTATGCTTTTTATAAAAAGTCTGAAAATCTCTGGTTTATGTTAAATGTCAACAACTTCACAGGTACAGCCCTTATAATAAGTAATAATAAGTAATTTACAAATGCTCTGCAAATCTATTTGACCAATCAATAAAAAGAGGCAGTTGAAAAGAATGATTTATTCATGTGATACCTCTTGCTGCTGAGATTGGCTAACAGGGCCACGTTCCATCCTGGCCAACAGAGACAGGACAGGATCATGATGAGCAGGGTGGCGTGGAGCTCTGATCACCTGACCCTCACTAGGCGGATCATAATCCTGAAAGAAAAACCAAAAGGTTTGTATAAAATAAGAGCATTTGATTGGTGTATACACATCTGGAAAATCTGTGTGGTATTAGTTTTATTGCACAATGTAATGAATTCTATCACTGTATGAGTTTTCCAAAACACTTTCATCCAAAATGACTTGGAAATTCTGATCAGATTTAGTGTTTTCCACAATGCTAATCATGACAGATGATTGTTAAATCAGCAATAACTGTGTTACTGGCTGTCTCCCCAGTTTAATAAATGGTGAGGTAAGACATGGCATTCAAACATTCACCATATCTTGGACTCCATGCAGGGAGCTGTTCAGGCTGGTCATCAAATTAGGCAGAACGACTCCTTCCTGTTCCAGAACTGGGGAGGGAAAAAACAACAGATTTAGGTATCATTGGAACATTACATATAATGGAATATATAGAGAAATAGGTCTCTTCTGCTCACCAAGGCTGCATTTATTTGATCAAAAATACAATAAAAACAGTAAAATTTATTAAAAATAACTGTTTTTTTTTTGGTTTTTTTTGAATATATTTTAAAATGCAATTTATTCCTGTGATGTAAAAATGGATTTTTAGCATAATTACTCTTAAGTGTCATATGATCATTCAGAAATCATTCTGAAATGCTGTTTTCTTATTATCAATGTTTAAAAGAGTTTTGCTGCTGAACACATTTGTGGAAACCATTATATATTACAATTCAGAAGTTTAGGGTAAAAAAAAAAAGAGAAAAGTTTTAGCAAAGACACATTAAACTGATCAAATGAGACAGTAAAGGCATTTATAATGTTACAAAAGATTTCAAATAAATGCCTTTCCTTTGAATTCCTTTCAATTCATCAAAGAATTCTGAAAAAATGTATCACAGTTTTCAACTAAAATATTAAGCAGCAAAAACTGTTTTCAACACTGATAATAATAATAAATGTTTCTTCAGCAGCAAATCAGCATATTAGAATGATTTCTGAAGGATCATGTGACACTGAAGACTGAAGTAATGATGCCAAAAATTCAGCTTTGCCATTACAGGAATAAATTACATTTTAAATATATTCAAATAGAAAACAGTTCTTTTAAATCACAATAATATTTCCTAATATTACATTTTTCACTGTTTTAAGAATCTTAATTATTAAAAACTTTTGACCAGCACATTTATATGTGTATAATTAAATCATACATTTAGGCATTGTTTGTGGGTTTGTGAGATGCTGCCCATGTAGAGTGTTTCATTCATAAACGTCTATTTTGTTCTTAAAAGGCATCTGCTTATGTAGATACTGAGGTTTTGGATCAGTCTGGCTGTGTGAGTGTATGTTGGACCGATCTTGTACCTCTGACTGCCGCCATCTGGCCGTGAGTGAGCAGCAGCTCTCCCTCTGAGATGTGTCTGGCTGGCGTCTCCGTCTCAGTGACAGTCACACTGGAACTAGAGCTGCTCTCTTCCTCCTCTGAGGAGGATGAGGAGGAAGAGGACTCAGGAGGAGGTTCCTGGCTCACAGGAGGAAGAGGAGGTGGGGGAGTCGTTTGTTTGGAGGGGAGAGGTGAAGATAAATGGATGACTGTTTTTTCCTCATCGTCCTCTTGGACTATTGACATTACACTGCGTGTCAGAGATGGAGGGTGTTAGTGAGCGATATGTTATAGAGCAAAGGCACATATTCCTCCGTCTACACTGACATAAAAGACATAGAAGTTAAACATTAATAACAAAAAATAATACAAAGAGGAAAGTAGGTGCAGTCTTAAAGGTGCTGTAGCAGCAGCTTTTAATTCCAAAGGTCAGAAAGGATAGAAAAAAGAAAAAAAAGTCATGAAACCACACTGTTTTTGCTTTCACTCAAAATGGGTCAATAATGTAAGATACAAAAATATTGTTAAATATTACTTTAAAATATTAACAAATCTAGCATTTACTTCATTTACTGATGTTCTTCTCCACCTACTGAATTGTCACCAGCTTCCCACAGAAAATGGTGTTGACGTGTAAGTTTACATTTAAGACATGAACTAAATGCAGATACCACTTAAAAAAAAAAAAAAAAAGAGCAATTATCTAAATATCCTAAACTATTTATTTAGAATTTGGTTGAAAAGCATAGTTGTGAGACAAAATATGAGTACAGTTATTTAAAAAATAAATTAATTAATATGTAAGCAAATAAATCCTTTAAAAAACTATTATTATATTGACAATCATTAATACAATCATTATATGACCTTGTTGAACATCCAGCAGGTGAAGAATTCATAGATAAAAAGTAAGGACATAGCTTTTAATCCCCGTAAAAGATATTTATATATATATGAAAAATATATGAAATATATGAAAACAAATATATGAAAATTCGGCTTTGCCACATCACAGAAATACATTTTATATTGTTTATTTATATAACAATATATATAACATTTATTCTCTCTATATATATTTATAATTTTTATATATATATAATTTATATATAACATTTTTATAACTATATTTTTGTTTTTCTTAAGTTCAATATATATTTTATTCTATATGAAGGAAGTTTTACATGTAGTGAGAGATGATGTTATATAATAATTTTAATAAAAAAGATAGATAAAATCTATTGAAATGGTGCATTTGGGTTTTGTACTGATCATCTCATTGTCAAAGTGGAAATGTTTTATCCCATGTCTAGAATCAGTCATATATTTACTGTTTTGAACAGCAGGTGGCACTGTGGGCCTATATTCTGCATCCTCAACAGGCATCACAAAATTAATCACCAGGCTTACATTTAGAGGTACAAATACTACCAACTTTGTACTGAAAACGCAAATAAGTAAAAAGGTACACTGTTTCACTATCACTGATCACTATGGTTCATCATGATTCAATGCATGAACCATAGCTTTTGATTCCGTCCCCTGCTTTTCTGCACAAATACATTGAATATTAGAGTGCATTTTATTTTCTTTGCCTCAATATTTAATGTAAGACCAACAAGAATGAAAGAATGAAAATGAGGTAATTAGACGTACACTGATTCTGGCTGTTGATCCTGTCTCTCGTCATGTGGTTCTTCTTCCTTCTCTAGGGGTAGCTCTCTTCCTCCCCATGGGTGATGCTGCAGGGTGGCTGACTCTGGGCTCTGATTGGCTGGTGGAGGAGAGGGTGTGGCCACCCTGGTGGGAGAGGGGATCGGTGTGGTAGTCGGTGTGCCCACAGGAATTCTATCTGGACCTGAAACAAAGGCAGAATGGTTGTAGAGCTGACTGATGTGTGTGAACAACTGTGCTAACACCTTTACAAATATCTGCTGTGTCTGTTGGCACCATGTATAAGGCAAGTGATTCAGTATGTTCATAAAAATCCCTGTCAGACCTGGTGAGGCAGATTCCTGATGGTTTTTCTTGGGAGACAGAGCCGTAGAAAGATGCTCGGAGAGATCAGGGGTTCTGACAGGAGATGGTGGCTCTTTTAAGCTGGGCTCAGGAGTGGGTGCCGGTGTTGGTACCACAGTAACCTCCTGCAATATTAGCACAATGTCATCACATCTTTTTATATCATTACCCAGTATTTAAGGTATTATCATCATCATGGACAAAACATATGGAAGCTTGCATGCATCACAAAATAAAAAAAAAAGGTAATTGCAACTTTTTTCCTCACAATTCTGACTTTTTTTACTCACAATTGAGAATTTATATCTTACAATTCTGACTTTTGTTTCTTAGAATTACTAGTTTTTATCTTGCAGTTCTGACTTTATATCTGACTTTTGCAGTTCTGACTCGCAATTGCGAGAAGTCACAAAGTTGAGAGACAAACTGGATATTCTGACTTTAATTCTCTCTATTGTGAGATATAAACATTTTTGCAATTCTGCCTTTTTTTCTCACAACTGCAAGTTTATAACTTGCAATTCTTACTTATTTCTCACAATTGTGAGATATAAACTCGCAATTTTGAGAAAAAGAATTTTCCGACTTTATAACTCACAATTGCAAATATGTATCTCGCAATTCTGATACTTTTCTCCCAATTGCAAGTTTATAACTTGCAATACTGACTTTATTTCTCAAAAATGTGAGAAATAAAGTCTGAAATTCACACAATTGTGAGCTAAAAAGTTGCAATTACTTTTTTACATTTTTTATTTTATTTTTTATTCCATGGTGGAAGCAAGCTTCCATACAAATGAGACATGAACTATGTTTAGATGCCAGTACCTCTGGAGTATCCTGTGTTTGGACAGGGGCAGTAGGTGCTCTCTGTGTCTCTCTCTGTCCCAGCATTACAGCAACGGTTTCAGCCAGCACTTCATTTACACACTGTCTTATGAGCTCAGAGTCCACTGGTACGCCTATGTCGACAAACAACTGAAAACCACCACCGCCTGCGACCTCCACTGCCACACAAACACACAGAGACAGGAAGTTTACCTGGTGGATATGAGACATGGATGTTCGGCATACACAGAAGTGGTCAACTAAAATCAGTTTCTCAGTGCTGATATCTAAAAACATTAGACCAATCCTAACATGGCAGCTGTTGCCTTCTAAATGTTTCACATCAGTGTTGTTACTGTAAAATAAAAAATAAAAAATTAATAAAATTATTAAAATAGTTAAATTACAAAAAAAAAAAAAACCTAAAACTAATAAAAATGACAAAAGCACATAAAATTACTAAAACTAACTGCAACTGATGTTGTCTAATCATTTTCACGCAACTGTTGTTATTGTTAAATAAAAGATAAAAAATGTTTAAAACTAAATAGAAATTTAAAAAACCCAAAAATCTATTTAAAAAAATCAACAACAAAAACACAACAACACATAATTACTAAAACTAAACTAAAATTCAAATGGAAAAATTAAAATCAAAGCCAATTCAAATTATGAACAAACACTATTATAGAATATTATTTAGTTTGTTTGTAAATGATGTGAAAAACATTTGCATCAATTCTGATTTATAGTCTTAATTAAAACATGATATTGTATAATTTAAATTATTTCAATAAAAAAATTTTAGACAGATTTAGTAATTACTAAAATTCATTCCAGCCCACTTAAGAATATATATATATATGTATACACACACACACACACATATACACTATATATAATATTATTTATTATAGTTATCAGAGTATATATATATATATATATATATATATATATATATATATATATGTATATATACACAGTGGGGAAAATAATTATTTGATCCCCTGCTGATTTTGTAACTTTGCCCACTTATAAATAAATGAGGGGTCTATAATTTTTATGGTAGGTTTATTTTAATGGATAGAGACGGAATATCAAACAAAAAATCCAGGAAAAACACATTATATAAAGGTTATAAATTGATTTGCATTTCAGTGAGTTAAATAAATATTTGATCCCCAAGCAAAACATGACTTAGTAATTGGTGGAGAAACCCTTGTTGGCAAGCACAGAGGTAAGACATTTCTTGTAGTTGGTCACCAGGTTTGCACACATCTCAGGAGGGATTTTGTTCCACTCCTCTTTACATATCCTCTCTAAGTCCTTAAGGTTTCTTAGCTGTCGCTTGGCAACTCAAAGTTTCAGCTCACGCCACTGACTTTCTATAGGATTAAGGTCTGGAGACTGGCTAGGCCACTCCATGACCTTTATTGTGCTTCTTCTTGAGCCACTCCTTTGTTGCCTTGGCGGAATGTTTTGGGTCATCTTCAGTGTTCTAACTGAAGGAAGGAGGGTCTCGTCCAAGATTTTACCGTACATGGCCCCGTTCATCACCCTCAATGCGGTGAAGTCATCCTATACCCATAGCAGAGAAACAGCCCCAAAGCATAAATGTTTCCACCTCCAAGCTTAACTGTAAGGATAGTGTTCTTGGTCAGCATTTCTCTCCCTCCAAACACGGCGAGTTGAGCTGATGTCAAAGAGCTAAACTTTGGTCTCATCTGAACACAGCACTTTCTCCCAAGCCTTCTCTGAATCATTTAGATGTTCATTGGCAAACTTCAGACGGGCCTGTACATGTGCCTTTTTGAGCAAGGGGGCTTTGCGGGCACTGCAGGATTTCAATTCATTGCAGCGTAGTGTGTTACCAATGGTTTTCTTAGTGAATGTGGTCCCAACTGCCTTGAGATTACAAGCTCCTCCCATGTAGTTCTGGGCTGAACCCTCACCTTTCTCATCATCATCATCTTTACCCCGTGAGGCGAGATCTTGCATGATGCTCCGGACCGAGGGCGATTGATGATTATTTTGTATTTCTTCCATTTCCGAATAAATCGCACCAACAGTCGTCTCCTTCTCACCAAGCTTCTTGCTAATGTCTTGTAGCCCATTCCAGCCTTGTGCAGGTCTACAATCTTGTCCCTGATGTCTTTTGACAGCTCTTTGGTCTTGCTCATGGTGGTGGAGAGGTTTGAATGGAAGATACAGATTCTTTGGACAGGTGTCTTTTATACACCTAACGAGCTGACAGTAGGAGTACTTTCTTACAGTGACAGGACTTATCTGTGTTCAATCTGTGGGAGGCATAATTCTTGCTGGTTGGTAGGGGATCAAATACTTATTTCACTTGATCAGATGCTAATCAATTTATAACCTTTATATAATGTGTTCTTTTCTGAATTTTTTGGTTGATATTCTGTCTCAATCCATTAAAATAAACCTACCATAAAAACGATAGACTCCTCGTTTCTTTGTAACTTACAAAATCAGCAGAGGATCAAATAATTATTTTCCCCACTGTATATTTACTAAAAATGTCAAAAATCTGGAGTTTATTCCTATCGAATGCTTGTCTGATTTAGTAACAGTAACCAGTAAGGGTGGAACTTACTGAAATTTAATAAAAGCTTATTTTACACAATATTTGCTTAAAATATGCCATAAAATATTAAAGCAAAATGTATTATATAATTTATAATAAATAGTTATTAAAATGTATATTTATTACTTGTTATCCGCTGACAGGGCTGGCGGTGGACTAATACTGTAGATATTCTATCATTTTCTGGCTCTAAATGCTGACTAAAGCATTTTGCTATATTTTTATTGACAAAGACATTAGAGGGGTTTAAAAGAAATGCAATGTGTTTTGGGTAATGGGATCAGGACAAAGCACGGTCCCGGATTCAAACCTGTATTTGAAACAACTAGGCCAGAGGTCTGACCTATCATCACTTTCAACAAGAACATTGCTAATATTTAAAATTTCACATCAATAAAAAAGCTAAAACTCTTAATGTGCATTTAAATAATAATAATGCATACACTTAATATCTACAATATTGTCATTCCCACAGTATTCCGAAGTTTCTCGTGAAGCACTTTTGCCAGCAAAGTCATTTCAAATAACCAATTTGAGACCCGCTTTACCTCTCATCCAGTCTATTCTGAATTCTTGCACCCGTAAGCATTTTGGACCGGTGCTATTAAAAAACTAATATACAGAACTGACATTCTTGGCAGGGCCCTCATTTCCTTTTGTCTAGGGCAAGACTGGGTTCAAACACAAATACAGTTCCTCTACAGGAGGAAGAGTCCAGTCAGTCTGCGAATATGCTGACAACAGTTTGCTGCGAGCCTCCTCTGCAAATTTGATACATCATTGATCTTTCTATTAAACGAAAGCGAGAATTAATGAGGCAGGACCTCCGCACCAACTGAGCAGAAGTGACGCGACGGAGACGGAAGGATGGAGCGAAGGAGGAGTAGAGGGGCTGAGCACAAGCAATCATGCTTTAATGAGGAAATACAATCTTGCTGCGCGCTGACACGCTTGACAAATGCGTGGCTCGCATTCGTAGACGCTATGAATCAAAATGATGAGCTTGTAGACTGGAACCTGGTGCAGCTGGACCATTCTTGCTGGTTTATGTCATGCGTTATTGATTGTGTTGTTGATTTTTAACATTGACCAGACACATTGGTGAAGATGTATGATGGCTGAACCGCAGACGGACAAACTTTTATAGCTTGTAAAATGGGAGCTTTCAAAAGCGTTTAATGCCTAACTTGCACATTACTTATTTTATGGTGATAAAGCCCCTATCCACCAAAGAGTACAAAATTAAACAGGTAATTCAGAGATCAGCCCCTGGTTTCACAGACAAGGCATAAGCTAGTCCTAGACTAAAATGCAGGTTTGAGCTGTCTGAACTGAAAGTAACTTGTACTGACATATCTTAAAATATGTCAGTGCCATTGTTTTGTCTCAAGATGCACACCAGTAATGTTTTTTTCTAGTGAACATTTAGTGAACTAAGGCCTAATCCTGGCTTAGGCTAAGCCCTGTCTGTGAAACTGGACCATAGTTTAAAATAAGAAGAGTCACACTGTGAGATCAGAAGTTGCAATAAAAAAATAAATAAATAAAATAAAATAAAATAAAATAATAATAAAAAAAACACATTATCACCTATGTCTGATGTGACACTATTCTCCGGATCTGACTGGCTGGCTGGATCAGTCTGGGTGGGCTGAGGGAACATTCCAGTGATCATTCTGGCCATGAGCTGTTGCTCCACCCTATGACAGAAGTGACAACACAGTGCTATAGTGTCATGCTATAATGACGTCATCAGCAATCTAGCCATTAAATACTTTAACTGATGCAACAATAAATGAAACTAAATTTAGCCCTGAACATTCAGTATTAGTAAGCAAACAGTAGTAGTAGATCAAAAGAAGAGCTTTTCACACCGCACTTAACCCCGGATTATCTTCGTTCTAAACAACGCTTTTAACCCCGGGTAAAGGAACGTTTCACACTTGTAATTTAGATGCGGGTTTAGCACTGCTTTTTACCCGGGGTTATGAAGCCATGCTCCAGAGCAAGGTTAGCCCCGCTTTTGCGATGTTAACCCTGTATTGCGGTGCCAAATTTGTACAGTGTGAAACGATGTGGTGTTAAAATGTTATAGCCAGACGCTTAGCAACAGACAACCAATTGCGTGCCTCATATTCACGTGCTTAACATAAACACCTAACATTGTATATAACCAGTAAATTCAGCATTTGAGAGGAAAAATGCCAAATGCTGAGAGAAAATGCGACAATTTGAAGATACTGTTTCATTCTTACCTTGAAATGTCCATTCAGTATAAACTCGATAGTACAGTCGGCAATACGAGGATGCTAGAGCTATGTAAACAGGTCGCGTGCTGTGTTTATCCAATCAATGACACTGACACCACAAATATGCAAAAAAAGAACGTTAACTCAGCGTTTAGGAATGTATAATGTGTAATGTAGACAACGTCAGATTATAAATACCCAGGATTAATTGTTAACCTCGGGTAAATAATGAGCAGTGTGAAATGTGAAGCAAGATAACCCAGGTTCCCTTTACCCGGGGTTTAGAATAACCCAGGGTTAACCATTTAAAGTGTGAAAAGCCCTAGGCTTATCCAAAGTGACTTACAAAACACGCATTTCAAAGAGAAACCTTAGAGAAAATGACGACTTCAAACAGGAATATTAAAATGTGCTAAACTAGTGTATATATATATATATATATATATATATGGTAATGTATACACTAGTTTAGCACATTTCGAAGTCATTACTAATATATATATATATATATATGTTTTGATTGAAGGAGGCTAAATGTTTTTGGAATTTAAGTAATTTCTATACTATATAATATACTTTTAATATTGTTTATCTGTATGTACACCACTGTTCAAAAATAAGATTTTTGAAAGAAGTCTCTTTGCTCACCAAGGCTGCAATTTTGATTAAAAAAAAAAATAATAATAAAAAACATCAGTAAATACTGCAACATTATGAAATATTATTACAATGTAATATGATCCTGTCACATGATCCTTTAGAAATCATTCTAATATACTGATGTGCTGCTCAAGAAACATTTCTTATTATTATCAATGTTGAAAACAATTGTGCTGCTTAATATTTTTGCAAAAACTGTGATACATTTTATTTAGGGTACTCTAATGAATAGAAAGTTGTTTGGTTTCTTAATTGTTCTATCATTCATTTAATGCTCATAACTGTGCAGCAGATGATATTTGACAGATAGCGGGGTCTCACCAATCCACCAGCCTGTTCTCCAGAGTCTCTCTCTGCTGGATGGTGCTCAGGATGGGCTCGGTGAGAGGGGTTGACTGGGAAGGCTGTGGGGGAAACGCTGGGCCGTGATACAGAGCAGCTGGAGGAGACGGCAGCCCGTTGAGCTCTATAGGAGAGTCTGGAATTCCACCGAGTGTTTCCTGAATTTAACACAGCATTGAGAAAAATGTCTTAGCAGTTTTATGATATATATCTGCCAACATAAGGCTTTCTAAAGAGACTTATTGACAATCCATTACTGCAAAAATACCCCTGACAGCTCACAAGATCTGACATTTAACTTTCAACACAAATGACAGCAAATAAAAGTGCACACCGTGCGGTAATGGCAAACATATGTTAGTATGAGCACAATTTCACAGTGGTCATTACAGTCTTCAGCGAAGGGGAGGCTGGAGAGAAAGGGGGACGTTTGTCTTGTATAATTCCATCGCTGGATCCGCGAGCCAGCTTTCAACATTTCGGTCATTGGTTTGGATAATGTTCAGATTCCTTTGGCCCGGACTCAGGGAGGTCTGTGTAAGGAGCGATTAGCTCATTTCCAGTGGCCGGCCGCCAGAGAAAAAAGAGAGAGAAATGCATTCTGCCAGTCGGGCGCTGGGCCCGTTTGAAGTTTATGGCTCCATCAGAACTGGCCGAGCCAAAGCTGAGGCACTGGAGACTTGGAGGAATGACATTTTAGGAGCTGGCAGCGATTCATGCCTGCAGTCCAAGGGAGAGAGCCTGTTCACCGAGGTCTGGACTTAAGTAGCTGTGGCCTTTATTTGGTCGTTGGGAAAACTACAAGTGGGCCGAATACATGCCAGTCCTTGAAAAAACACTTAATTATATGCAACTGCTGCGCAACGCGCTTGAATTTTTATTGCTCTCAATCTTTGGAAAATGTTTATATTTCTGGACTCATAACTCCAATCTTAATTGCCATTCAAACAATTAGAGAGTCAAAATAAAAAGTCAGTAGGACTTTTCATGAAAATCTCTCTGATAGGTTGCTATGGTCTACTGGCAGGTTGCAAAGTGCTTGGTCTCTAGGAATGACTCATGTCCATCTTTCAATGCAAGTCTGTGTGATTTTTTTTTTTTACCAGTTTTATTGTCTACCAAATAAAAATCACTTTAATAAGCCGCATGATCGGTAGCACAAATAAAGATAAGATTCAAACTTCTAAAATTATTAAAATGTAATTATTTTTACTTTAATTATTTACAATTATAATATTTTATTATTTTAATATATTGCCACTACTAGTTTGGGTAAATGATAAAAAAATAAAGCAGAAGTACCAAATATATCTTGTCTATATGGGGGGAGCCTTTGAATATTGTCTTGGAAAATGGGGGGCCTCAGGGTCAAAGTTGAAAACCACTGAGATAAAGACTCCAATCTGCAGCCAACCTATGACTGAATGAAGAAAAATGCACATTGAAGAAAAAAAAATGCACATAATATATATGCTAACATTGAGTTTGAGAACCAGGACTGTAAAATATAATATTTTCGAAGCATCCCTAAGCAAACCCTTCAAAATCCAACCAAACACATCTTTATTCTAACAGCAAACATCTGAAAACAATTAACACCTTCAGTTCATCGACGCAAAACAATTTCCTTCCACCGCAGAACCTCTGTTAACCAGAGATCAGATCCAACTGAGCTTCATTTGTGGATGATGTTCCCTCTCAGACCAAAAGGGGTCACTGTGGAACAGCTCATGTGATTTGGAGTGCAACCCCCTCCATGTTTCTTTATTCTCATTATAAACACTCTTTTTCCCAGCACCTTCCACAAAAGTGTGTGAGAGCAACACAGATTTGCCTGCTTCCACCTCCCGTCTAATGACTGCTATGCTATTTCGGTGCAAACTGACGGCTTGCCCTTGTACGACCAAGCGGGAGAATCGGCCTGACGCCCCATACGCCGGGCGTCCTGCACTGCTTGTTAGCGGCAAATATAAGGGGCTTATGTCTCTGTGTGCATGCTTGAGCAAGCTGTGATGCGAGTAGAATTCCTAGACGAAAAATAAAAAAAGAGTAATATCGGCAATATACACCACACCCCTTCAATATCAACTCACTGAAAGGCCAATTTAGCAGCGCACACTGTAATTAGATTTTTTCTCAAACCCATGAATGATATTTTAAACTCTCATTCATTCTCTGGTCTTCGTTAATTAAAGAAAACGATGTTCTCCTTCACCCTTTGGCTCTGAAAATCTCATTATTGGAGCACTGAGCCATTGATGGCCAATATATCCGAGTAGGAGGAGACGTGGAGAAAAAGCATTTGTAGTTGGGTCAAAATGCAAATGGGAGTAGGAAGTAGGAAACAGTGGATAGGGGCTGATACCCCCAGGGTGGACACCAGGCTGTGAAATGACCTTTACGTTACAAGCTGGAGTGAGTGTGTGGGTTGAAATGTGCTTTTAATTGAATGTACCTGGCTGATGTCAGCTACGGCCAAGAAATTGGTTCCGGGAAAGATATTTTCCTCCTGATCTTCACCAGCATGCGGTTCCTCGGCGGCCTGGGAGGCAATGATACGGAGACAGAGGTCAGGAAGTAATTCCGTGTCTGGAAATTACAAAATTCATCAACAACTGAGGAGATTAGATAGTTCTAAGTGTGTGAGTTATTAAGGATAATGTTGACAGGCTGAAATTAGAGATGATACTTGACCATAGGATAGGGTGGAGTTGCAACGAAATGGAAATTCACCCAATCTAATTTTTGAAAGCATGTAGATTTTATTGTGAACAATTCATCCATGCATGTGTTTCATAATGTTTCATGCATGTTTAATCAAATGCCATCTAATGAAACGACAGAAAGCTGCAAGCTCGCATTCATCTACCTCAATTTTTGAGTGCAACCAACATTAACATCTATTTCACTCGTACGTACGTCATGATACAGAAGAAAATATTTATCACTACTTCCATTTCATCACAACCTTAAAGGAACAGTCTCCTCAAAAATGAAAATTCTGTCATCATTTGCTCACCCTCATGTCATTCCATGAGACGTTTTGAATAACGACAATCTGTGCCTCACATAAAGCCTCAAAATATAGTCTACAAGTCATATGGATTACAATTATGGTGCTGTTATGATGTCCTTTTTTGGAGCTTGACAGCCCATGATCATTGTATGTCTTCATTTATATGGAAAAGAGGAGCGTGAACATTCTTAAAAACATCTCCTTTTGTGATCCACTGAAGAAAGAAAGTCATACAGGTTTGGAAGAACACAAGGGTGAGAAAATGTTGACAGAATTTGTCATTTTAAAGTAAACTATCCCTTTAATGGTCCAAAAAACCCCACCATGTTCTGACACGGCTCCTCAAATGGCGGTAATCGCAGACGTGCAGCTGATCACACACACATACATAATACAATAAAACGCTGTCTCATCAACCAATGTCATATCCTCCGATCTTACAAGAGAGATATTAAGAGTGTCTTTACATGGTATCCCTACAAAGACTCAATGAATCATTCAGTGCAAGGACATAAACTGTAACTGTTTAAGAGGTGTGTGTATGTGTGTGTGTGAGAGAGAGAGAGAGAGAGAGAGAGAGAGAAAATCACGCATCAGTTTTCCAGGTCTTTGCAGCTAAGCCTGGTCTCCATGGTAACGGAGAGAGCTGGTCTGCTCATGTGAATGAGAGGTACGGGCGTGCTGAGTACGCGAGACAGAAAGTGTTATACGCAATGCTTCTATTGCAATGTCTTCCTAAAGCACTATAATAGATTTTACAGCTCTTTTCTGACAATTTTTATCATTTATAATACTAGTAGTTTTTGTATTTTATCCTGGATAATACATGAAGAAACAGATGTTACATCCAATTATTACACAGCTCTCTGGAATACATGCTTCTTATTAGTCCGTCACAGCATTCTGCACTCAAATATTTATATATAACAGATCAATAAACTTTTGTAAACAATAAACTACTGTTCAAAAGTATAGGGTCAGATTAAATTGTAATAATATCTCACAGTATTACTGTTTTATTGTATTTTTGATCAAATAAATGCAGCCTTGGTGAGCATGTTAAAAAAAAATAGTACCGACCCCAAACTTATGTTGCTGTCTTAGTTACATCACTCTGCAATCTCTTTCTTCTCACATAAAATAATTTCAACTTATATTAATATTTCATTTACATTTATTCAGTAAGCAGCTGTGTAACAGGCAGGCAGGATAAAATACAGTCAGTCACAAAATAAACCTGTCGGGATGATACAAGATCATTCCTGATAACTCTATCCTAGTTTATTTTGTGATAAACATTGTTTTTTGTGACAATACCCCTTACTTATGTTTTGTGTGTGTGTGTGTTATGTGTGTGGAGTGACTCCATCGGAGCTGCGGAAACAGACGAGACTGCAGCAAACATGCTGCAGTGAGCTACAGAAACACAATTTTACTTACTATTCTGCTCACACACATTAGCACAATCACACTTGCACTGAAAATAGCTGGAAATGAAAAAAGCAATTGGTAATTTTGCAGCTGAACTGCAAATTAAAGGAGTTTACACATTCATTTACACATTCTTTCTTCTGTGGAACATAAAAGGAAGGATTCAGTTTAATTCATTCATGAGTCAGTGGATTCAGACTGATCAGAACTCACTGATCCGGTTGCAACAGTTAATAGCTGACGAAATAGAAAAAATAAGTCTTGAATAGAAAGAATCAGATGACTTCAGAGGACTTGATTTTTGTGCTTGAATCCACTTTTATGATAATGTTATGGTGCTTTTTGAGTCCTTGAAAGTCCACATCCTTATTCACAGTTTTGTGTCCCACACAGGGCTTGACATTAACACCCGCCAACCCGCCAAATGAATTTCAGCAGTGGTGTATAACGCAGTCACTCCTACTAACCAGTTTGGTGGGTTGAATTTTATATATAATACTGTATACACATTTTTCAATTGTAGTCTTTTAAAAAAGCATCGGAAATAATAAACTAAAGTGCATGTGTTGTCAAAAAAATATAGATTTTTTGATACATATCCATACTGAAATATCTGAAATGATTCCAATACTAATTTTCCACAGAATAGATACATGATACTAGCTGAGCTTTCCCGCTCTCTCATCTCTCCGACATCTCTCTGACACACAAACCCGCCTCCCCTCACTCACTTGTTTCATTTGCTCTGAATGAATATTGTTGGTGTTACAGGGCTTGGATTCCAGCATGGGATAATTTGACTCATTCATGCAGATTTTGTGCTCACATCTAAAGTGTGCGCAGATAAAGCCGCCTCATTTTTTTCGCTGCTTATGGACTATGGCACGTGGCCGCCATTTTGGATTTTCGATCAGCGAGTGTACACAAATACACTTCCGGTTTCACTTTATGCCGGTGCAGAGTGCCAGGGAAAGCCGAAAATGATGTCTTATAGCTGTTTATAGAATCTGTTTTATCACTTAAAATACAACTAAGATATACAGTGCAATCACATGAGCCAATGGCATTTAAATGCATGCATGCATGGGTTAGTTAGATTAACAAACTCATGGTGCATACACATATACAATGACAATAGCCTAATGCCTGTAAATATACAACCACGATTAGAGTTGTCTGCATAAAATGCCTTGTGAACATTCACACGTTTACCCTGTGATAAATTTATTTCAATAAATACTATTTTCTCAATTCTGCGCATATATTTTCACTTACCTAAATCAAATGCTGCATCAATATGATCACTACATATTTTATGATTTCTTTGCATCAAAAAGGGCCTGTGAAAAGATTGGAATTAATTTAAATTTTTAACTGTAGCACAAACAGTTTAATATAGGTACTTTTTTTTTTTTTTTACCCGTAGTAAAATACGTTTTTTGCTGCTTAGACGAGACAGATAATGATGTATGCAACAGATGCTCTTTACTCGTCTCACTTGAACTAAATAAATGCAGTAATTAATAGAAACGCACAGGGGAAATACAAACACCGAAAATTATGCATTTAAATTACATTGGCTACTAATAATACAGTTAGCGATCATAATGTTACCAAATAAAGTTACTTAAGCATACACTGAGTCCATATCATATTCCCATGTTTATTTATCTCTGATGAGGATTGATACTTTAGTTGACAATAGCAAACATTAGATCTTTGTGAAGTTCAAGTGTTGTTCCATGCAGAAAGAGAAGGCAGTTTTTGAGCCATTTAGTCCCCAAGCTGTCAGAACAAAATCAGGAGATATATATATTACATACTTGAGTGTTTTGTATGGATAAAGAGATCCCTGTGGATCACCGCTGAGCCTGAACCGCATAATCAACAGGAGAAAGATTGAAAGTTAAAGATCACGTATCTCGTTGAATTACCACACAGAGGTAACGTTACACAGTAATATAACAAGGATGTTTTCTTTCGTCTCTGAAAGACCACCATCTTCTCTTTAATTAAAAAAAATCTATATTATATCTAGCCAGGTTTCATATTTAAGTTTCTTTTTGCACCAAATGCAAGCATCGCTAAGACCAGAAGGGCATGCGCAGAAGTAACCATGCACACAGTCGCATCGCCGCAACTCACCGGTGCCATCTTGTGCACCTAGTCCATTGCGCTTAAGTAGTAATGTCAAAATGCCAGTCTTGGCAAGTATTCACAGTCAGTTATGTTTTAAGTAAACGTAAACAGTTGAGAAAGAAAACACATGTGTAACAGTATAATGGTATAGTTTGTCAGGTCTTAAAGTGACAGCAGCCTAATAATCCTGCTGCCAAATTATGGCCAGTGAATGGCTGAGTGGCTAGTAACTTTGGAAAACCACTAGCCACAGTGGCTGGTGAGCAAAAAAAGTTAATGTGAAACCCTGGTCCCATGTAAGAAAGAAAGTCCTACAGGTTGAGTAATCGATGACAGAATTTTCCTTTTTGGTGAACTATCCCTTTATGTTTGTAAGATCTACAAAAATCAATCTATCACAATATTTTCTCAAAGAACAAAAGTGGGCTTTGTAACAGTATGAACCAGTGGTGACTGCAATGCACTCAAAATGTCAAGTCTCAGAGGACGGAGATATCATATGTTTTAAGCACAAGCACTGTGAGACTTCTTAGTCATATTTCATTCCCTCTGTTTGACAGGCCTCAGGCCTGGTGGGAGTGAAGTGTACGATTTAAAGCATGTTTTGTGAGAGCGTGTGTGAGTGTATGTCCTTGCCCGTGTCTTTGCGTGTGTGTGTGGGTGGATGGAGGCTGGGGTCTGCCAGTCTGATGAGTCAAGGGCATTAACTGGGCACAGACAGAGCGCTGAACGCAGCCATGCTGAGCTGACAGACCAGAGCACCTTTGCTGAGCTTCATCAGACACACAAACTGAGGGGAAGATGCATCCGTTTGCACACACACAAATACATGGACAATTGTCCAAACCTTTAAGAATGTATTATTTATGTATGTTTATTTAAATGCAAAAAATGCTTACTTATGTTTAAAATAAAATTTAAAAAAGCATTTTTTTTAAATTAAATTAAGTATTAGTAAATATTTAGAAAAGAGTGAACTATAGTACTCTTAAACTGGACACTAATTCTTTATAATTTTTTTAAAAAGTTTTATTTATTTTCAAATGTAAAATGTATTTTATTTATTTATTTATAATGTATATTATTTATTTACTTATATAAAATGTATTTTAATTAAATATTTTAAAATGTATTTCATATATATATATATATATATATTTATATATTTGATTTGATTTGAAAATTAAATAGTAGAGTATATAGTAGAGTACGCTGCTCAACAGGACACATTCCACATGTTCCTTAAATTTAGTAAGAATGCAACTAATTGTGAACTCAACCTGAACTCAAAGTCAAAAGAGCAAATGCATCCACAAATTAACTCAACGGATTCTAGCGTAAATGTAGAAGACGTGTTTCTACGGTTATTTCTGTAGAGCTGTAATGATTATTCTGATGCTAACAGCGGTAGGCAGACCACAGAGAGGCTTTGTCCTCCTAGACGCTTGCTCAGAATCTGCTAACGAACCGACAAAAAAGCAACGGAGCTGCATCTGTTGCCTAGCAACCAGATGTGAATGGCTGAGGTCGGGATTGGAGGAGTAAGAGCAGAAAACGCTGGCGGCAAAGTCCCCCCTGAAACATTATACATTCAGCTCCATACACACACGCAAACGCACACACCTCATCCATCTTCATCCGCTTGGGCAGGTTCTGAGAGCACAAAGGCGCATGCATGCACGGTTTGGCAAAAATCAATGGCAGTGCGATGAGAAATGCAAACCTGGCCCTTATAGCCGTACAGCATACTGGAGCACAGCCAAAATTTAATGGCATAATATCCATCCATTCTCAGAACTGAGCCAAGACAGCTGGTGTATGAATACACACACACACACACACACACACACACAAGCAAGCAAATGTACATGTTAGAGGACGTTTTGGGTGTATGATCAATCTGAAAGCCTGCAAAACTATAAGCTATTGCTCTGGTATAAAATTGAGATGGGATTTCAAGTAGTGCTGCTAAGGCCAAGCAAACCATTTCACTTTCAAATAATAAGGGTCTACTTAGTGTTGTTGGTGATTTGGGAGGTTTTACATGAATTGAAGGTGGAGGAAGGATGGTTTCGGCTGGAATTGATGGTGTAGAAGAAGCTGGACTGCTGCACAGATCACTCTCAATGTTCACAGCAGGCTGGACCTGCAAACGAAACACAAATGTGTTTTAATTAAAACAGTATGTGGAATGAAAGCTACTTCAACCTGCAGTAGGAAAGTGAAACTGTCCGATGTGTGATGCAGTTTGTCTCATTTTTATACCACCAAAGAAAGTGAAACACTGTGCGAAATGACAAAATCATTAGAATATAAACATACAGCTATGAGGAGTGGGATTTTTGGACCAATGACATCTCACTGTGGGCGGAGCTATTCAGCATGATGCAACAAACACACACTCCTGTTCAAAATTTTGTGGTTTGTAAGATTTACTTATTCATTCATTCTGAATGATTCTGAACTTGCTGCTCAAGAAACATTTCTTATTATTATCAACGTTGAAAACAGTTCCCCCGCTTAATATTTTGTGGAAACCATGATACATTTTTTCAGGATTCTTTGATGAACAGAAAGTTTCAAAGAACAGCACTTATTTGAATTAAAAAAATCTTGTGTAAAATTATTTATAAAACGGTTAGTTCCTGTCCTTGATTCTGCAATATCTTGTCCTTTTAACAGTTAAGGGGTTTTCCCGTGACTGACAACCCTAGTCAAAGCATTTGTCAGTTGCGTCTTGCTCCGTGTTCACAACAATTCAGTATTTTAAATATAAAAGTCTTCGCTACTGACTGACACTCTCATAAAGACAGTCTTTGCTGCCATCTAATGGCATAATAATATAACTTCTGTTGCTGTTCACGGTCAGGGACTATTTTTTCCGGCGGAAGGAAGGCTTCTAGTAATTTTACTTCATGAAAGTTACATTGATAAGGTACTCGAGGCTAGTGCTGTATCGTGAATAGGTCACGGCTTTGCGTCGTGCCTAACAACGCTCTTCAGCTGTGACTTATTCACGATACAGCACAACCTTTCGTACCTTATTGCTTACGTATTTACGGTCACTTTTGATCAATTTATGTGTCCTTGTTCAATAAAAGTATTAACTTCTTTAAAAACCCCAAACTTTTGATAGCGTTAATAACAAGCAAACAGAAAGAAAATGTTGCACGGTACTTCTCACAATCATGGCTTGTTAGGAAACTTAATTACATTAAAAAAGAAGAAACAATTTATCATCTCTCACACTACTATCATACTAATTGGCTAGCGCACAGTGTCATTACTTGCGTTCATATACTTAATTGTAATACCAACAAAAATGTCCCCAATCACACTACTGCACTACTGAGATACTATGGTTCCAGCTCTTATGCCAGGTTTTCACATACTCTATTTGCAGTGCGTTTGTGGCGCATATTTTTTTCTGTGCCCATGTTAACAGGTTAGAGCATTCACAATGCACACGGATGCGGCACGGCCAGACCGTTGCAGGACTGGTGCGGTGCAGCAGTGCAGCGTTTGTTGCACGCGCTGAATTAAAATGACAGTGCATGGTTTGTGGTCAAAATGAACACGGATTGACATAAAAATGTAGTAATTTCACCATAAATGCATGTATTTAAAAAGTATACTATTTTTCACAGTCATCTTATTACTTTAAGCCCAGGGTAAAGCAAAGAAATGAAGCAAAACACCTACCAGCAGTTGCAAAAATAACTAAATATTTTTTATGTGAATTACACTACACAGCATGTTATGTGACAGGAAAGAAAAGGCATGGGAGACAATTTTTTTGGCCGTTGGTGTGGATGGTAAATTAGTTTAAAATGTTTTAGATAGCTACTAAAGTTTTACAAAAGAGAAGTGTCATGTTTAAATGTTTTATTACACTTGCTTGAGCATCTTAATATATAAATCTGTATAGAAATAATGAAAAGATTATTATATTTATTGTGTTAAAAGCCACAGAGCAGTAGCACACCGCAAACGGGTCTGTTGTGAAAGCACAATGAGTGTGTGCTGATGCTACCCCACATATGTACTACAATATGTACTGCATACACACCACAAACGGAGTATGTGTGAACCTGGTATTACCTGTATTTTGAGCTGTGGGGTCCGTTTCTTCCTTTCTGACTGGACCTCCAGTAAGATAGTGTTGGGTTTCCGAATAACAGGAGCAGGTTTGGGTTCAGGAACAGTGATTGGAGGGAAGGACGTTGTTACAGTTGCTGGTTTGTCGCTAATGATGACCCGTGAAGGCACTGGGGCCTGGCCGTCCACTCTAGGCTTGCCTAAAGAGATACAAGGAGTAGTGCTTGATGATATGGGACTGTAACCAAAAGGTTAAAGGTTCTATAACAACAAGTTGCATTATGAATAGCATTTCAGAAAGTAATGACATGTGAAAGCGCCTTTGTACATTACAGTTTTGTGCACGCAAAATGACTGCTTATTTACATTCCTACATACTCAAAAAAAAGAAAAAAAGTTTTTCAGGGATTAGAGATAAATGAACATGTCTGTAGAGTAAAACATTACCAGGACAACAAATGGTGACATTGAACACAAAGTCTCCATCCCCCTCTTTTCCACAGGATGCGTGAGTGAACTAGCAATACACTTCGGCAGCGTAAATGCGCCTCTGCCAAACCCCTAAAGTGTGCACATCCATCGCCCTGATGCAACTCAGATAACATCAACACGCTGTTTACAGGCAAGGGCACAACGTGACCCCAATACTCACGCAAGAGGGTTATTAAAGACAGAGGCACTCCTGCAGATGGAGCCCACACACACACCTACTCATTACTTTATCTCTCACCACACCGCAGAGCGACTGTAAAGGACGTCCACAGTACTTTAAAGTGCCGTGTCAGCCCAAAACACATTCACACACATCTGGCAGAGCGGGAGGCCGATCTGGCAACATGATTGGCATCTGTTCTGCAATGGGACTGTGAGACAAACAGGTTCAGCCAGAGTGCGCTAGCGTAGGTTTGTGTCATTCCTGTTTGTAGGAAAGCAGGTTACGGATGCACATGCCCCATTACATAGAGATGCGAGTCTGGCCTCGGCACATTAACGGCAAACGAGGAGGCTGACATTAGCATAAATCTGCTGCGAGCGCCGCAATCTGTTTTTCCCAGCCTTCCATGCAAAGCAGGGGAAACATAAGCTTTACGATTTCCATAATTTGGCTGAAGGGCATCCAAACAGTGGCTCAGGAGCAAGAAGCACTGACTCATCTGGAATGCACAAATACTTCTGATAGCAAACATGTGGGCTCCGCCGAAGGAAAGCTTGAAAGGAGGCGTTTGTACTCCAGAACCTCAAGAGAGTGAAGGCTCTGAAATGCGAAACCAGATCGGACAGATTAGCTCAATGATGGACAGTAAGAGATGCTATTACGGGCTATTCACAAACCAGAGAAGCCGCAAGGCATGCAAGGAAACAAAGACCCAAATGAAGGGACAGAATTCACAGCCCCCAGAATGCTTGGGAATAAGTCCAAGAGTATTTAAATCACTAACTTTACTAGACCCGAGAACACTGCAGCATGAGACCAGGGAAAGAAGATGGAGAGAGCGATGATGAGATGATTATAACAAAATAAATGCACATAAATATGTGTGCGCACGTCCTGCTTCTGCAACCACATGCAATTTCAAAGCAACAAATGAAGTCACGTCTTCACCACTGGGGCTACCACCAGAGCAATTTCATCTACAATCAATAAAGTATAAGAATTCACCTCAGAGACGGCAAGACATGGTGAGCATGGGCTGCTCAAAGCATCTCTGGCATGCAAAAGTGGCAATCAGTATGTGAATTACAAGTGTTTCTTTATCAATACCACATTTTTTGGGGTTGTGCGCCATTTAGAAGCTGCATTAACAATGACTTAGAATAAATTTGAAATGAGGTTGCAAACATGAATTCCAAAATGCAATTCAAATTAAAGAACTGAAATTAATTAAAAGGAAAATGACTTAGATAGATAGATAGATAATTCATTAAATTCCACTTCCAAATCAATTTAAATAAAAAGTATCATTAAAACTCTTGAGTTTGACTAAAAATAGTAATGCTCCTATAAACGGTATGAACTAACACTTCTCTGCGTTGATTCAACTGCCACTTTCTACTCTCTGCAGTGCAGAACTTGCTAAGCAGATTTGCGGAGAGCTTGCCTGCTGTCGTTCATGTGTAACTGTGACTCGGGGGCCGTCTGTGGATGAGTCGCACCGAACATCTGCAGCAGATGAAAGGCTCTCTCACCATTCCCATGGGGCACTCTGCAATCCCCACTGTCATCCCCGGAGAGTCACGGAAGAAGGGGAAATTAGGCCAGCTCTAATCTACAGCCCTCCAGAGACCCAGTCTGAGCCTTGGCGAGTCAATCCAATCCAGGCTGGGCCAGTCTGGACCCTCTCCTTCAAAGATACCACGCACACAACTGCAGAAGTGGCTGGGAAGTTTTTAATAAGAGTCTGGAACTTTCCACTTGGGTTTCGTTCACACATTCAATGTGACGGGAAATAGGACAGCCACGGGGATGACACTGGTGGATGATTAAGACGCCTTGGGAATCGCCTCGACTGGTAAAAGATGCTTTTGGTTGATGTGGGGTATTAAGGAAGTTATTAGGAGATGCTTCACTTTCATTAGATGAAAGTTAGACAGGTCTGATAGCTGCGATTTGGGGAATGAGATGGTGCCGCTCTGAAATATAATACGTGTCTAACTTACTTAGCACTTTAAATTATATATATATAAAAAAAAATCTCTGCAGAGAAGACCAGCTTAGACTGGGCTGACGGATTGGTATAGGAGTTTTGGGCCAGTCTGGGCAAATATCAATGATTAGATCATCTATGTGTGGTTTAGCAGTATTTGCAAACATAAATATTTGGTTTTCTGTGATGTTCTTACAAAAAATAATTTATTATTCTGTTGAATTCATCTTATGCAAATATGTTAAGGTAATGTTATTAATGTTATCTAGCTGGCAGGAATAGATGAAGTTTTATCAAAAATGTGAGAAAACTATAGAAGAAAAAACTGTTTATTTAAAAATACTTTCATGCATAGGGATTAAAATGTTTCATTAGATTATGTCACAATATAAGGATAGTAATATTACTAAAATATTTTTTAAAAATGCAGAAAAAAGTTAAAAAGCATTATAATTAATAATCATGTAAATAAATACATGAAGTATTTATATAAATATGCTTTGTAGTGGGCTCGATGAAAATGGTGTAAAAAATAAAATAAAATAAATTAAAGTAAAATAAAAATAATAAAAAGTATAAAACAAAATAAAACAAAACCAAAAATTAAACCCTTATCGTTAAGCTTTAACCATCATGAATTTTCAGGCTGGGTTATGCTAATTAGTGCTGGTTTGATATAGGTCTAGGTAGGTCACCATGCATTGTATTTCCCAGCTGGTGAAGCTGGTCAACCAGTCTTATCTTTCTGGTGAAACAGGTTGACTAATGTGCTAATGTGCAGCTATGCTGTCCTGGGATGTAACTCTCCAGGTCTAAGAGTCCACAATTCAGGAATATTTTTTTACAATAGTTAACTTTTTAGACACATGAAGAAACAACAACAACAACAACAACAAAGCTAATGTTTAATCAGTGTTGGGGAAAGTTACTTTTAAAAGTAATGCATTACAATATTGCGTTACTCCCTAAAAAATAACTAATTTAGTTAATTACTTTTTATGAAAAATAATGTGTTACATTACTTTTGCATTACCTTTCCTCACCTGGGCTGGGCTTGCTTGTTTGTTTTTTAATAACAACAAAAAAAAAGTTATATTTTTGGCAAATGTAAAAGCACTTTCACACCAAAAGTGAAATGAATAAGCCTCAGGCTGAAGGAAATGCATATTTATGCCTGTACAGTAGAGGGCGCAGCTCAAACAAACCTTTCAGCTGTGCTGCCAATCTGGATTAAAGAAGAATAAGGGAGAAGGAAGTTCAACACTCTGGTTTCTAAATCTAATCTAGTCATTTTTGCTTATTAGTATTGTTGAATTAGATCATTGAAGGTCAGTCAACCAAAGACATTGGTTAATAAAGTGAGATTAAATACATAAAGTGTGTACAACATTTGTGTAATTTAATATAGTTAATTACTACAGGTTTGCGTAAAATTCTGAGATTGCATTTCACTGTTTTTATTCATTTTGAGGAATACTGAATGTTTTTGTGCAAGTGAGATGAGTAAATGCATGTTCACATTTAGTCTAGAACTACAATAACCATCATGTTCACACAGCGCACAACTCCTCCGCACTTTATTCCTCTCAACATGAGGACAGGAGAGCTGTCAGTCAATAAATGTGAAAAAGTAACTTGCGTTACTTATTTGAAAAAATAACTTCGATATTTTGTTGTAAACTGAAAAAGTAATGCACTACTTTACTAGTTAGTAAAGTAATCTGATTACATAACTCAAGTTACTTGTAATGTGTTACCCTCAACACTGTGTTTAATGTTACATTTTAGCAACTTTCGGACAGTTATTCCTTACAAAGAAATTTCAATAATTCATCTAGTAGTGAAAGGAACTTCAATACGACTATGAAGTGAGTTGAGTGTCTATGACGGCGATCAGGGCCACTGCACTGCAGATGTGATTAGAGAGTCTTTGTTCACTTCAGCTTAGCTCAGATCAGAGGTCAGTCCAGCATACGGGCAACAGCCCACAAAATGCTGTTTCAAATATTACTAGGTCATTTTCCACCAGTTCATTTCATTCTCAATACTCTGGACCACAATTCCGGAAACATTTGAATACTGTAAACAGCTTTAGCAGTGCAAAGGTGCTTCGTCGGTGCCATTTTTTCATGTGATACCCTTAATTACCTCTTCAGTCCATTGCAGAAAATAACGATGGCAATTCAGCTGTTACCAAACTAATGGAACGTTTCGGCGCCAGGAGGTCATAATCCTCAAAAGGAAGGGGGTAGGGGATAAAAAAAAACTAATCAACTCATAATACGAACGCTTTCAAAATGTTTTCAATTGGCTATTTGCAATTACTGCCCTAAAAAGTCCCCTCGTAAAGCACGACGCTGTTTTCATACATATGGCTGTTCGGGCTAATAAACAGAATTACCTCCAACCGCACAAGGTCGGACCTGAGACGGAGCTTGCAGTGATTGGAAGTGGGAAAATGAGAGCGTAATAGAAAGGCATTAATGTCCCTGACAGTGAAGTGATTAAACGAGACCGACATAGGAAGGCTTTTTAACGAGTGGAGAGGCAGTCGTAATTAAGAGCTAAACTCACACCGCTGAAATGTCGTCTAATTAAGTCCATTCTTTAATGCTGCCGTGTGCTCAGAGCCAGCCGGAGGAGAGACACTTTATGACTGCAGTATGTGGAGGATGTCGCATCCATTCATGCCACATTGGACGTCTTTGTTTCAGAATTGTCAAAAGGACACAGTCATTGATTCTTTATGTATGCATGTATGTCTTGAAACCTAGTTTTCTGATGCAAAATACAGCTCAAATCAGTTACTCATGAGATTACAATTACGACAAAAATAAATCTACAGTCATTTAAGTTGGACTTCAAGACTGAGCTGGATTGGAGTAAAGTTTGCCAAGACAGCTTTGTTTTAGCTGAATCCATGCAAATCAACAAGTAGAGGTTTTAAAAAAAAAAGCAGTAAAGGATCTCTAGCTCAGGTTTCATATAGATTTTTACCAATACTTTTCCCAGACTTCCCCAGACACAGTATGTCATTTTTGCTGCTAGAGGTCACATATTAAAAGCAATAACAAAACAAAAAGCGCTTTGTTGCTGTGAAAGAGCGGGTAATGATGGGAGTTGTCGTGTTCACCTCTACTGCCAATGAAAATCAATCCGACGGGACTCACAAATCATGTTCATGGATAAGGTAATGAAATAAAGTTTTATAACGTTATGTTTTACCACATGATTTTATTTCATTCTAATGAATTAGCTGCAAGTAACAATGTTTGATGGTAAATTACTACTCATACATGTCACTTTATTTATCTAATTAAATGGTGATTAAATGGTAACTCAGCACAGTTTTACGTGTTCAAAACAATCAATCATACTAAAAGTATATTTGAACGTACTAACAGCATTTGCAAAAAGGCTGACTTACTATTTATGTATAACACATACTGTATTTAATTACACTGCCATATATTTATAAACCAGACTTGTTAAACAGTGATAGGAAATGCCACACTGATATTGATCCTCGTTCTATTTCTCCTCTTGTCCCAAACTTTTTTTGGGTCATTTGATTCACCCATACCTTTACATTTCCTGCTGTTATATTTGACAACAGTGTGCTGTGCTAGACGCTACAACTACTACTTTTTCATGAGAAAAAAAATCGTACAAATTGTGACAAACTAAAATGAATGACAAGTTGTGTGGTTCAATACAAAATAAATAAAAACTGCAACTGTGTCAGACATAACTCCACACAGAGTATATAATGTCACATGACGTGAAGGATTGCCTGAACGTAATGAGTTTAACCATTATTATCAACTAAACCTATACAGTAATCTATTATACAGATATTTGTGACACAAATTTCTACTACTTTTCCAAAACCTTGTGTTTATTTTTTTTTTCTCCAAAACTTTTCAAGGCCTGGAAATTGCTATTTTAAAATTTCAATGACTTCTTCGGGTTTTTCATGACTGTACAAACCCTGCTAGTTGTGGTAATGGTGGCTTACCTAAAGGTATGGCCATGGGAATGAGGTAACCTCGCACTGGAGAACCAGGCTGCTGCTGTTGGGCAGGATCACTGGGGCTGAACAGGAAATGGGGCACAGAGACTGAAGGCTGCAGGGTAGGTACACCATCCACAAACTGGCTAGTTTGGGTTTTAGATGACTTCATCTTCACCCCTATATGAGGGAATGAAATTGGCAGGATCATGATCCACGATCTTATCATGATTCTTTTTCAAGTTTGTTTTTAAGACAAGTTTTACAAGTTACTAAAAGAAACAAAGAAAGACATACAGACCATTAATCATCACTTCTAATTAAAGGCCTTAAACTCACCTTTGACAGTCTCTACTACTTTAGGTCGTTGAGGTTTGGATTTCGGTGTTGGGGAGTTGAATCGAAGGTAAGGGCTTTTTTTGAGTGTGCGTCGATGACCCTCATAAAGACCTTTTCCATACAGTCTGGCCAGATACTCCTGATCATCCTGAGATTTTAGCACAACCGGCTAAGAAGAAGAAAAAAAAACACACTCAATTAACAAACTGTGTATCAAGATCTAAAATAACAAACATGGCATTTCATACTATGATGCACTCATATGTATGATCTATATGGCACATTATAAAAATATACACTCATATCTATAGGAAACGTAATAAACCATAGGTTTATTATGGTAAACAATAAAACATAATAACATAATAAACCATAAGTAAATATGGTAAACAATATTAACCTATCCATACAGTTATGGGAAATTACTACAATACTATACATTTATCATTATAATTTATTTGATTAAAAAACAGTAAAAACCATAATATTGTGACAGTGACACATAATATTATCGACAGCGATATTCTAAATACACACATATATGATGACTGCATGCTATAATACTGATGAGAACGTGTTTAAAAAGTAGAAAATTATAGCTTTACTTATATAAAGCGAGGCATAGCCGTAAGGATTTCATTTAGTTTAATCTAAAACGCATGGCAACCCCAGAGTGTTGCCAGCAAAATAACTCTCAACCTGTTGTAACTGTGTGCTCTGTTGTCTGGATTGACTGCACCTTTAATGATAGCAGCAATTAAATGCCTGAACAGCCTCCACACATAGTAACCTTCAGATAACCACTGGATGTGTTGCTAGGTTAAGAATCATCCACACAGACACCGGGCAACGTGGACAGCCATTAACAGGACCAGGCTTGTGCCAAACACAGATAAGACGAGCATGCCTCTCGTCTTCTCACTCTTTATTTTTAGCAAATTAGTGTCGGGGCAACATATGGGTGCTCAAAGCGCCTCATTTAGAGAAAATGCCACTGAGACGCAGAGAAGTACTGAACTACAATGTTTACATCCAGATGGGCCATTTTTGGAGTGTTGTAAGCTTGTCAGGTCACGGTGATAAGTAAACAACACATACAGGATTAAACACTGCAAACAAACAGGTTAGAAGATCCTACAATTCATTATCAGTTTCAATATAACAGACAGATGATTTGGACCACAGCCAAATAGCTAATTATAAAGCTCTTACGTCATATAATGTTAATCATAATCTGCTGCCTAGTGCCTATTATACAGAATCCTAACCAAAACGAAAGGGGATACAGTAAATCAGTGGGTTTCAAACTTACTGATGCCAGGGACCCCAAAATATGATGTTTCTTTTACAAGTGATCCCCTTCACATATATTTTAGCCAATATATGCAGTAAGAATACATAATTTAATAAGCATAAGTAGCTTTTAGAATAAGTTTTAATATCTAAATGGCATGTGTGAATCTGACCAAAACTAGTGATTTATGTTATTTTAAAGCCTACTATCTGGAATAGTCAGGATTATGCTGTCTAGGCAGGCAGCTCATTGGTACTGAAACAGAGCTTTAATATTTCATTATCAGGAGTTTGGTTGGTCTGTCGAATGTGTGAACACATTTTGAACAGCATTAGATAATACTGATATAATCCTTCTCACCGTCTCTTGCTTCCCTTCAGGTTTGGTTCTAACAGACAGATCGGGTTGTTTGCTGTGTGCCAGTGTGCTTTCTGCTTGTGTTCTCACTAAGCCTCTCAGAGAGGTTTTCTTGTCTGCCGCAGAGGCTTCACCTCCCCCTCTTCCTCTTCCTCCCCCTCTCGGACCAGCCCCACGTCCGCTCCTGCTCCTCTGGCCCTGCTGCACCACTTTAGCAACTGCAGCATCGCTCCTCTCTACAATCCTCTCAGAGTTCTCCCTTGCCAGCTCATCCTGCCAGGAGGGGGTAAAGAGGGACGACAAGACAAAGGGAAGGAGAAAGAGACAGAAGACCTTGTAGTCAGAAACACTTGAATTTGTGTTCAATAGATAGTGCTCGGCAAGTAATATAAACTTATATTAAAAAAAAAAAAAAATGCAGAAAAATTTGATGTGCTAGATGTTGCTTATGTATGGAAGCTTGTTTGTGCCTTGGAATAAAAAAAAAAATAAAAAGGTAACTGTGGCTTTATCTTGCTATTCTGGCTGTTATTTCACAACTGCAAGTTTATGTCTCACAATTGAGTTTATTTCTCAAATTTAGACTTTTTCTCACAAATGCGAGTTTACATCTCACAATTTTCAATTACAACTTTTTATCTGTTTTGAAGTTTTTCCTAACAATTGTGAATTTATAGCTCACAATTCAGACTTTTCTTGGAACAATACATAAAGTATTGAATAAAAACATCTCTGAAACATCTTTGTATTTGACAAATATTGCATTTAATTCACTTCATCTCTGATAAAGTATGCAAACACAGCATGAGTGTCACTATGGGAAGCAGAATGTGTCCGACTTTACATCTCAGTTTTCAGCTCCTCCCCGACTGCAAGCAGCAACTCTCGCCGATCGGCTACATCCATCCGCAGCCGTAGTCGAACACACCTAATACTTTTGCCGAATATTAAGTGTCCCCAACTAAGCAAGCCAAAAGACAATAGTTGCAAAGAACCCAAAAAATCCAAATTGTGTGCGAGATAAGTTGTAAAATTTCATGGCGGAAACAAGCTTCCGTATGGGATTTTTCAACCGTTTTATTGTCTGCCAGGTAAATAATCATAAACGTGATCACTTGGAAAAGAAATAGCAGACCTCTGCTCAAAGCAAAGCATAAGCAAAAGCAAAAAAGCATTAATGATTATTCAAATAATTTCCCTTTTAAAACAGTATTTCAGAGAACAAAGAACAGTGACAGATTGTGCAGAAACACCAGATTGTATCTGAAGGCAGAAAAAGAGACAAAATCTTTCAGTTTAGCTCACCTGAATCTCTTTGCTGAGTGTATTGATCCAGGCATCAACTGTCTTCTTTATCCTCAGCTCTTCACGGACATCTCTACAGGACAAGACACATGACAGGTCATCAACATCAACATCAAAGACACAAGAGAAAACTATTCATCTATAAACTTGAGCGACTTTTCTTGATTGTAAAGCTTGCTGTGTTGCTCTAGACATGTTTAGTCATTTTAGTGCTTTGTACGTTAGAGGTTCAGGGTCAATTTTCAGCTACTTTTAGAGATGAACTCACCTCGAGCTGTGAATTTAATTTAATATTTGGAAGGGAATGGACAAACAAATCTCCAATCATAAGTTAAATTGCCAAATAAAGCTAAATTAAAGGGTTAGTTCACCCAAAAATGAAAATTATGTCATTAATTACTCACCCTCATGCCGTTCTACACCCGTAAGACCTTGTTTTCTTTCATCTTCAGAACACAAATTAAGATTTTTTTTTAAATCCGATGGCTCAGTGAGGCCTGCATAGCCAGCAGTGATATTTCCTCTCTCAAGATCCATTAATGTACTAAAAACATCAATCATTTAAATCAGTTCATGTGAATACAGTGGTTCAATATTCAGTAAGCGACAAGAATATTTTGGTGCGCCAAAAAATAACAACTTATATTGTGATGGCCAATTTCAAAACACTGCTTCAGGAAGCTTCGGAGCATTATGAACCAGGAGAGGGGGAATGTCATTGCTGGCTATGGAGGCCTCACTGAGCCATCAGATTTCAACAAAAATATCTTCATTTATGTTCCGAAGATTAACGAAGGTCTTACGGGTGTGGAACGGCATGAGGGTGAGTAATAAATGACATTATTTTCATTTTTGGGTGAACTAACCCTTTAACAGAATCTAATTAGATTGATGGTGTGCAGTGCATGAAATGGAGATTTAAATTACCGTTCAAAAGTTTGGGGTCAGTAAGATTTTTTTTAAAGAAATGAATAGGCCTAATTTTATTTAGCAAGGATGCATTAAATTGATCAAAGTGACAGTAAGTAATTTCTGCTTCAAATAAATGCTGTTCATTTGAACTCTATTTATCAAAGAATATAAAAATAATCAGTTTCCACAAAAATATTAAGCAGTACAGCTGATTTCAACATTGACAATAATAAGAAATGTTTCTTGAACAGCAAATCAGCATGCTAAAATGATTTCTGAAGGATCATGTGACACTGAAGACTGGAGTAATGAAAATTCAGCTTTGCCATCACAGAAATAAGTTACATTTTAAAATATATTCAAATAGAGAACTGTATTACTGTATTTTTAATTAAACAAATTAATGTATTCATTTCAAATCACATTTATGGTTTCAAAAGTACTAAATATCTTATCCAAACAATACTGACTTACTGTAAAATGTATTTGGGAAAAAAGAAAAAAAAGCAGTCATTTATTGGTTGTGTATTCCAATAGCTTGTTATTTTTTTTTTTTAAAAGGGCTATTGATATCAGCAAAAATTCTATATCACTGGATTCAGTTGAGTTCTCTCAGAGATATTTTTTTTCTCAAAATGTGGAAGTGCATGCATCCAATCTTCAATCATAAAAAGAATTTCTACATCTTCTAAATTAACTGAATGGATTGGAAACCAGCACTGCCGTGCAGTGCATGAAATGTTGGCATAAACAGAGACAAAAACACAGTTAGCTGGACTTCTGTGAGTTGTTTTTTTTTCACGCCCTGAGTGTCTGAGGTCCCCAATCCCAATGAGGGACGACATCTGCAGACAGAGCTAATCTAAATGTGGCACACTGCGTTTAAATACGCAACAGTCTTCCAGCGTTTCTCCGCTGCACACATTATGCTAATGCCCTGCTGTCTATTGGCCTGTTAGCCCATCTCTGCAACACTTATTGCACTGTATAAATCACAGAGATGAGGAGACGAGTGACAATCCCAGCATGCCGTCCAACTGCTGCTCTGAACCACCAACAGCCAATGTATCTAATTCTTGCTTCCATTTTCCTCTTTTCAACTCTGAATTTCTGTTTAGAGGGTTTATATGAACTGAAAAAGGAAGTGTGTGCTTGTGTGGGTTTGTTTAAGGACACACTAGAGTTTGTGCTACAGTATGTCAAAAACAACTGCAAATCCACTAAAGGGATGTCATAAGGAAATGCAAGAGTTTCTGAACGTGCACCACTACATATTTTTAAAACTGTCTGTCTTAAAGCTAATTTAAAAAAAAAAAAAAAAAAAAAACGTGTAACAGCATTATGGAAATGTAACACTCATGGCAGGATGCCCAAAAACAGCGATGAGACAAGATGCAACAATCAATGACGTTCATCTAAATGTGTCTGGTTATAGCAACAAGAATTTATAAACAATGTTTTAGAAAGGATTTTGTCGAGCAGCTGAAGCACATCACATTGTCAGCATGCTAATTAAAGTAGCTAAAAAAATAATACAAACTATTTATTAAGAAAAGTAATAACAATCCTATCAATAATATGATAATAATAATATAAATATTAAATAATAATAATAATACTTATATTTATTTTAAACATTTTTATTTAAATATTTAAAAATATATACAACTCATAAAAATAAAGTTACTTTGTTTTCTCATTTATTGACTTTTCTCGACAGCTTGACAGCTTTCCTGTCCCCATGATTAGAGAAATCATGAGTAAGTGCCGCAGCGTTGTGTGCGCTGTGCAAACATGATGCTTATTAGTTCAAGACTAAATGTGAGCTGTAGACTAAAAAGTAGTTCTGGACTAAATGTGAGCATGAATTTACTCATCTCACTTGCACAAAAACAGATTCAATATTCCTCAAAATGAATAAAAAGCAGTGAAACACAAACTCAGAATATTAGGCAAACCTGCAGTAATTTTTTATGTTAAATAATACAAATATACTTTATGTATTTAATCTCACTTTATTAACCAATATCTTTGCTGCTGAGCTTCTACGATCCAATTCAACCATATTAATAAGCAAAAATCACTTCAGTCAAACATCAGATTTGTGTTTAATTTTTTTAATTTTAATTTTTTTTTTTTTATTGCTAAAGTTAGTATTTACCTTTCTTCTCCTGCATTCTATTCTTCTACAATCCAGAATGTCAACACAGCTGAAAGGTTTGTTTGAGCTGCAGCCTCTACTGCACAGGTATAAATATGCATTTTTTTCTTCAGCCTGAGGCTTATTCATTTCACTTTTGGTGTGAAAGGGTTTTTAAAAAGTAACTAAGTAACTAAATTAGTTACTTTTTAGGGAGTAACGCAATATTGTAATGCATTACTTTTAAAAGTAACTTTCCCCAACACTGCATACAGGTGAGAAAAATATATTGTAAATATATATATATATTTTTATTAGGGCTGTCGATTTTATGCATTAATTAGATTGATTAATTAATTACTATACAAAAAAAAAAAAAAAACATGTTAAAATTATTAACACCTTTAACGCACTTGCCCCACTCCAGACTTGGCCATCTGACATTTCATACAGTTGATTGATGACAAATATGATGCAGGACAACAACTGATGCGTGATGGAGCCAATAAAATATAGTTAGAATGTCCCTAAAATTCAAGTTTTTGTCTCATATTTACATCATATGAGTTAAGCAATATCACACGAGTAATAAGCGCAATATCACATGAGTGCTGTTTTTCTTTCCAGAATAGCACAGGTGCAAATGCGATACTGATTTTTAACAACAGTTCAATAAATTAGAAGTTAATGCTGTGTTATTTTAGACATAATATTGTCTGTTTTGCTAAATTTTGCCAACGAAAATATAAAGACAAAGCAGAACTGTTCATTTCAGAGCAACACACAGCAATGTTTCTTTTCTGAATCCTTTTTTTTTTTTTTTGAACCAATAATTCAATGGACCATTCATAACGAGAGCCACTTACTTCACTCCTGAATCAATCAGCTGTTTGAACGAATCGAATGAATGAATGAATGACTCAATGGCTGCATCCGAAAACCTATGCAGCTGACTTGTTGTCTCGCTGCAATGACTTGTAAGGCAGCATTTCTCGGTCTCGGTCAGACTTCTGAGGCAGCGTAACAGTTTAATGATCTACAGCAAAATAGAGCGAGCTTTGGTAAGAACAAAAAATATTTAATTACTACAGTAGTAATTTCTCGCTAGAAATGACATCAAAAGTGGAAAATGTTGGTCAAAAATTTACATTTATACACAAACTGACCAGCAAAAGCAACTTTCGGATGCCATCTTTATTTTTCTAGTTCAACTGTGACAGAATGAAACGCACAAGAATGTGGGATGCCAGAAGCAGTGAAGGATACATCTATGCTGCCTTCAAAAAAAATCGATCAGATAAAGGCATCTCAGGAGATAGGAAGTAGTGCTGGGCGGTATACCGGTTCATACGGTATACCGTTTTCAATTACGAGACCGATATGTATTTTTCAAAAACCGCTATACTGGTGTGTAGCTGAAACAGCTGCTGTCTCTATTCAATGGCCATGAAGCGCAATGTAGAGCGTATAGAGAGCGGACTTCTATTAACTGCATACCCTTCTTACACAACTTTACAACACAATAAATAACTCACAAAACGATCTCCCTTTAATACTGCAAATACCACGTAGAGCCATTTGATTTCCGCGATGCAGAAAACACGGATGAAATTACGGAATTCAGTCACAAATATAACTTACTGTATAAAGCTGAACGTCACAGAATTTGGCAATTTTTGGATTAATAAATCAAAAGTCTGGCTGTACAATGAATCGGACGTACTAGTGTCTGTGAATGTTTGAATGCTAAAAAAGACTGCTATTGAAATTTGAAGTCTGTATGAATGAGCGCCGCATTTTCATATACTACTACGCGTTGATTTCAGTGTCTGCTGTCTTACTCACTACACACATGAACTTCATCTGCAGAGCTGCTCTTTATGAACATTTCACTGTTTAATTTGATAAAACTATCGACATTTGTCGTATCATATACACAGGAAGTCAAAGGTCTTCACGACCCTGTCAAAATAAAAGTTCAGTATAACTTGAAATAACAGAAATATACTATTGTACAATTGAGTACTTCGATTAATAGAGATAATAATAATCATAATAATAACACCGTTTATTAAAACACAAACTCAGAAGGTCTTCATTGAAATGACAGAAATTGCACAGTAAAAATGTAGCCTACTTATTAATAATATTAATTTAATTAAATGATTTGATTACATTTTAAACTAAATTATTAGCTTTATGAACTGATTTGATTACAATTTGATTGTCCTTACAGTGTTTATATAATATATTCCCTATACTCCTGACAGTAAAATATGCCAAAATAAAGGTCTAGTGCAAAAAAAACGTGACATACCGTGAAACAGCCAGAATAAAAAATAAATTAAAAAAAACGTTATAGAGATTTTTGGTCAAACTGCCCAGCACTAAATAGGAAGTGAAGCTAACAATGGATTCGAACGTGCCTTGAAATGTGTCCTCCAAGGCAGCATTTTTCAGTTTTCAGGCACAGCCCATGACTTACAAGACTTTAGTTTCTTATTTAGAGTATAATTTAATTTAAAAAATATATATAATTTCATATTCCCATATATATATATATATATATATATATATATATATATATATATATATATATAAATCATTAGGTATAGTTCATCCAAAAATAAGAAAATTCAGCCATCATTTACTCAACCTCATGGTCCAAATTTTTTGAATAAATTCTATCAAATAAAATATTTCTTTCTGAAGCTACTTTTTGTCTATTTGATGCTCTACACAATAATGACTTTAAACTATCTTTTGGGGCTAATTTGTCAGCCAAATTTGATGTGTGATTAATTTGCGATTAATTAGATTAATTAATCGCCACATCATGTAATTAATTAGATTCAAAATTTTAAATTGATTGACAGCCCTAATTTTTATATTAATAATAATAACTGATAATTTAGTCAGTTATTCATCCATACCTACCACTGATCAATGAGAATTACAACCTGACATTGCTTTTTTCACACCATTAAAACCTATCAAACGTCAAATGTATAAGTGCGATTAGGAAGAAAGTTTAGATTGTGATATTACACAAACAACGCAACATAAAGAGAAGCCTCCCAATGGAGCCAGAGCCAAGAGCCTTGTAGAGATGCTGATGCGAAAGAAGATGTTTCAGTGGCAGAGCAGCACAGATTCAGCCTTGCTGAGCCTGGGCTGAGACCTACAACAGCTGGCCATAAAAAAACAGAAAGAGAACAAAGCTCTACTGATCCTTACCCAACATCCAATGGACCCTGTCCACAAACACATACACAAAGAGTTAGCCATAGAAAAACAGAGGACACAAGGACTCACTGATGCACGGACACACACAGCTGCCCGCAAAATCTCACAAGCCGCTTTCGTCACAAACAGGCTCTGAGATGAAGGCCCTGGCTACCCATAAAAGCCTTGTCACAGCGCAGATGCCTCCCGTGTGTCTGCTGAGCGTCTGCCGTGTGATGGATTCGCCTAATCAGATGATGCTTGAAGACACTTGTGATTCCAAATGGAGCACAATTGATTCGAGCGGCGAGAATGACCTTCAATTAACCTCTTTAGACGACCCAGCATTTTTTTCACCGTTCTTCAACTGAGCCCCTTTAAACTCCTTATTATCCAGTAAATTTGGGCTTCTCAGGAGAGGAAAAAGTGGAAAATGAGCCTTAAAGACTATTTAGCACCTCGCTTTATTCACATTCCCTCCACAAAAATGGAAAAATTCATGACAGATCTGGAGAGAACGAAATGAAAGCATGTAAAAACTTGGGTGCCAGAAAAAGATAAAAGCTTTGATTACTGCTGATCGGCAAATATCAGAACAAGAGTTATGAGTGTACTGAGATTTTCATTTAAAGAGGGTTTAAGCATGCTTTTGCAACAAAATCATATTATTGATTGAAATATTTCCATTTCCAATATAAACAAATATTAGAGCACATATTATCTTGTTCTAGTTAACAAAGCAAGCTTAGCCAGTTAGTTCTATGCTAAGAAAGTAGACTAAGCTGTTAGCTTCATAGTCAAAGGCTAACTGAAAACACAAAGAAATGGAAATATTTTAGACCATATTTGACTTTGTATTATTATTTGATCGGTGATTGGTAATTAAATGTGCAAAAAGACATCATGTTAAATTTGCAAGTCATTTTAATAAAAAAAAAAAAAAAAAAATCATGGTTAAGAATAAATAGAACTATAAAGCAATTTTATACCTACTGTATAGAAAAAGTTGTTATTTATGTATGATATTTATGTGATCAAAAGTGACAGACATTTATATTAATGTTAAAAAAGGTTTTTATTTCAAATAAATGCTGTAAAAAAAACATTTTTTCAAACTCAAACAGTCCTGAAATGTTTTTTTCACGGTTTCCACAAAAATATTTAGCAATGGTTTTCAACATTGATAATAATATGTTGTTGAGCAGCAAATCATCATATTAGAATGATTTCTGAAGGATCACGTGACACCGAAAACTGGAGTAATGAAGCTTTACAACCACAGGAATAAATTACATTTTACAATATATTCAAATAAAAAAGTTATTTTTTTTAATTGTAATAATATTTCACAATATTACTGTGCCTTGATGAGCATAAGAGACTTCTTCTGAGACATATTTTTGAATGGTAATGTACACACTTTAAAAAAGAATTGTTGGTTTAACTTAAAAAAAGTAAGTTACCTGGCTGCCTTAAAATTTTGAGTTCATTGAAATTAAAAATTTTAGTTAATACAATGAAGACAACTGATTTAATAAACAGAAACTTAAAATATTATGTTATCTAAACCACATTAATTATTGAAGTTGATTTGACGAAAGAAAAAATGTGATAAATCATGAAAATATTTTTTTACAGTGCAGTAGATCTTCACACTTACAGATGACGCAGTGCCAACAGAAACACAGCATAAAACGATTTGTAATGTATTGCTAAAGTACAGTAAGATCAAAAGCAAGTAAAAATAGAAGAGAAATGATTTTAAAGTTGGGAAATAGTTTACACAATATCAGGAATATAACTCTAAAAATCAAGACTATACCAAATAAAACTTTAGCAAGCATCAAACCCAAGCACTTGGTCTCTGATGAACGATAAAAGCACATAATCTCTGAGGTTAATAACGGATGTAATTCTCAGAGTAATTACCAGAATCATTAAGCACTCTTTGAGGAGCAGTTGACACAACTACCAATTACGTAACTTGATAATAAGTCTTTTCCTCCGAAAGTTATGATGTAAGCCGACGGGAAACTTGAACATAATACAGGTTGAACTTGAAGCCTCAGCTACTGACGGAAAGAAGCCATAACGATTATCAGTGTAGATGGCAGGAAACATCAAGAAAGTCAGTTTGAAGCAGCGATAGGAGTGATAAATCTCAATACTGACTCAGAAACCCAAAGTCTCCGCTATCTGTTGAATTATGCAACACCCTTCATGAGATTTTCAGCACGTGGGATAATTACAATTACAAAGTCATTGAAACTCAAACTGAGAAAATATTGCCTTTACCCAAGTGTGAGCGGTAACTTTTTCGGAGGGGGGTCACGGTGCATAATGAAGGGGAATAAAAAAAGATCTGAAAGTTTCACGTTTGCAAATGCCCTCATTAATATTTCACCGCGATGGATGGCGGGAATAAAATCGAACTTCAGACTCGTTTTGCAGTGTCACTTCCTCAAATGAATGAATCCATCAAGCCCTGCACATAAAGCACGACGTGAAACGCTCTCTCGCTGCGGCGCGGGTGGCGTGGGCTAAACCGGTGAACGGGGGAGAGCAGAACAGCATCTGGCACCTCAATCCGTGCGACCTTTCAGCAGAGGAAAAGATCAAAGCCATTAGAGCAGGGAGAGGCAGCCGCATCAATCAGCGCGTTTGTGTTTTCATGCACACGCAAGTATTAGGAGCTGGGCTGATTGCAGCTGCCATTTTGGAGACAATTAACATTGAGGCTGACATTTCGTTTGAAGAGTTTGAATACTGAGACGAGTTTGAGAGGTGTCGGAGAGGGACCGCCGAGCCAAGAAAAGCAGACCCCACCGTTTGTTGGGCAGTGGTGAAGCCTTCAGCTTAAAACAAAAGCAAGCACAATGACATCAAAACAGTCGCAAAATCATTCGTGTTAATTCAGAACACATCGGACAATCAGTCCAATGTGTTCAGACTAAATAATATTTATTATTATTATTATAAATATAATAAATGTATTATGTTATTAATAGCATTGATTATTATTATTAATAGCATTGATTATTGTTGTTGCTATTGATGATGATAATAATAATAATAATAATAATAATATAAATATAATAAATGTATTGTTATTATTATCATTGATTTTTGTTGTTGCTATTGATGATGATGATAATAATAATATAAATATAATAAATGTATTATGTTATTAATAGCATTGATTGTTGTTGTTGCTATTGATGATAATGATTATGATAATAATAATAAATCTCAACAACAACAATCCATTATTAAAACAATCAAATCTGTTATTATGAGATATCCGAAATTATTAATAATAAAAAATCTTCTTATTATTATTAGCTATTATTATTATTATTATCAATAGCAACAACAATAACCAAAGCTGTTATTATTATTAGCAAGTGAGTAATCCAAAATATGCTGTAATTAACAACAACAACAATAATAATAATAATAATAATTCGCAACAAATTATTACAACAATCAAATCTGTTATTATTATTAGAAAATGAGACATCCAAAAATTGGCGAAATTATTAATAAAAATTCTTCTTCTCATTATTATTATTATCATCAATAGCGACAACAATAACCAAAGCTGTTATTATTATTATTATTATTAGCAAATGAGTAATCCAAAATATGCTGAAATAAATAAAAATAATAATAATAATACTAATAAATCGCAACAACAACAATCAATTATTACAACAATTAAATCTGTTATTAGAAAATTGATATTATTCTGTTATTAGAAAATGAGACATCTAAAAATTGGAGAAATTAATAATAATAAAAAATCTTCTCATTACTATTATTATCAATAGCAACAACAACCAAAGCTGTTATTATTATTAGCAAATAAGTAATCCAAAATTAATTATTATTATTATTATTATTATTATAACCTATTTAAATCTAATTAAAGGTTTTATGTGAGCTTAAATGTTGCTGTCTCTAGGCACAAATGCAACTTTTCAGTCCAAGTAGACTAAAAATTACAAAAAGGTAAATTAGAAAAAAAGAGACAGAAGAGACAGAAGCATTTTCACTAGTAGCCTCAGACTTTTCTTTACCCCACTGTGAATCGGTTGAACGCTAATTACAATATTTTAAAATATTTGGGCATCAAAAACGGTTCCCTGTGATCTTTCCAGCACTGACGTTGCACTATGCCCGAGGAAAACGAGACCACTGCTGTTCTTTCTGCTTTCACAGCCTCCGCATCATATAACAGACAGCAGTCCTGGGGCGGCCTTCTCCATTTCAGATTTTAAACTGCTGCTTTAGCACTCTGCTGCTGCCACGTCTCTATCTCTCTGTATCTCTGGAAATGTGCATGATGTAGGCAGCGACTATGGCTCGTGGTGTATCACAAGCCATTAGCTGCTCTGTGCCTGAGGTAATGTCAGATTGAGAGCAGGCAGAATAGTAAGATTGAGTCTGACCTCCTGCTATAAAGCGTTACTACTCTCCAAGAGATGTGGTAAAGCAGACTCTACCCCAGCAAAAACATCACTCTAACCGTTTCACCTGGCTCTAAGCGTTATGCGCTTTAAAAGCTGCAAACAAAAGCGAACTCATAATTCACAGTGACATAATCTCCTGGTGGTGAGTCTCTATCGACGACACCATGCTGTGAACAGGGTTCAGGTCTGACTCCACTGACCTAAATACGAAATCATCACACCTACACTCAAATGTTGTTATTCTTTATTGTGAAACACAAAAGCAGACATTTTAGATGACTTCACGCAGAAAAGTACAACAAAAGTAGTCCATAAGACTCTTTATGCATATATTATGCAATATATTCTAAGTCTTGTGAAGTCATATTGTGTGCGAAACAAACCAAAACTGAAATCATTATAGGATTTTTTTTCCCCCATTCTGTTCCACAAAATGCTATCCTATGAAATGGAGGAAATATCATGATTTTAGTGGCTTTTACATTAAAATATTATATTAACAAAATATTAAAAATGATTACAATTATTGGGAGATATGCAAGCCAAAAATTGGGCCATTTCTCAGAAAATATTTGAGACATTAATGATTGATATATTGCAAATATAATGCCCAATAACTATACTCACTTTCCAATTAACAGAAGTGTCTAAAATATCAGTCTATCTGAAATTAGTTAAAGAAAAAAAAAAAATTAAGTTTAAATTCCTTTTCTGAATGCTGTTTTCTAATTTATTATTATTATTATTGGTTCATTTCAGTCATTTTTTGGATGTCTCATTCACTAATTCACTAAAGTAATTGTTGTTTAATAATTATTTTTTTTAAAATCTATTATTATTAATGTTATTGTTATTATTATATAAATATAAAGATCCTACAAAACTGGAATCTGAAAAAATAAAATGTTCTTCATTTTTTGGAGATTTTTTAGCCATGAAACGTCATTATGTGAAAGATTTGCGTAAATCTTTTTCACAAAAAAAAAAACGGCATATGGTTTGGATGTGACGGTGAGTAATCTATCACAAGTGTCTCCTATCTATCACGAAAACACAAAAGAAGACAAAAAGATTGGTGATGGAAAGATAACGTGAACCAATTGCCTAAAGATTAATACAGCCACAAAAGCTATAATTGCAATATTCTTTTTAAAATAGCGAGCAGTCAAATTTGATTAAAACCCCACGCGGCTGACAAACGTGCTTGCCTTTTTGTTAAAACTGTTAATATAATATTCTGTGCCGGGTTTAATGTGATGCCAGAGCTGTTAACCTCAGGTGGGTACCGTGCCCTGCTCTCAGAGGTGATGTTTACATGATGAATATATTGGAATGGAGCATCGCTTTGGCAGCATCTAGGTAGAGACCTCCACTGACAGATGCCAATCACAGTGATGGTTCCGTTTGGCTTAGCCCTTTCCTGCCTGGAGTGTGCTCTGAGGCCAGCTGTCAATCAAAATCTCATACCGGTTCACCGCCTCAGAACGGCCTAACTTTGAGAAGCATGAAAACATGCAGAAGTTAACCAGCAGCACTCTCAGAGGCACAGGAAAATTTGCTACTGTGCTACACTTTACGACTAGCAATTTCTTGTGGCAGAATTTTCCCCAATGTCAACAATGATACTCATGAGAAATCATAAATAAAAGAAAAAACTAAAAGCCTACCCTTTACAAAGTACTGCGACAGTACCATGGTTCAGTGATTATTTATTCGTATACCATGGAATTGAACTAAAACTGCACGGTATTACCACTGGTGTGGTACTTTTTTGTACAAGGACATATCATACCTGTTTTTCGACAGTGCCTCTAACTGCGTGTGAAGTACTTCTCCATCTTTGGCTCTCAAAATGGCTTCCAGGTTTTCTTCTAGAACCTTCCTGCTCTGCCTGACCTGCCTCAGGACCAGTCCTGCATCCTCAAACATCGATGTGGGTGGCTGGATGCTCTTCAGAATGCTGGGTCTGTTTAAAGGAGCATCCCTGACGGCAATCACATCAACCGGCTCTGAGGGCTGCGAGAGAGGAGGAAAGATTAAGAGATATTGGATGCATTTAAATGACTGTGTATATTTTGAGGGGGAAAACAAACTGTGTTTGTAATAGTGCCGCTCCAGAGAAAAAATATGATAAATATCTTTAATGGAATGCTTCTATGAGCCATTAGAGGTGAGCACTGTTGTTCTGTTTTTTTGGTGGTGTTGTTTTTTTCCAGAGGCATTCGGAAGCATTTTCAGGACTCAACAATCAGGATTTTTTTCTGCTGACAGGCCAGTAGTTCAGATCTTTATTTGCTCTGCCAAAATTTTCAACAGTCTCTCTACAAAACAGATCTTATTATTACTAAACAGTTGACTTGTGACATATAATATATTATATTTAATTAATAAAGCTATTAATTAAATATGAAGTGTTTTTTATATATAATTAAAACTTTACATATTCTCCTATTATAGTTACAAATTCACACTTTACTAGAAAATAATGGCATATGGTGACATATTTTACAAGTTACAAACTATTTGAACTGATGCTTCTATTACAAACGATTCTTGAAATTCCAACAAAACTCCATCTATCCATATGTTTAAGTTTGCAAAGAATAAACACATATACATGTAACAAATATATGCAATAAAGTGACAGTACCGCCAACTGCCCCTGATTTTTCTCATGCTACTGTCAAGAATGATCACTGCTCACTGAAACTGTATTGTATTAAAGTCTCGTATATTTATATCATATTATATCTACTCAGTTGCGTGTTTTGATCCTGAAAATGATGTGAAACATGTGATGTGATTCAAGAAAATACTAGCCCTGTGCAAATTTCGTCCTGAACCGCTGCGTCTTTCCCTGTAGTATACGTGTCACGTTCCTTCTCGGCAAGCACAAAAGTGGGCAGCCGAGGGTCCTTGGCTGTCTCTCCCTCTCATCCTCTCCTGAATATAAATCTGTCAGAGAGCTCCATAAATCCATTACATGGGCCGGCAGATGCTGCTCTGGCAGGCTCGCCTTGACGAGGGACTCTCTAACCTCAACCCTGTGCTCCTGTCAAATGTTCAGCTACAATGGAGGCGCTAGAATACTATTAATCAGGCGCTTCGATAGATTTTCTTACAGCAGTACTTTCTGTCCTCATAATATACTGAGCGATATTAAGCAAAAGGGGCATATGGGGCACATTCACAAGACATTTACGAGATAAACGGTCAATTATATGACAGAGTGAGTTTGTTTGGTTCAAGTATGCAGTGTGGTAATTCACATAATTCAACATTTTGAACACACGCGAATTGGAATCAAAATCGGTGGATGCAATTATTGACGTGGGCAAAAGAAAGAGAAACAATCCTAACAAAAATTTGCTGCGGCTGCATTTGGGAGGGGTGCCGCACATTTATTCTGAAGCCCAGGTGTAAACGAGTGATAACACTGATTTATCGAGGCAGTCTCTGAATAACAGCAGGGCTGAAATTGCAGGATACAAAAAGTACAATTGTGTCGTTCTGTTGTTGTGGATGGAAGCTGCACAGAGGAGAAGGCTCGTAAACCTGGAACTGCAGAGGATGGGGTTGCCATGGGAACCTACCATGGAAATGGGGGTTGTGGAAGGAGGCGGGGCCGTGGCGGAGGGGGCGAGATGGCTGCTCCCGCTGCTCTGGGTCGACTTGGCATTCTGCACAGGCAATGCATCAGCAGTCTGGAAGGACATGGATCGAGATGAAGAGTCTTATTTGCAAACTACAAAATTAAGTTTAGACTTCACATATATGCAGAAGAAATTGAGTAATTAAATGCTACGTTTTAGCACCAGAGGCAAATTGTGGTACCTATACAACACTTTTTTTATTCACAAAATGGACAAAATTATAGGATATTGCTAGCAGGCACATAACAGCGTGCAATGTGAGTGACATTCCATTAAAACAGGCCAGACGGTGAGACTAGTGACTTGGCTTCCTCAGTTCGAGAGAGAGAGAGAGAGAGAGAGAGAGAGAGACAGAGACAGAGACAGACAGCGCCTCTCTGACAGCGGCCAAAGAGCATTCAAATCCTGCATCCTCAATTATATGCTAATGTGTCATTTGCTGTATGTTACATTATTCTGGGCTGATGGAATTTTTCAGCCGCAAAAGACGTGCCTGGAAACTCAATAGCTTATTGGGAGAGCGAGGGTGACAGTAATGGATGGAAACAGGCAGTGGCACATTTGGTAAGAATGAAGAGGCACTGTAATTTATTAGTGTGGGTGGCAAAGGGAAGAAACAATTGAAAAAATTGGTGTCTGGTCAGTGAGACACGAATGTCTCGGTTCGGTGTCTTGGCTTGATTTCATCAGTGGTCCCTCTCCAATTATATTAACTCGATCCGGAGCTCAACACTTGGGCCATTGGGCCACTTTAAATGAACAGAAACCTGCTGATCAAGTGCAGGAGTTGGACAGGGCAGTATGATTGTGTGTATATATATATATATATATATATATATATATATATAGGCGTGTAACGGTATGCATTTGTTCTGAAGCGTCACGGTTTGGACGTCACGGTTCGTTGCATACAGTCAGACGACGAATACAGTCAGTGACAGCCGATCCACACTCCAATCCAGAATGGGGTATGTAAGGTAATGCAATGCTGTTTGCTAACCATCATAACTACAAAAAGCACAAAAGAAGAAGCAGAGAGGATCGATGCATAGATTTGTTTACGTGTAATCTCTCAACCAGTGTTTCAAATGCGGAAAGACATCAATAAAACAGTTTGAGAATAATATCTCACATAGCATTGCATTTATCTCAGGCAAGTCATTTATTGTCCACATGTTAGTTCACTAGAGAAATGAACTCAGGGAGCATTTTATTATTTATATACGCACTATATTAGCTTATATATTCAATATATTTACTTTACCTGTTAGTAATGTCTTAATTATTTAATATATGTTTAAATAACTTGAAAACAAGTAATGAAAGTAATTGTGTAAATGATCATACAGTATTTCAAAAATAATTTGGAGTAAAAAAATAAGTGGAAAATAATTTTATAATTAGATTTAGAAATTAATGCAAAACCTGCCTTATGTGCAATTTACATGTTTATTTTTTATTTTAGTGTTGATTATTATATCTAAATATAAACAGCAACTGAATTTAATAGTTTGGGCTGTTGTTAATTGTAACCTTTAATATTATAGTAATGTGCAAGAAAGGGCTCCCTATATATTTACCGCATTAGCTGGGATAGATTTTTTTATCCTTAAGAAAATGTTAATTATAATTAAATTTATTTAAAGAGAGAGCCACAATTTTTTCAAAAAGAAGAAAGAAAAAAGAAGCAGTTTTATGTTTAGTTTTCTCCCCCCTGCTTTACCGAACCATGACTTCAATACCATTACACCCTATATATATATATATATATATATATATATATATATATATATATATATATATATATATAAAGAGAGAGAGAGACAGACAGACAGAGAAATAGATAGATAGATAGATAGATAGATAGATAGATAGATAGATAGATAGATAGATAGATAGATGAGACTACTTTGTCTGTATGCTGAAAAATATATATCACAGGCTGAATTTTTCTGCAAAGCCACTTTTTAGCCATCGACCTGTTTAAGAATATTGACAAATTAGTACAAGACAGCAATTTGAGTTTTAATTGGTTTGGCCAAGACTGATAATGCCACTGCAGAGATCCATTCTAGTAACTAAACCAAAAGCAGGACTATCAGAGTGTGAAAGTTAGCATTGATTTCTGAAGCTCTCACCTGCAGTAGACACCTCATCTCATTTTTAAGCCGCCCCAGATCCTGCAGCATCTGACTGGCTCTTTGTACAGCCGAGCTGGATGACGCCACATGTATATGTTCTCCATGGTTCCCCTGTTCGTTCTGTGGATTCATGAAAGCTGGTTCTTCTAGTTGTGTACTTCTAGTAAGAGCAGCAGATGCTTTAGGTGGTGACTGGCTTGTCCTGAGAAAATAAAGGCAGCAAAAGGTCAAATTTCTTACATTAGGTGCATTCATACATGAAAGAGTTTCAAAATTCCACATTTTCCAAACTATCAGTATAATTCAATGTAGTGCACCATGAATTACCATATGGAGTTCAGCTAAAGGACACTGAGGTCGTCCACCTTATTCATCAGAGGAGGATGAGCACACACCCTGAAACACTGCCGCAGGACGTCGGCTAATCTGTCCTATGCTCGCACTTCCCGCTGTCTGTCTGAACAGCTCAGCGTTTACACCACATTTCGCATGAGCAGTATCAGGCGTAAAACTCAAATCAGCTCAGATTGAAGCTGAAATATGTGTTTATACTGGCACGGCTGTGCACTGTAATGAAGGGGCCTGAGGGCCCTCAACTGAAGGGGTTCATTGGGTTCCAGCCAAGGGCTTTTAGTCTGGACTGTTTTCACAGTCTTGGGTTTGCCAGTCAATCTAACGTTACTGTGAAGGCCATTTCTCCAACACTGCAGTGCTTGTCTAATGTTGCAGCAATTAATCAGATGCTGACTGGTTCAGTTTGCCAAGATCATGCTAACCAATTTTAAATGATACAAAAGACACTTTTCAGGCAGATCGCACCTACTTTCCTTGACATACTGGGAGCAAAAGAGGTTATTTAAACAGGATGTTAAAATCTGGTGCAGGTTTGCAAATCTTGTTGGGTGAATCTCACAAAAACATGTTATATTTTACCTCAAAATGAAAAGAAATCAAATAAAAAAGTAAGCTTTATGTAAATAAAATAACGCTTATATGTATGTCGATTAAGAATTTTTGCATTGTGACATTATTGTTTAGATAATTAAGCACCTATTTTCCCAAATTCTGAATTGCTTTTAATATGTGGGTGACATGCCACCTGGACATGTCCTTCAAAATAGCTGAGATTCAGCCCATGAAATTCTTTCCATCTGATTCTGAAGAGGCAGGATCAGTGTTGGTCTGAGTGCTAAATGTCGTCCTGTGGGTTAATATGGGTTTCGTGTTTCTCTGATTGCTTTTTCCCACAGGTTGGCTCTTATCTCCTTGGACAGGATTTTTTTTCTCCTTTCCTTTTTTTCAAGGATCCACATTTTCTTTTAAAGCCACAGTGAGAAAGGAAACCTGTCATGTGAGAATGCACTCCAAGGAAAATAAAGTGCTGAGCTTGATTACTTTATTTAGAGTGAGAAGCTGGTGGCACAACAAAAAGGAGAAGGAAATTTAAACAAAGAGGAGATGGCAAAGAACACACAAAGCGTGATAAAAATGAAAAGGGATGAGCAGGAAACTGGAACAAGTAAGAAAATGAAATGAGATACAGAGAGACAAAGAGATAGAGAGGGAGGGACAGAAACTGCTCCCAGAGCTGCGTTCAAAAAAAACAAAGGTTAGGGCTGAAAGACAGACAGTGTCCAGTCTCAAGGGCCAGGCACATGGTGTGCAAAGAGCCTTCTCATACGATATTTCTGAGGCCCGCGGTATGAAACGGTTAATAAGCATCTACACACTTGCTCTCATCAACACTCCGATGCACACCTAAACGTGTCTATTTACTCCACTTCACACACAGAGAGCCATTCATTCTGCCTGCGCACAAAGAACAGAAGGCAGAAGAAATTCAGGCATTTATGCATCACAGGCACTGAGAGCGTGTTAGAGAAAACAGTGCAGGAAAGCAAGTTCAATCTTGCCCTGTGCAATACATACACAGGACAATGACATGCTATCAACTTTTATTAATGGAATCATTTCCTTTATTCATGGATTTAAGGAGAATATGAAACATTTGTGGTGGTTTTAACTTGCAAAACATGATGAATTTTAGACAGAAAATAAATATCAGATTATAACGTAGGACGGGATTTGAATTTATCAGTTAGGATTTACAAGCATTAATATTGCTATTGCTCATACCTAGATTTGAACAAATCGTAGTCTTAAGTGGTAAACTTAAATGATATGATACATGAATGATACTTAAAATCGTCCGGCTTTAGATTGTCACCTGCTAAAAGATTTTTACCTGATTAAACAGAATTGCAATGGGGGCACAGAATCACTTTTGAAGTGGCATTTAAGTGTCTTTACACAATCTATATAGATATAATGTTGCTCAAAAGTGGCATGCATTTACAAAGCAATTAGAACTGGATTCTTTAAAACTAGGGATTGAGGTGGGTCTGAGCAGGCATAATTTACTCTGGCTTTTATGCATTAAATGTGCGTTACATCTTTACACAGAATTCTGAGGAGGCACAGAGCATTCTTAAAGGGTCATTTATTACTCACCCTCATGTCGTTCTACACCCGTAAGGCCTTTGTTCATTTTTGGAACACAAATTAAGATATTTTTTTATGAAATCCGATGGCTCAGTGAGGCCTCTATTGCCAGCAATGTCACTGAACCTCTCAAGATCCAGAAAGGTACTAAAAACATATTTAAAACAGTTCATGTGAGTACAGTGGTTCTACCTTAATATTATATAGCGATGAGAATACTTTTTGTCCGCCAAAAAAAAAAACCAAAATAACGACTTTTTTTAGCCTGATCAGCTTGATCAGCCTGATCAGCCTTTCAGACCGATCAGCCTGCGCTGCGCCGATGCATCTCAAACAAGCCTTTCGTTTACACAATCCGAACCACTGATTCAAAACAAAAGATTCGTAAAGCTTCGAAGCAGTGTTTTGAAATCGTCCGTATCTAGATATTGTATGACATCAAAGTACCGTGAGAGCGTTTGGAGAGCATACGACTCTTTGAATCGCTCTTGTGGTACTTTGATGTCATATGCTGATCAGCCTGCGCAGTGCCGATGCATCTTGAACAAGCCTGAAGCCTCGTTTACTGAAATCACATGACTTTGGCGCTCTGAACCACTGATTCGAAACAAAAGATTCGTAAAGCTTCAAGGCAGTGTTTTGAAATCGGCCATCACTAGATATTGCTAAAAAGTCGTTATTTTGTTGTTTTTTGGCGCACAAAAAGTATTCTTGTCGCTTTATAATAATAAGGTAGAATATTAAGGTTCTTTAAGGTTTAAGGTTAAGGTTTTATGGGTGTAGAACGACATGAGGGTGAGTAATAAATTCCATTATTTTCATTTTTGGGTGAACTAACCCTTTAACTCAGTTGTGTAAAGATGTATTGAATAAAGGACCAGAGCCATACTAGAATATCACAGACACTAAAAACCTAACAGCCATAATACCCTAGCAACCACACAGCAATGCCCTAAAAAAATATATCCACAACACCTAGCATTGTGGTGACAAGTTAAACATGGGCCACACTCACAGGAAAAAAAAACTTAGTTGCTAAAAAAATCTAGTTGCTAGTTACATTTTATAATAATACTTTAAAGAAAAGACAAAATAGTCAAAATGCTTTACATAGACAAGCATAATAAAGAATGACCATATATTTCAATTTATATAACATTAAAAAAAAAAAATATTAAAATAAACAAGTAAAAATAAATGACTAATTAATTTTTTTTTTAAATTAAAAACATGCAAAAATCCATTTTAAAATCATTTAAGAACATAAAAAAACCCTGAAAATTAAAATGTATTTATTAAAAATAAAATGCACTAAAATTAAAAACACAGAGAGAGAAAATTATGTATAAAAAGGATATAAGCTGAATGAAATAACAGTAACACTGTGCAATAAAAGTGCGGCATAGTCAGAAAAAACAGATGTGAAACAACCAAACCAGGTCAGTCTCTAGCAGTCTATGAAATGTACAATGCAATAAAAACTACATTTAATTTCAACTCTTGACAAGAACATCTCGCCAAACATCACAGGCCTAGTAAATTGCCCTTAAGTGACTGATATGATATAGACGAAACATCCAAAATCTTTCAAGGTTAACCATCTGATGTTGGAAAGCCTGAGTTAACCCAAGACAGTGTTGTGTTTGATCCACTGCTTGGCAACAGACGCACAACAGGCAGATGCATTAGACATCCGTCTCATCAGAGCAGTCTTTCTGTCCCCAGGTTTCATTTGCTGACAGGAAGCCAGGGAAGGAAACAGGTGCTTTTTTTGCCTTTTAGGGGCTTTGCAATAAATAAACATGAAGGCGCGAGCAATGCTGCATGGGGCGGCAGTTGTCCTGATGTATTCCACACAGCACACTTCCCTCAATCAGCCTTAAGATGCCACAAAAGGAGCTAATCCATTTGAAGAGGAAGATGTCTGGCTTTTTGATCTGGCTCAAATTGATTAGGATGTAGATACAGAAAGGCAGGGAAGGAAAACGGCATGCTAGAGGTCACACGATGCTAATGTCTCCTTCAACGAACAGCGAAGATATTTCTGAGCTACAAACTGTGTTTAATGTTAATGGTTAATGAGTTTAATGAGTGCCCATGTTTGTGTGTATGTTGATAGGATTCATTCTAAAAATGAGCACGGATGTCCTTTTGATGCACTGCCAGATAGAATATGGATTTTTTTTCCCTCCTGTCATAGTCGTTTGAGGGTTGTTTGCGTGCCAATATGAAAACATAATCAATAGGTGACACCTGTCATATCGTCAGGCGTAATAGTTACACATTTCGAATATTTCTCAACTTGAAAATCGACTTTCTGTCAGCTGCAAGAGAAAAAGTGTGTTTTATCAACACATGCCACATTTTCGGTTTATCGTCTAGATAGACATCACCTAAGGTTTAACTCAATGAGGCACCAACCCTCAAGCTTGGAGAATCACTCTTTCCGAGGACTACATAGAACGCTTCATTATCCAAAAGCTGCAAAGCTCTGTACCAAAAATAGAACATAGAACGAAAAAGAAGATGTGTTTTTCCCATCTGTCCAATCAGAGCGCTCAGTATCTGGCTTCATTTGTCTGTCACAGCAGATCTGGAGCAGAAACGAAAGGGGAAAACCTCTTTCTGAATAGGTGAAAGGAGATGGGAAAGCAGAGGGTGGAGGAAGGGTGAGGTTTCCCACTGTTCTCACCTCAATTGCTCAGGAAAAAGCAACAGTGGGCTGCAGTAATGTGGCAAGAGGAAACTGTAAGAGCTTCAAACGTGCGGTCTAGTGAAGAGATATTATTTGTTAGGAAGAGTGAAATGTCAGGGGAAGGTGGATTATTCACTGCACCGAGGTGCACCTCATGCAGAGCGAGGAAGACCTGGGTAACAAAAAACCAGCAGGGTTTCTGACTGCTGACTATATTTATAAAGGTGACCGCACACTGTTTCAATGACAGACATAACCGTTATTTAACAAAATAGCTTTAGCAGACTTTAGCAAACTAAACAAATAAAAAAAAATACATGTTACCTTCAAAGTGTTTAACTTTCAAGAAAGCCAGTACAAATACAGTAGCGTCAAGATAAAAAAATGTATACGGTACACAACAAACATTCTGCAAAAATATTAGTAGCTCAAACTAGTATGAGTTGAATGCATTCCACACCAAGACTATACTTAAACTTAACATTATACATATTGCACAGTGCATACTTTAAAAAAATAGTACGAGTAGTATGCATCCAAACCCATGTAGTCTTCCTTATCTAGTTTATAGAGTTTGGGATGCATACTACCATATGCTTATGCAGTATGTATAATCTAATTGATTGCATTTAGGTTGTCAAAAGTACCAACTTCGGCACTGAAATTTTAAAAATGTGATGATACCAATATTTCCCCCTAGCATTTTGAGCGCTGTTGAGTGGATTCTTAACACCTTTCCTTTGATTGGCCATTGTCTTCACGTGCTCAACAGATATGTCTGTGATTGGCTATAATGATCAACGCTTCAAAAACATGATAGACATCTTTGACGCTCTTCACCAAGCGCTTACTCAGATACATACAGTACATATGCACATAAGACTTAAATTCTAAACATATGGCAAAAATAGTATGAGTATGCATCCAAACCCATATAGTCTAGAGCAGTGGTTCCCAACCACGTTCCTGGAGGCCCCCCAACACTGCACATTTTCCATGTCTCCTTTGTCCGACACACCCATTTCTGGTCTTGGAGTCTCTGCTAATGAGCTGATGACCTGATTCAGGTGTGCTTGATCAAGGAGACATGCAAAATGTGCAGTGTTGGGGGGCCTCCAGGAATGTGGTTGGAAACCACTGGTCTAGAAAAGACTAAACATACAGATACAAATGGCAAAAAAATAGTCTTAGTATGGTACTGTATGCATCCAAACCCATATAATTTAGCAGAGGAAGACTATATCCAAGACTATACATATGTACATAACAATATACCTACTGATAGTATTAGTATGGCAGTATGCATCTAAACCTAGTTTATCCAAGACGATACATGCATATAATATTCATACTGAAAAAATTGGATTAGTACTGAAGTATGCAACCAAACCCCCACCGTCTAGAGAGAAATACTATATCCAAGACTTTACATATCCACATAAGTATTCAAACTGCATACTGCAAAAATAGTATAAGTAATATGGTAGTATAACAATATAGTCTAGAAGAGGAAGACAATATCTAGAGTATCCATAACCATATATGGGTTCAGAATGCATACTATGAATACATTTTGCAGTATGTATACTGTGTACTGCATACAATATTTGTATGGATATCAAATGTCCAGAACGCTACCAGAGCACACTGTAATACTGTATCCCACAATTCACTGGCTCAACTGAAACACTATTTCCAAAGTGATGAATGAACTAGAAGCAATATCAACTATCAATCTGAAATTCGAAACATTTTCTTCTTGATTCATTATTTGACTGATTAAAGATATTTTTAGCCAAAATGGAAAAAAGGATCCATATTAATTTCCAGACCCACAAGCTGAATAAATGTCATAATGAGGTCATGTGACAAAAATGTAGCATAATACAGCTTGAAACATTAATCGCTAGAATACTATTCTGAACATAGTGTAGATACAATTGGTATGCAGCAGAACTAAGTTTGTGTATTTGTCTCTAATAAACATAAAGCTATTACAGAAACACACACACACAAAAACAAACTACAGATAATTCTGGTTTAGAAGGGAGCCATTGCCTCTTACAAAAATCCACACAAGCATTCGAGCAACAGCGCACGCCTGTTTTTTGTGTGCTGTACATTAGGCAAAACCTAATGCATCTATCATGCAGACCAGAGTCTGCATAGCTGCTGGGTAAACCCTGCTCATCTAAATGTCATCTTGCACACACAGACCGAGCATCGGCAACTCTCTCCACCAGACCAGCCGCAACAGATGTGGCCTCGGCCCTCGCTATTTGAATCCGGCCACCTGATGCCCGAGGCTGCGGAGTGAAGCTCTGGTGGCACAGCATGGGTGAGCGCGGCTTGTTCGCACACATTTATCATGATTTGTACAGGGTGCCCGGCTTCCCTTAACACTTTTCATCATATCCAATTTTCAGATTATGTTTTCGGATTGAGTATGAAGTGTTAATGTGTTAAATAGAGACGCTGCATGAGAATCCTATCAAATTATTACAGATATTATTTCAAAATCTCAACTATGCATCTTTATTAGGGCTGTCAATCAATTCAAATGTTGATTTTGATCAAATTAATTATTAATAATATTCTGATTAATGAACTGCATATGTCAATATCTGTTGAGAAAAGTGTCCAATTGAAGATAATTCAAAGACATTATATTATGGATCTTGGTAAACATGGTTTGATGTTTTTATCACATTATTTTCTTCACAATTAATTGCACTAATTTAATTGGTTCAGCTGACAGCACTAATCTTCAACACCGAGGGTTAAAGAGCTGAATGGTACATTGTGTCCAGCTCACTGTCAACATCCATAGGATAGAAGTAGTTGAAATTGGATATTCCAAATGGATATTTATTTCCTCTCCGCCAGAGACAGTAAAGGAAATCTTTGGAGAAACCTAGAAATGTAATTTAAAAGCAATTTTACAGGACAGAACACAGTTGGGCCTGAAGGAGAGAAACAGAGATGAGGACAGTGCTGGATCCAACACCAGGATGATGAAACTCTCCTCTGAATTACTCCTCTTGCAATCCCTCAAGGTTTCCGTCACATTGTGCGCACATAAAACTCACATTTTTCATGTTCTTCCAGAACAGACATTTTAACTCTGTTCCAAAACCAAAATTAGGCTGCTGTACCAAGTCTAAAGCCAAAATCCTAGGCAGCAGCGTATCTATGTTCCAAAGAAAAAGAAATTACAACACGTTTTACATCCAAAATATATCAATACTAAAAAGTACAGTACTGTTGAAAAATTTGGGGTCGGTAAGTCTCTTAGGCCCTGTTTACACCTGGTATTAAGATGTGTTTTAGTCGATTTCGTAGTGTAGGAGCTCATGTGGTTGAATGTGTCCACCTACTAAACTAACACAAACATTATGGAAGCTCACTAGCTAGATGGGATTTAAACTTTGTCGGCTGAAGACCCAAGTTTGGTTTGAAGACTAAAAATGTACCAAGCACAATGTTCTCTCACCATTTCTGATTTCTAACACACTCTCACAGAGTCGTGTGGCTGTCAGAGCAGAAACGAAAGCTGATACTCTCCATATGTTTTTTTGTTGTCTCTTTGCATGCTCATACTGTATGTAAATTGCACAAGTTTATTTTGTCCATTAGACTGAAAAATCTAGAGAGAAAAAAAAATACATTTACCTGCCCATAAACCCTCCCCTCAAAGAAATCATTGTCAATATGCTAATGCCAGTCTAATGAAATCAGCTATGTGCATTTTTTAAAAGGAGAGTTAGTTGTATGAAATGACTCTTTATTTGCAATGACTATGTAAAGAGACACTTGCTTGTATTATAGAAATAGCGCTAAATGATAAACGTGACTAACATTTTAAAATCAAACATTTACGAGGATCTATTACAGTTAAGATGATGCTATATTAGGTAGCTAACTATCTAGTGTATAATACAAAGACAAACAACAGAGAGGTAACACAAGGGCCATTCAAAGCCAAACAAACAGAAGGTTCAACAAATGGTTGTGTGGGATATTTAATGGCAAGAGTCTTCATGTACAAATATAGTCCCTTCTCTCCAGTGTAATGTCAAGGCGGGGTGGATACCGTGACATTTCTGCAGGATCAAGGTCAGTGCAGGGGCTCCTTGCTGGTACAGGGAGTTGTCTTTCAGTAGTGGGTGACATTTAGACTGGAGTCCACTAATGTGGTGAAACTCCCCATGGAAAAGGCCTGGCTACAGCGGGGAGAGGAGGGGAGAACACACATGCAGCCTACTGAACACAAACATCATTTATGAACATAAAACAAGTCATATTTGCACAATAAAAAAATGTGTGTGTGTGTGTGTGTGTGTATGTGTATGTATGTATGTATATATGTATATATGTATATATGTGTATATACATGTATGTATATGTATGTATGTTAGGGGTGTATCGGTACATGTATTCGTCCTGTTCATGCAGTTAAGATGACAAATACAATCAGTCCCAGGCAATTCACACTCTAATCCAGAAGGGGTATGCGGTAATGCAGCTTTGCTAACCACAACAGGAAAAAGTGCAGAAGAAGAAGAAAAGACTATCTAAAATGGGGTAATCTCTCAACCAGTGTTTCAACCGCGGAAAGACATAAAAAAAACAGCTTGAGAAAAATATGCCACATAGCATTACATTTACCTCAGGCAAGTCATTTAGTGTCCACAGCAAGTTAGTTCACTACAGAAATGAACTCTAGAGGGGAGCATTTCACTAAGTGTATGCACTATATTAGCTTATATAATCATTATATTGAATATATTTATTATATATTATACTATTATATATTATATTATTAATAAATTATATATATATATATATATATATATATATATATATATTCATTAATATATATTAGTAAATATATTTATTATATTCATTATATTTACTTTACCTGTTAGTAATGTCTTAATTATTTAATATATGTTTAAATAAATTTGTCATGACAGTAATGATTAAATTTAAAAAATGAATTGGAGTAATTATTTTATAATTAGATTTAGGAGTTAATGCAAAACCTGCTTTATGTGCAATTTTTTTTTATCTAAAAATAAATAGCAACTGAATTTAATAATTTGGGCTCTGTTGTTAAAGGTGCAATGTGTAACATTTAGGAGAATCTATTGACAGAAATGCAATATAATATACATAACTATGTTTTCAGTGGTGTATATAGGACCTTACATAATGAACGTTATGTTTTTATTACCTTAGAATGAGCCATTTCTATCTACATACACCGCTGGTCTCCTTACATGTTAAGTCACTATTATGCGCCGGCGTGTTTCTACAGTATCCCTAAACGGAAAAACTGTTCTACAGAGTGCGTTTCATCACTATGTTGTTGTTCTTCTAAATCTTTCGTGTTTTTAGAGGCAGCTTGCATCGTCACTACGTTGAATATGCATTAAGTAGTAGTAGTAGTAGTAGTAGTCGTCTGGTTTATTAGAAGCAGAGACCGTTCTTTGTTAGAAGTAAGAAGAAACCTCATTGCTTCACTGGCTATTCTCTGCTGTCTCAGACGACGACATCTTTGTCTTGTGTCAGCCAGACGGCCACTGTAGCTTCTCCGAAAGGGAGGGGTGAGCGCCATTGGTTGCAGTTCGCACCCTAACCGCTAGATGCCGCTAAAATTTACACATTGCACCTTTAATTGTAACCTTTAATAATATACACACACACACATATATACATGAATTTGGAATTTCTGAACGGCTCTATATATTTTACTATATATATTTCATGGAAGGACAGCACTGAATAATCACTGTCTTGACTGTAGCCACCTTTTTAGAATTGATGGGAACTGAATAAAATAGTTTAACAATCAGGCATTGAAAAAAAAAAAAAAAAAAAAAAAAATTGTTCGACCACCAAAATGCCTTGAGCATCTGCTCAATTGCTATAAACATACAATAGAAACACACTAAAAGACAAATGACTGCACTAGTGTTGTGCAGTAACCCCCACAAAAGGTAATGTAATAACACCTGTGCATGTGATAACAAATTCAGCAATATTTGTGTGCTCTAGGAGGGGACAAGAATCTGATTGTAGTACGTCCACAGACAAAGTGCGCTCGACTGCATGTGAATGACTCCGGAGAAACGTGAGGGCTGGAAAGTAACAAAGGTATGCAAGCTGCATTAGTATTCCGCTCACTGGCCTACACCCTGCCGGCCTTCCCAGCATTCTCCTCAGCGAAACACAGGCACACATACGCTTTTTATTAAACTACATCCGCCCATCCAAACCATGCTTCCTCATTAATATTTATCTCATTTAATACAAAGCTCATGCATTTTTTGATTAATGTAAAGGTCTTTTTCCCCAAATAACAACTAGGGGCATGTGTGCAGGGTTCATGCATATTAATGCAAGCACACAAGTGTGTGTTTGTGTGTGTGTGTGGTGTGTTTGTTCTGGTAGCTGTCACTCTGACAAGCTGTCAGTCACTGCATATTGGCCACACCACAGCCTCTCAATGTATGCACACTGGGAATGGACATGCAAGTCCACACACAGAAAGAGCTCCCAAGGAACTGCATGATATTGTTGGCGCAAGTCAAATAACAAAGCTAATATAGTGAATAAAATCACCTAACAGCCATTAAGTAACAGAATAGTGATAATATTAGGAATAGCGTACTGTTTACTGCATACTGTGCAGTATGTAGGGTGAATTCAAGTAAATTTGTAAAAAAAAAAAAAAAAAAAGGAAATGAAATGAAAGACAAAATATGCAGTTCATTCTAAATTCATCCTACTTTTTACTAATTTTAAAAATAGTATGCGAAACACTATGCGATGACAGACGTTTTAAACAGTAGTATGCTACACTGTCACATGGTCTAACTACATTGCATGATTAATTCCAGCCAAGTGGTGGATTTTTAATCCAATTCCTCTGGGAATTCCATGCATGAAATTTGCATACTGAGCACTCTATACTCTACTCTTAAAAAAGTTTGAGGTTGGTAGGATGTTTTTTTTTTGCTGAAATTAATACTTTCAGAAAGGATGCATTAAATTGATCAAAAGTGACAGTAAAGACACATGAGACAATATTTTATTCACAATAGAACATAGATAAAATAACAAATGTTTAAACTGAGAAATTTTACAATTTTATGCACAAAATGAGCTCATTTCAAATTTGAAGCCTGCTACGGGTCTCAAAATAGTTGGGATGGGGGCATGTTTACCATGGCGTAGCATCTCCTCTTCTTTTCAAAACAGTTTGAAGATGTCTGGGCATCGAGGTTATGAGTTTCTGGAGTTTTCCTGTTGAAATTTGGTCCCATTCTTGCCTGATATAGGTTTTGTGGTCGTCTTTGATGTATTTTTCAGGCGGGCCAATTCAGCACCCAGACTCTTCTACGACGAAGCCATGCTGTTGTAATAGCTGCAGTATGTGGTTTTGCATTGTTCTGCTGAAATACACAAGGCCTTCCCTGAAATAGACGTAGTCTGGAGGGGAGCATATGTTGCTCTAAAACCTTTATGTACCTTTCAGCATTCATAGTGCCTTACAAAACATGCAAGCTGCCCATACCGTATGCACATATGCACCCCCATACCATCAGAGATGCTGGCTTTTGAACTGAACGCTGATAACACGCTGAAAGGTCTCTTTAGCCCGGAAGACACGGCGTCTGTGATTTCCAACAAGAATGTCAAATTTGGACTCATATGACCATAGAACACTTTTCCACTTTGAAACAGACCATTTTAAATGAGCCTTGGCCCACAGGACATGACGGTGCTTCTGGACCATGTTCACATATAGCTTCCTTTTTGCATGATAGAGCTTTAGTTGGCATCTCCAGATGGCTCGGCGGATTGTGTTTACCCACAGAGGTTTCTGGAAGTATTCCATTTAGTAATGTCATTGACACAATCATGCCGATGAGTGTCGTCTGAGGCCCGAAGACCACGGGCATCCAATAAAGGTCTTCGGCCGTGTCCCTTATGCACAGAGATTTCTCCAGTTTCTCTGAATCTGTTGATGATGTTATGCACTGTAGATTTGCAATTTGATGTTGAGGAACATTGTTTTGAAAGTATTACACAATCTTTTTGCGCACTCTTTCAGCCCATCTTTACTTCTGAGAGACTCTGCCTCTCTATGACATCCCTTTTATAGCTAATCATGTTATTGATCTGATATCAATTAACTTAATTAGTTGCTAGATGTTCTCCCAGCTGAATCTTTTCAAAAATTTCTTGCTTTTTCAGCCATTTGTTGCCCCTGTGCCAACTTTTTTGAGACCTGTAGCAGGCATCAAATTTGAATAAGCTCATTTAGTAGATAAAAGTGTACAATTTCTCAGTTTAAACATTTATGTTATCTATGTTCTATTGTGAATAAAATATTGGCTCATGTGATTTGAAAATCTTTTAGTTTTCATTTTATTCAAATTTAAAAAACGTCCCAACATTTCAGGATTTCGGTTTGTAAATGTTTCTTGAAAATAATGGAAAGAAGAATAATAGAAGAACAACCAAAATGTAATCCAGGGGCTCTGTTACCACAACTTAAATAAATGCATGGTTGTATAAATTAGAAGTTAAAAATTCTAATTTATTGTTTTAATTAAACCTTGCAAACATTATTTTGTTGAGTTCTGTTGACATAATAATGTTAATCATCACATCAAATTAATATCATCTGTAATTTAAAATGAAATTTCTGCGTTAATTGGCTTTTTTAAAAATTAGGTTGTAGTAACTTAATGAAATTGTCTTTGGAAATTAGGCAGTGGATTTCTAGTTTCCTGCATGCTTTCCATAGGTCTGGATAAGGAGAGTAAATGTTGAAATTAAGTGTTAATTTATTTGTTTTTAGTGAAGGGAAAGACCTGTGTTTAATTCTGTTTGACATTTAAAAGAGTTTCTGTAATATTGTTAAAAATTATGCTAACTGTTGTGCTTTTTTTTTTTCTTCTCTCGAGCCAACACATTATTTTTTTAGAGTGCACATACAGTTACTGAAACAACATGAGAGAGAGAGAGAGTAAAGGCATGGTCACATTCACTGTTATTTTATGGAATTTCATGGTCGAAACAGAGTGAATTCAATAGAAATTTGTGCGATTTTGCTTGATGATGAAAGACTCTGCATAGGGTTCAAGTTGATCACACAAACTAGCCAAGACCGTTGATCAACAGAAAGCTACATGGTTTAAAAGTGACTTCTGTGTGAGCTGTGCTTCATGCATCGTTACACAATTGACAACAGACCGCAAAATTTTTTCACACAAAAAAGACCTTAACCTTAAAAGATAAAGAAATAAAAATGAATGTGAGGGAACCTGTTAACTAAATGGAAGACAGGTTGTTTTTGTATAAAGCCGTCTGCTGAGGAAACCAACCAACTGAATCAGACCACAATGATTCATTCTCGTCTATCCCCTATAATTCTGCCTGTTGGCCTTTGTATTTTTTCTCATCATCTCGGCCGCTCTCCCTCACTGTAGTAGACAAACCCCCAACACACCCACATCCCTAAGGTCTCTCGTCTCTGCAAGGGGGATGCGATCGCCTTGTATTAACATACTTAGGCACGGGGGCGGCAGAGCCATTACCTAGCAACAGAGCCAGCTGTGATTGGCTGGTTCCATCAGACGTTAAAGGGGGTTTGGTTGGGGCTGAAATAGAAGGTTATTTTCTGCCCGTGTCATCTCTGTTCGTAACATCAGAATGACATGCTAAGGGGCTCCTCCCCCCAAGCCCTGCCCCATTGACGGAAAGGGCAACAGACCGAAACGTCTCCCAGCAGCACCACGTCAAAAAGAGCGCAGCACTCATGAAAATATGTTACATCACACGCAGTCTTCACTATGTCAGATGAAATTTAGAGCAAATGCTTGCAGCAGACAAACTAAGTGACAACGAGGAATCTCATTACATTTTTTGTTACTGTGATAGTCATTTCTGATGCCAAATTTGAGCAGAATAACTGATATCTATGGGATATATACGGTAAATGCCATTTTAAACCTAAAGTGGTCCACTTTTATTCTGTTAAACTGGACACAGCTATACGTACTCTGTTAGTGTACAGTAAGTTGGTCTTGTACCATTCTGAAGGGGCTTACTTTGCAATTATGACTGGATAACTGTACATGTCCTGTTTATTACAAGCATTCATACCAATTGAATAGACATTAAAGGAATTACTCACATAAAATTTAACTATGACTTTCTTTCTTCTGCAGAAAACAAAAGATTATTTATTTGAAGAACGCTGGGATCTATATAACACTGGGCCCTATTGACTTTCATTGTATAGATAAAAAAATTAAATAAATAAATAAAAAGAAATATCTTTGTTATTCCACAGAAAAAAAAAAAGTCATACAGGTTTGAAGCAACATGAATAAATGACACATTTTTTGGGTGAACTATGTATTATGTTAAAATTTTATAAGAAGAAATAGAATTGTTTACAGGGCAATTGTTTTGCCTGGGAAAACACAGAACTGTTTGCCTGTCAGTTACACAGAAAAAACGTTTGGGGTCAGTAAAACATGTTTTTGAAATAAGTCTCCTCTGCTTACAAAGGCTGCATTTATTTGATCAAAAATACAGTAAAACAGTAACGTGAAATATTATTACAATTTAAAATTGTTTTTATTTGAATATATAATTTATACCTGTGATGTCAAAGCTGGATTTTCAGCATCATTGCTCCACTCTTCAATGTCAAATAATCCTTCAGAAATTGTTCTAATATGCTGATTTAGTGCTTAAGAAACATTTCTTATTATCAATGTTAAAAACAGTTGTGCTGCTTAATATTTTTGTGGAAACTACAATGCAATTTTTCAGGATTCTTTGATGAACAGAAAGTTTAAAAGAACAGTATTTTTTAATAGACATTTCTGTAACATTATTAATGTCTTTACTGTTTACAAAACTTTTGAATAGTAGTGTATAAAACATGTGACTGCAGAAGGCCAATCAGAATTGATCATTCTAGACAGCCATGTAATATGATAACTTTGCCCGTTTAAACGTGCAAAGCCATGGGCTGCATTCCAATACGCATAGTTTTACTATGACCTTTACCTGTATAGCAAATACAGGTAAAGTGGGACATTTCAATTCCTAAACTAGAATGAAATGATATTGATGAAGCCATTGGGATCATATTTTAAAAACAACACCAATGACAAACTATCAGGAGGTGTCCCATTCACCTTCACCAGTTTTAGATTGAACTACAACCTCATACAATTCTTGATACCACAGTTTCTGTTAAAATACACACTGTCTGCGTTATTCATTATTATGCAAGTTCATTATTGTCCCACATTCAAAATTTTGATGTAGTGCTCAAGGAATTAAGTGCTACAGAAACCAAGGATGTACATTAAAAAAAACAAAAAAAACATAGTACACTATTTAGGCACCTCTGTTACCTTGACATGGGGTGCACTAATCAACATTTTGCATACTACTTAGTCTGGCTCGCATGCAAATTCGGCATGCGGCTATGGGTGTGCAAGGCGACTGGCTTCAGCTGGGGTGGAATAAAAAATGGACAGCTGATATACGCATATTAAACAAAGACATTAGCATACGGAAAGAAATATAAAGCCCTTTAAAAGGAACAAATTAAATGTTAACATTCACCACAAGTACCCTGGTGTACAAGTTGGCTCCTTGGACCTACTTCCTGCAGAACTGGAGCGTTTCGCTCAATTATGCGGCTGGTGTACAACCATAAGAGCAGCGACAGCTGCAGCAGAGGGAGTGAGTGACGTATGATTAATATCCAGAGCCATGGACAGTAAATGTAAGAAAAACAAGCCGCAAGTGCAAATGGAGAGTGCACTTCATAAATATGCACTACACCCTGGTATAAATCTGACAGCGTGAAGGAAATACAGCGGGGACCTGAGAGACCGAAGCGATCCATGGAGGCTGAGAGAGGAGCTCGGTAAGCTAGGGTTTCATTAATCACCGTGAAGGAACAGGGAGTTTGGGCTGCACTGCTCTCCTCTTCTGCTCTCCTCTACATCTGTGCCAGGACTGGCGGCTGCCATTAGCAAACAGGCTGCAATACATTAGATTCGCTTTCTGGCGTGGTCAGTGCAGGTAATGAGTTTTAAAAGTGGGCCTACTTCTGAGTATTTGCAATGTAAGTCAACACAATACACTCTTAAAAATAAAGATTTTCTTCATCAATGGTTCCATGAAGAGCGTTTAACATCCATAGAACCTTTCCAATGCACGAAAGGTTTGTTAAAATCTTCAGATTATTGAAATGTTTTTTACATCAAGAAAAAAAAAAATGGTTCTTTTAAGAACTGTTCATTGAAAGGTTCTTTGGGGAACCAATTATGGTTGTTCTATGGCATCTTTGGAACCTTTATTTTTAAGAGTGTACGTCCATAATATGATGCATTTACAAGCAAATTATTCAAGATATTTAAGGAAGAAAAAGGATGGTTGTAATAAGTGGACCACAATGGAGGGTAAAGGTAAAAAACTGGCAATGGCAATGAAATAAAACATAAAAAACAAGTGGAACAAAAATCTTGCACAGTTAGACCAGGAATGTGTATTATTAAAGTAAATACAATCAGTTTTGATTTAATGTTGACTTTGGTGCCATTTAAGGAGGTGAACTTGAAAGGAACTGTTTTGTTCATGTGAACCAATAATCAATAAAGAGGCGTCTTGGTGGAGGCTGTGTGTTTCAGAGATATGTAGGAAATATTGATGCAGTGTGACTTCTTTTGATGCTGATTTAGATGAAGTAAAAAGGGATGAGATAGTACAGTCGATAAGCTATTCAACAGCTCAAAACATGTAGAATGCAATTACCACTGAACAAAAAACCCAAATCCATGAAGCAGCCTGCAATACCACATACTAACCAGCAGGAGTCCTCCTGACTATAGTGGATCCAGCAAAAGTGTGTGAATGAGCAAATCACAACCTTTAAAAAGACGACGCAGGCGTTCAAGGGTGTGAATGAAGCCCTATGATTTAAAACTGCACTAGCTATGACTCATCCTCGCTCTGAACTCCCTCAGTGAATATTACATATATCTGATTATCGTGCAGACAACATGGGAAAACAAGGTTGATTTAGACACTGGCTAAGATTCAGTAATGGGTTTTAAATTTGGGAAAAGCAGGGCAATGTTTTCTGGGAAACTGTAAAATGCTGAGGACACAAAGTGGAAAAAGGAAAGCTGGAAAGAAGTAGTGTACTCTTTGGCCCACATTTCAGCAAGATTTCAAACTTGAACAAAAAATGTACCATGGAATGTGAATAAGTACAACCAAACCGCCAGAATTCACCCCAGGCTAGTGGGACGTCGGACTCCTGGAGCGGCTCTGGTTCTGATTACCAGAAATGTGGACGGGTCGGACAGATGAAACAAAAGAAGTTTGGCTCCAGAACAAAAACAAAATCATGATGAGAAGCGAGATATATGATGGATAGCAGAGAGACGGCCAAAACCAGTGAGAAAACAAGAGTGAGAGATGGACGCTGACCATAAATCTACCTTCACAGTCAGATAGCTGTAAAATATACACATAAAACATTCACTTTACAAAATCAAGGGCAAAATTTTACAAAATTTTCATCACACCTATGGTGCTACTAAAATAACTGACGTGGAAACGTGCTCGAGCTCTTTAAAGAAGGATGGATTCTGATTGGCTGTCATTGCTATTATCATTCATCAGCTGGGAAAAAAATCATTCTTAAAGTGATTCTAACAATATAGTTTACCTGTGCTGTTATCGTTATAGTTGTGGTGTGCTATTCTTTTATATTTAGAACGATTTTTAGAACTATATATTTATCTCCCTTGGTATGAACAGGCTTTATAGAGCCTCTGACAGTCTATATGCATTTGTTCACCTATTTAAGTAATAGCATACACTGCAAAAAATTATTTTAATTTTTATAGAAAAATAATGTGAAAAAACTACAGTAGAAACCTGTTAATGTGCGAGTTATGTACCATACGCAATGAAACATTGTAAAATGTTTATTACATCATATGCAATTTCACTGTAATATACTGTCAAATGTATGGTTTTCGCAAGTAAAAATTAGGAATAAGATAAAATCGGTGAAAAACAATTAAAAAGAAGACATTCCCAGAAGTCCCTGCAAGACATCAACGACATTGGCTATTCGCACTAAGTGAAAATAGCACATTTTCTTAGCAATAGATGCTATTTACACTAAGAAAAAATAGAAATATATTCTATTTACACTATATAGAAGTATCATTAGGGGTGTTCGATTCTAGGTTTTTTGGAGTCGACTCCGATTCCCGACTCCCACTGTAGGAGTCGATGGAATCGACTCCTCGACTCCATTTACTTTACATCAAAACAGGGTCATAAATAAGGCAAGATGGCAGTCCTTACACACTTAATTAGTTTATCTTTCCCCAACGCAAAGCCTTAAAATCCTCTCATTAAAACAACACACGTTTAGCGAGACTGTCCAAATTTGTCCAATTTAGTGATGATTTGATGAGTATCAATGTTGCTACCTAGCTAATTGCAGATAACTAATTTTACAGAGAGAAAAGTCACAAAACATCTGTGGTTGAATATTATGTCAGAATTAAATAAACGAGAAAGAAGGGATTCTTTAATGAATTCATCTCATTATAATGGCGCTAAATACACATGATCATTGTCTTAAAAGTGCTTGGACAGTAGAGTTTTTTATTATGTATGGTTGGTTTAATGATTATAAACACGGTTAACCATGGAAAATCAAATCTATATTTATTGCACTATAAGCTACCATCAACACTAAAGCTGGCACGGAGATATGTATAATTACAAACTAAAGTCACTATGACTGTAATCTATTTCTAAAGTAAGCTACATGTATGATAAATGTACGTGACAAAGTTTCTGCGACAGCTCTCTAACGCGATTTGTCAGTGTCCGAATTGCTCGCTTCATTTCGTTCACTCCTTACTTTATATAGGCTATGGATTTGAGAATCAGTAAACAAGTGAGCGATTTCAGACACAGCAAGAGTCAACACCGAGAGTCGATTCCTGAGCGCTGTGTCTCGTGTTTTTAGATGTGAATGGCCCCTTACCGATCTGATATGTGATGGGAAATGGGAGAAGAGCGAATTCGGCAAAAGGCGGATTCGAACTTGGGTCAAAAGCTACTTCCACACGTTATACTCCCTACGGCCTACGCCAATGCAGAGGTTAAACGGATCGCGTCTTTTTTAATCTTGTTTGGCCCAACCAGACATTGGTGGGCAGAGTTAGTGTAAATAACCTTTGCCAACAACACAGGCTATTTACACTTAGTGCAAATAGACACTCTGTTTATGTAATTCATTTTGTTTCTTCTTATTTCTATTGTGTTTTGCTTGTCATTTAGAAAATGAAACACATGACACTAAAATAATGTAATAAATTTGTGTTACCCTGATGGTGTTCTGTCTGTGTATGACACTATGCACTGCCTATACACAAATATTGACCATGTTTTATGTTAATGATTTATCATGTGCCCCCTGTATTATTGTTGTAGTGGTAGATTTTAAGATAAAAATCAGATTTAGGTTGTTTAGTTAGCTTAGTATATCAGCAATATATTCATTTATCACATATATAGTTATAAGTTGTATACAGGCACTAATATGCCATCCCATAATACTGGAAACACTGTCACCACAATGAATTTCTGGCAACCACAGCTGCCGTTTTTTTCCCGTAAATCTAACAGGTTCACGGTCTCCCCCAAATGCCACATGATTTCAGGAAACATTCATGTCTGTAGCACAAACGGTGGAGGACAAATTGAACGTCGAAGTGCATTACTTTTACTACAGTTAAGTACTAAACTACTGACAAATGCAATTCTAGACTTCTACTGCAGCTTTCCACATGCAAAAATTCCACAAAATCTCTTCTACACTGCAGGAAACTGTATGTTCCCCTGGACCGCATGGCATTCAGAAGAGCTCTGAGAGAAGGAAAAGAAAAACAGGATATCTGGAGTCTAAAAAGACCTAGACTTTACAACCAACCACCATCACCCCAGGTCTGCTTCTCCATGGTAACAGGCATCTTCTCTCACCCCCTCCCGCCTCTTTTAGCGGGGCTCTCCAGATTGGCACGCAACAGTTCATGACAGACACAGCAGCTGATAGCTGGTCGAGCCTTCTCGCCGTCGAGGAGGTGGGGAGAGTCACCATGTCTGCTGATTAGTAATCAGAACACAGACTCGCTCTGAATCCTGGGGGTTGAAAACTGAATTATACATTGCCACTGCCAATCAGACCATGCACTCCTTCATTGGCATTCTATTTAAAGAACAGACTCCATCTCCTAATCACACTGAAGACATGAAGAGCCACACAATCTAATGCAATGCCAGACTACAGTGCACCATACACAGCATTTGTGGGAAATGTCAGAGACGGTGCCAATCACGGTTTGGTAATATTACTCCACTAAAGGCAGCATACGAAAATGGTGCAAAGCTAAGACAAGCATCACTGTTACTATTTCTTACACTTGGGGTTAAGGATTTGAGCAAACATATTACATTTTGGAGCTTAACTCATCCCACAAAACTTCAATTTATTTTATTTTTAAAGCACGTTTAAATAGAACACCTGTTATTCTAAAGTGCTGTACAAAATCAATAAACCAACAAACAACAACAAATCCACACAACATTAATCAATAGTAAAATTAAAGGGTTAGTTCACCCAAAAATTAAAATATCTGTCATTAATTACTAACCCTCATGTCATTCAAAACCTGTAAGACCTTCAATTATCTTCGAAACACAAATGAAGATATTTTTGATGTAATCCAAAAGCTTTCTGTCCCTCCATAGACAGCAACGCAACTACCATTTTCAAGGCACAGAAAGGTAGTAATGACATCGTTTAAAGTTCATGTGACTACAGTGGTTCAACCTTAATTTTATGAAGCGACGTACGTTAGGAGCTATAAATATGATTTAAGTGTGAGATTTTAATCTGCACTAATGCACAGACCATCATTTGTGCAACAGAATGTGCAGATATCTGTGATTACCCATTCGCATGAAGGTTGAAAAATTTAAAATAAAGGGGGATAAAAAATAAAAAGGTGACCAGGATATCATATAGAGATTTGGAGATGGGCTATTTTGACTTGGGTCTGAAAACAAATCAAAAACAAAATTAAAAACATCCTAGCAACCACAAATCAATAAACTAACATTGACTCAGAACATCTTAGCAACCACACAGTGGTGCCCTGAATATATGCCAGACATGTGACAGCCCAGTGTTCTTTGAAATTGCTTCTCAATATATGAAAAAATGGTTTCCTGAGCACAAAATCAGCATATTAGAATGATGTAATATTAAATGTAAAATTTAGTATTTCACAATGTTATTGTATTTTTGATCAAATAAATGCAGCCTTGATGCATGCACACACACACACATACATATATATATATATATATATATATATATATATATATATATATATATATGCTTTACTAAAAAATAATGGGGCTTATACTGACGTGTTTGCCAAGAGACTCAAGGCCTGCAAAAAAGAGAAAGAGAAAGAAAAAGAAAAAAAAAAAATCACAAAGCAGAGTTTGTCAATGACATTCTTTCATTCTTTAGTCGAATTTCAATAGGATTCCTGAGTTCTACCATTTTAAGATTGGCGTGAACAGCATCACAGCCAAGCCCGAAAATAAACCATCTGCGAAAACAATTTACACATATTTTTTCCCCTTACTTATTTCAAAGTCTGGAAGTGTGAAGGGAAGTCTGGTTCAGCTGTTGACATTCCTCTAACACTCTGTAATGAAGCACCATCACGGGTCTCTTTCACGCAACAGATGGGCTACGTGTTGGGGGTGGGGGTTCACACTCAGCCCAGGTGACAGGAGGAAGGTGATTGTGGCTGTACCCATCCGAAACACCTCTGTTTGCAGGGGGTATTGGTGGCGGTTGGGCTGCAGTACAGTCAAAGTCTATATTAACCAATCAGCAGCCAGGAGCTGAGATCATAAGGCACAGCGCACATTAGGCGGCAGCTGGATACGCTGCGAAAATGTTCAGTCAACAAGAGGGGGGGGGGAAGACGGAGTGAAATAAAATGCAGGGAAAAACGGGGGAGTACAGACACACAGTACATGACTTCAGCTGTTGAGATGAGGAACATTAAATATTAATGTTATTTCAGAACATAACTGCTGGTTTTGCATTCTGTCAGCGGAAGGGAAAAAAGACTATTATTATGTGGTCGGTCAATCAATCAATCAATCAATCTATCTATCCATCTATCCATCTATCTATCTATCTAAAGAAAGAAAATGAAAAATAAAATAATGTTTTGTGACCATTAAGATTTTTTGCATTATTTTCATGCAACCTCAAAATTTTCATTAATATAATGAAAAAACAAAATCAATTTCTTTATGCAAAACATATTTTGGGGTCAGTACATCTAGGAACAATCTTCAGATGTAAGATAATGAATATTATGCAAAGATCCAAAAAATATAATCTAACATGGTAGCATAATTTCTGATTACTTGCCCATTGAACTGATCATGCATGCCTATTGGATGATCAACCAAACAGAAAAACAGAAAAGGTCAAAGTCAGCTCACTTCAACCCTAGTATTTACTGCAGAACAAATATCAACATGCTCACAAAATCATTTGAAACAAATGAGTTGCTTTCATACAGTACCATACATGGCTTATTGATTCTAGAAAAGGCTAAATCTATCTCATAAATAGAGGATGCATTTGTTGACATGATTGTAACAAACAGCTCAGGAGGCCTCGGCTGATCAATCTTACTCATTTCCTAATGAAAGCAGATGATACCACTCCGGGTGTGATGATGGGCTGGGGTTGTTTTGACACAGAGGAACACCTGATTAGATTTAATCAGAAGGTCTGGAATAATGCCTGAGTGATGGGAAAGTAACAGTGCTAAGTTAAAGAACCACAGACAAATAAATGACATCACCTTTAAAGAGCCCTCCAATTAGACCCTTCAGTGGGCAAACCACACCCATTGTCCTTTCTTGCAGCTGCGATAGATGACAACCTTTGGTTTCACCACAAGGTCGTTTGGAAGGTTTTCATTACATGGGAGTTTCGTTGCTATTAATACTGATGGTTTTGGTCCAGTGAGATCATCTGTGTTTCTTGGTACATGATCAAGGCAACAGACAGACAGATACTAATGCAGACACAGAATCCTGATCCCTTAACAGCTCGGTGAAAGCATGCGCTTTCAAATTTAGGACAAGACAAGGTTGAGTAACTGAGAAAAAAGGGCAAACGAGAGAACAGGACACACACACGCACACACACACAAAAGTCTTTAGAAAGATTCAGAGCAATTAAACGTAAAAAAAAGAAAAGAAAAAAGTCTTATCAATGCAATATCCTATAAATGTAAAAAATAAATAAATAAATAAATAAATAAAAATAATGAAATACAAAAAAGTTTTTTTTGTTGTTTTTTTTAAACAACAGTTCTTTCAAATCTGATTGGCTGATAGCTGTGCAATATTCTAGTGATAACAGCACTAAACAAATTTTTCGGACCACCACCCAATGTAAGGTTTGTGTCACAGCTAAACTAATAAACTAACAGTATTGGTGATTACTAAAATCATTTTTTATGTTTCTGTAATGGTTAATCCACACCAGTATGTGTAAGCTCTTTAGTCACAGTAGTGTTTCTAATGCTAAAATATAATTATTGTTGGGATTTAATGGATTTAAAGATAGATCACACAAAAGTTTCATCAAAAGCAAGTCTTTGGGAACAACTAGAAACTATTTGGAAGTCAATAACAACACAGACTGTGTAAAAGTCTGTAAAAACAATGCCAGCAACAATGCAAGCTGTTATAATATATATATATATATATATATATATATATACACACACACACATATATCTCAGGGCTCCAGACTAACATCTGAGAGCAGTGGTGCTGGTGCCACTATAGTTCTACAGAAGGTGGCGCCAGCACCTGACTTGGTGTTGCTGTTTTTTGTTTTTTAATTATAAAGGTATTTTAATCATATTACTATTGTTTGGCATTGATATGTGCAGTTACTAACAATATTACATGTTTATTCATTTAAAATGTCACAGTAAAGCAATAAGCTTAAATTGAGATGCAGATAAAATTTACCAGTAATGCGCAAAAACATTTTTATAGGGAAAACTGTAAATATTCTACTCTTATTAAACGTATCATAATGAACTGACCGACAGCTACAGTGATTACAATAGGAGCCCCCTGACTTGCTTTCTGTGTAATTTAATTCACAATTCGAAGAAATATTTGTTTTTCATGAGACTTTTCCATTTATTAGGGACTCAAGAGTCAATAAGTGCTCATCTGCCGCCATCCAGTGGTAATTTTTATGTCTGTTCATTCAATCATTACATTAAAAATAACATTAAAATTGGATAATATTTAGAGCTTTTACGAGCTGAAAGAAGTGTGAAGCACTTTAAAAAATCCTTAAAATCTCAAAAGTTTTCATGAAACCTGAAATTAATAATGTAAAAGCATTCAAGTTTTTCTGCCACAATACAATGTTTTAGTAAGTTACTAAATTAAATCCATGATGATTTGTTAAGACTCCTCAGCCCAGTCCACTTGTTCGTGGCACAGTGTTTCTCCTGTTTTCCACGTCAGCGCTATTTAATCTGATATCTGTAGTTTAGAGCAGAGAATTGACCCTTTGCCGGGAGTTTGATTTACAGGCGATCTAACCAATCATAACGCCGAATCCACCGTTATGTCCGACAAAACAGTCAAGGGATTTAGATTAATGTCTTTGGACTTTGAACTTGAAAAATAGTGTGTACTGACATCTTTCCACGGTTGAAACAACATTTCGTCTGATGTTCATTCATGTTTATTTGATGCTATAAATTAACTAGTAGGAACAGATGTTACAGTGATCTGTCACAATATTAAAGAGCGACAAAACGGTGTTTATTGTTTAAATATCTTTAAAAATTACAAAATTTGAGACTTTGTTCCATATCAAAAGTAAGTAAGGCTTGTTGGACGTAGCAACTGATAGTAACTAAAGAGCCGGGTATTTGCAAACAGTCAATTCTGCGCTGAATTTCCATGCTTCCCACAAGATCTTGTAGCGATGTTATTATTTTTTTGCCGATTTCTCACTGGATCTCCTAGTGGTGTGTTGCAGTGTCACGCGATCGAGATCGACGCACACTGAGCTCACAGTGCGCTGTCTATTATTGCTCAGTGCTGATTAATGTGTAGCGCTGTTTCACCAGTGCCACCTCTAACAAAATTTAGTAGCACTGGCAGAAAAAAAAAAGGTCGCAAAATGCAACCATTTACTCGCAGTCTGGAGCCCTGTATATATATATATATATATATATATATATATATATATATATATATAGGTTATGTGTGCATAAAGACTAGTTGTTTCAGTTTGATCTTGCAGAATAAATGAGTTAGTTGACAGATTCCTAAAATATTAGGATTGAACATTGTTATACTTAATCATATTGCTGATGCAAAAAAAGTCACTATAATGTTCAGGCTTACTGCTTTAATAAACAACAGAGCACTTATACAGTATACAGCGATCCGAGTACAGTGGATGGTGATCAGATTGTAGAATGAGAGAGAATGTGTGTGTGAATGTGAGAGGGGGGAAGGGGCCCCGATGGAAGATGGATGACAGAACAAGCCGCTGACTGAACTCGCTGTACTGTGAAAGCCTAAGAAACCCGAGACCTCTCTGTGTTAGCAGAGCTCCAGTCTAAAATGGCTGCCAGTCGTGTAAACAACCCAGAGAATGAAAGGAGGCTACATTTCTCCAGTGAGCCGGCCAAGAGCCGCACAGCCCGTGAGTTACAAATTAACCCTTTCCTTCCAACCAGCCAGTCCGTCTGCAAACTAATAACAAAAGAAGGAATGTTTCGTACTCAGTGTTTTGTGGGAAAATGAGATGAATATCAAAGAATGTGTCATTTCACGCACTACAGTTGTTTAAATGCATAAAACCTAATCAGAAAGCACATGAAAGATACAAAAATTGCACTTCAGCAGGTATTCAGCGGGTTCTCAGTTCAACACTTAAGATCAATCAAGTGAAACCATTCTTGAACAATCCAGCCTGCAAGCTTTTCAAGACAGACTAAGTCTCCATGGTGCCCTATAGGCCATTTTCATGTGCTCAGAAACAATCCCCTGCCCCCAAACTAAGCCCCCCACCCCACTATTTCTCCGGCGGGAATCTACAGGAAGCTGTAACAGGCCCTGGCCCTCAAGGAGGGACTGGCCTTGAAATGCAAATTGGAATTCCATCCGAAAATTGATGTCCTTTACAAGCTAATGAAAAACATCTGAAACGCTGCCAAAACGGATCCCTTTTTACAACCCGCATGCCATTAGTCAAGGGTAGACCAGAGCTGCGTCTGTTCCGAAAGGCGTGTGTTCTTATATAAGGCACTGATAAAAACAGATCTTTAAAAAGATGTTTATTTAATAACAGATTCACAAAAGTGTGAATTTAGCCATTTGGAAAATCAAAACTGATACTAAGAGATGACAGACAACACATTCAATCATATTAACAATAACATGCCATTCCCAAATGATTGAAAAAGGATTTACTGTCTAGTTTCTCTGCACTAGAAAAGAAAAAGAGCCGCCAAAAAATAAACTAAACGAGAGAGTAGGAGTGAAAAGCAGGAGAAAATCAATTCCCCCTCTGCGCCTTTAATATCTGCAGAAAGAGGGGGAAGCACACGCCCGCTGTAGCCTGCAGCTTATTTGCGAGGCAGGAATGGAATGTCTGAGATTGCATACATTATGTGCCAAAGAGGCCCTGGGCTATGGAAGATAGTGCTGACATCACCGTCTATAAATGGTTGTGCTTGGAGGCACAGTGAATGAAAACAAAATGGGAATAACCCTTTTGCACATAACCCGCCCCCCCCTCCGTTGGTGCTAAATAATAAGCACAAGCGCAGAGAGTTAAATGCCATATCGCAGTCAGGGATGCATTGATGCAGTGGGGGGAAAATATGAGGTCGAATGGTTAAAATAGTTTTGCATATACCAGTTTAATATGCAACTTTAAGCCATTTGCAGGCAGATTTCCTGATTGTGGCGCTTTTAAAAAATTATTTTGTTTGTTTGCAACAGTGGAATATATATATATATATATATATATATATATATATATCTTTTTTTTTTTTTTTTTTTTAATGCAATAAAGGTAAAGCAGCACAGAAAAATAACCTCTAAACCAGTATGAACAGACTACTGTGTACATGGGAACAGAATGGCGATCAATATTTAAACTTGTGACAAAATGAACATAGCGACAGATCTTTTCTTCTGTTATTGTAATGTACATCTGAGTATACATGGATTATCAATAAAGAAAAAAAGCAAGACAGGAACCTGCTTCTATTCACCAGTTGTTGAATGTATTTTGAGATTTTACGCCCATTGTAATTGCATTGTTATTTATTCCAGTGACAAGAAAACAATGTAACAATATCAGCAAGAAAACTTGCTTAATTGTCATTTTTACAACTACAGTAAAGACATGCAAAACATGGCTAAAAAACACATGGGCGCAGACAGCCAAATGCCGGCACACGCAGGGTTAACTATGAACCTCTCCACGCATTCCTGAATAAATGATGTTTTGAACAAGGCTGTTACCATGGGCAACTGTGCACGATGGCACTGCAGCGTAACCTTTGGAGTGGCTGTATTTTTATCCACTGGAAACTTCTCCCTTGAAGGGGGAGAGATAGAAAGAGAGAGAGGGATAGAGAGAGAGAAGTGTGTGTTATGGGGATGAAGGGAATTGGAGGAGGGGAAGCTAGCGAAGGGAGGACAGACTGCAGTGATTTTACAATGCGACCAAAAACAAATGTTCCGAAACAGACAAGCTACCATGTTAGAGATTAATATTACTTTTGAGATGTTTGCAGGAACACAAATACTGTAAATCCAACATACAACAGATTGTAAAAGAGGCTCAAATACATAAATTCTTTTTAACCACACATAGAAATGTAGCTGAAATATAGCAGCACAAAGGCAGTGATTGGATTTCAACATATTACAGAATATCTCTATCCTTAAATGGCCACTCAAAATAATCATGTGTGATTTCTTAAGCAAAGGTAAAGGGTCTTCTCCACATCTTCTAGTTGTCCGTGTCTCAAAGCATTCCATGAAAAGGTGCAGAATTTAACACACACACACTCTAGACACCAGAGGAGCATGTGTAGTAAACAGGAAGTGAGACCCCCGCCTTCTGTAATGGGTGGGGTTGGTGTATCTGTTTATTTTTGTTTGTATGTGCACTGAAACTTGAAACCCAGGTGATTATGGAGACAGCCAAGGGCACCTCAAACCCAAGTCAGTTTTAGCATGACAATAGAAGCCCACTCCATCCTGAACCAGACACCACACCTTTGATTCCTCACAGACAGAGCAGCAGCGACAATATCACTGCAATGCACCACAAAGCACAACTAAACTCTTTAGAAGGATTATGGATGTATTATACAAAACTGAACTAAATTGCCTCGCTAATCTATTGTGCTGTAATGTGAGCCATTGTCTTTTGAATATGTAAATATTTTGGCATCTTAAATCATATGCATGATTCAACGAGGGGAAAAAAAAAAACATTAAGTTTTAACTGTGCATCAGAATATTGTTACAAACCCTCATTAGTCTGTTCAAAACCTTTCAGTATCTTATATTTCATGTTTTCAAAAAAATATTTACAGATGGGGTGCAATATATACACACACATATTATATATATATATAATATATATGTGTGTGTGTGTGTCTAATATATATATATATATATATATATATATATATATATATATATATATATGTGTGTGTGTGTGTGTGTGTGTCTATATATATATATATATATATATATATATATATATATGCACACAAGAATGTATTTAACATGCTGGTTAACAAAAATGTGTTGCACATGGCCTTTATAGAAACAAAATCTTGCTCAGTGCAAAAGTATTCTAGTTCCCGCTTAAATTATTCTGATCTACAGGATGTGCACCACAGGCCTCCACAGAATTCAACCACAGAGCCCACTTCAGTAAGATAGCTTGGCATGTGCATTGTTCTCTGACCTTAACGTCCCCCCTGTTATTTGGTCTGGATGCTCTTGCATGGCCGGCTGCCATGAATGAATTGTGCCACCTTCTATTTGTCTGTGAAAGTGCATTAGTTTGAGTCATGGCAACAGCCACGCACCAACTGTTTTCCCTCGCTCCCGCAGCCAATGCAAGTGTACGACTGACAAGTCACATGACCAACCAGCTGAATTCTAAATGAGGAATACATCCCCAGGGCCATCTCAGGCATGTGCAAGCATTTTCCCTCTCCAGCTTTTCTGCCCGCACCAAAATACTCTGACACACGGAGAGAGAGAACAGCTAACAAGTCCTAAATTGAGGCGTAACAGATTAAGACAAAGTGTGCTAAGAGCAGGGTAATTGTGTGCTATTTTAATGTCTTCTGCATATGCAGTAAAACAGTTTTTATTGTGCACTATTAACAGAACTTGTTGCTAAGGGAGTAAAAAAAAAAAAAGAAACACATATTAAACAAGCACTGCACCTACCCCATGTGACACCCATCAGGGAGTGCTGAATGGATGTTGCATGCCCTGTGGCTGCATCAAACATTTGACTTTTAGGTCAGAGGAGCAAGACAACATCTGTCTGGAGCAAAAAGAGTGACATGAATGCAAAAGACACTGACAAAAGCAATGAAAAAGATATGCTTACTACGATACTCGATCTACTGTTACTCTTAGCAACAGAAAAATGTGCTTAGCTGAGTACTTTCCATTTTTTAAAATAACTTTTGGATAGATATTGTTGGTTAAAAAACAGCATTGCAAAGTGAATGGAAAAAGAATAATTTGGCCCTTAGTCAATACAGCTTATGAACATCTACAAAATATTGAAAACGAAACATATCCGTTTTATTATCAAATTGACGACACTAAAAATATCCACGCTGACAAAATGTCTTCTATATAATTTGCCAACTATAATAATTCATCAGAAAGGTTTGAAATAAATTCAAATATCAGACATTTCTATCCTGAACAAATTAACACGCCACAAAGAGTTAATATCAATGAATTTATTACAATTTACTCAGCTCCAAGGCACGTTACAAGTCTTCTGTTACTACAGAAATATGTATAAACAAACAGAGCATTTCATTTTTCATTTACAGTATTTTTTGCTCTACTAAAGCGTCCGTGCAACTTTAAAGCAAAAAGAGAATGAAAACACGTAATAAAATATATCTGTATTCTCAGACCACGGGATACAAATTAAAAACTGCTGTTTTAAAGATCATACTTAAAAAAAAAAAAAAAAGGACGGGATCAAGAAACAAAGAATGCCCTCTCTTAGACTCACTTCATTTGTTATACCTACCACAAAAAGTGTATTCATTAATAACATTTTTTTTTTTTTTTGCTTGGGATTGTACATGTAGATGTGGAAAATAAGTATGAAATTGAATAGAAACGTTAACGTAATCGTAAAAGTGCCGTAAAAAAGGTTTCCACGCACACATCCTCCTCCTTCGTGGAGGAAAACAAATGTCTCTGTACACTGGACTATTTCTGTTACTTCAATATTCACAACAAGTAGGCTGCGTCTCAAAACCAAGCGTGCTGCACACTTAGCATTTAAAATGCATCTATAACATTCATAAATGGTAGGCAGTTCACTAGGTTTTAAGACACAACCTTAAATATACTCGCTTCACTTGTCTGTTTCTGATGCAGGAAGCATATATATTTATATTTAAGGGTCTCTTTCTTTCTTTACTTTCACATCCCCAGCTAAAATGGTCGCTATCTCGCCTTGCATGAAAGCCCAAGGCACGTTTGACCCTACCAGGGGACATTTCTCTCCGCTGGGACAGTACACCTCTCCTGTGGCCCCCTGCGCCTTGATGCTTTCCCTGGAACACGGGAAGCAGAATTTGTGGTTGGGAACTGACGGGCACTGGACGAAGTGTGTGTCTTCTAAACGTTCGTGGCAGATAGTACAACACAAGGGTCCGTTATTGGCCATGGGTGAGTCTGGAATGTTCTGAGGGTGCACCTGATCCATGCCCTGATGTGAACCCGATTGGGAAGGCGTCCCGGTCAGACTGATCTCCCCGTTTCGGGAGGCCAAACGCCGCTGTCCGGACACCGAGGCGGGGGAGACCGGGCTGCTACTGTTGTGTCGGGTGGATGTGGTGGAGTGCACAGAGTTGCTGTCCTTTGGTGAGTGTGCGTTACCCAAAGTGTCTGCGACCGACATGAGTGCAGCCATGGGGGACTGTCCGTTTTGTGGGGCCGATTCAGGTGGGGTGGCTCGGCTGGAGTGCACAGAGCCCAGGGGCGGAGGTCCGCCGTGAGAGGCTGCGAACGAGCCGGACGCCATGGTCAGTTTGAGCGCCTCGCTTTGACTTGCCATCCACTGCTGTCTCTGCTGCTCCCCCTCCGCCGAGTCTGGTTCTGGGGAGGCTTTGCGTTTGCGCACGCCCGTCCTGAGCGCGCTGCCCGACGCCACGGCCCGGGGCATGTTGACCAGTGCCGAGGGCAGCAGAGGGCAGCTGGCGTCGATGTAAGGCTGGGGCAGCATTTCACCCCCGAGCCCCTCCTTAAAGAAACGCACAGACTCCGGCAGCAAATCGCCCAGGAGCCTCCAGTCACCAGAGCCGTGCTTTTTCTCATATTCCAGGTATTTAAAGCCAGAGGAAAGCCCTCTGCCAAAGTCTTTCATGCAGTCCTGATACATCTGTTTAGCCACACCAGACGCACTGGAAAACACATTACCAGATCCACTGGGATACTCAATAAAGATTTTCAGTTCATAGTCCATGCCAGGCTTGGAAATGGCATCAAAAGCAAACACCCTACCTAGAAGGGAATGATCTTTCTTGAACCTCACATCAAACGGAGTGCAATTGGAAAGTGTGATCAGTGTGTCCCTCACTATCTTAGGTTTGTTTGCCCAATCCTCTGACCTGTTTCTCAAACTTTCACTAAGTTCAGCCAGAGCCTCTGCATTACGCTGTTTCTCTTTCAGATCTCTCTCTTGGTCCGTGCTGGACACAGAACCGGGTCTTTTACCTTGCTCGGAGAGCGCGAGCGCAGGTCCGATGCTGGTCGTGGCTGGAGGGGCTCGTCCAGACAGGCTGTGCTGCGCTATACTCGCTGCTGACGGTGGGCCGTTCAAGAGGGTCTGCGGGAGGAGGTTCGGCGGCACGCTCATCTGCCCCGACACCGCCACCAGCCCGTGGTTCCGACGCGAGTTAGGGCTCTGTCGGTTCAGCTCGGGGGGTCCGTCGTCTGATTTGGGGAAGCCGTTCGGTCCACCGAGCCCGTTCGGAAGCCTGTGTGCGCCGATGCTGGAATAATCAAAGCGCGATCTCTCGGTTCCGAGCGCGTATCGTTCCAAGCCAGACTGCTGTTGTTGTTGCTGCTGCTGCTGCTGTTGTTTGGACGATCCGTCCACATGATTCATCTGCACCGACTCCTTGGATGACATCCCCGCTTGTGCTTTCACCGCAGGCGGCGGCGCGGGACCCGGGGATCTCCCTTCCTGGAAGCCATGAGCCCGCTTCAGATGGCGCGCGGTCTCGATAACAAACTCGATCCGATCCGCGCCCTCGTAGTTCACGCAACCCCTGCACACGGGTTCCGTAAAATCCCAAATCATCGCCCACGGCATGCGCGGCAGGTCGCACAGATAACACGACTGTCTCCTCGACGAGGAGACCTGCGCCGAAGACATGTTGAGCTGCTCCTCTCGGATCCGTTATACGGTTACTAGGAGGCGAATGCGCCTCTTCTGCTTCTCGGAATGCCACCTGGCTGGGCCAGTGACGTCAACACCACGTTCCGCAGTTCCTTTTTCTGTTACAAATGACAAGCCACTTGTTGCCATGCGAGTGCGCATGCGCTAACCACTCCCTAACAAATCTTCTGAATGGACCGAGAAACGCGCACCGCCAACATTATGGCAAGCCGCTTAAACATGTATGGTTAAAAACATACTGTTGTCCATTTTTGTTACAAGCACTTTTTAAATGATCATCAAGTAAATGGTCACTAGTATATAATCAGTACTTACTCATTATATATTAGTATTTATTTAATTGTAGTCACTCTAAATCTCAATAGTGGCAAGTACCTATTCAATTGTTACTAGTAACAGTGCATTTCTTTGTGTTTATTAGAATCTTTTTCTAATAAATAAGTACTATTAAGTCTAAAATATGTCTCTAGGAAATAATCACTAGAAACTAATAGTTAATATAGTAAACCTGGAACAGACACCAACATGCATACTAGTTTGTAGTGAATAGTTAATGAACAACAGATTCCATACAAGTAAAAAAACAAAGCAATTGTTATCAGTAAAAATAGATCAGTTACTTGTCACTACTGAGATAATGACTAGTACCAAAAATGTACTAGTATCTAATAAATAAATGTGATAAATACTAGTTTCTAATGAAAAATGTGCTAAATTATTATAAAATGCTAATTTAACAGATACTTGTCACTATTAGAATAAACATTACAATCTAATTGTAATGTTTCATTTTCTAGTGAAAATGAAATGGATACTAGTCATTGCTGGATCACATACATAAACATACTAATAATAAAAAAATAAAATAAAATAAAAAAACGGAAAAAACTATTTAGCTAATTTAGCTTTTCTACAGTAAAAAAAAAATAATGTTCAAGCTGCTTGCCATACCTCATTGGCCAGTTTGCTTTCAGAATATCAGAGCCAGAGTTGTGGGTGGAAAATCTGAGGTATTCGTGTTTCTTCCAGTGTGTCTGTTCTTACTGCTTCTAAAATGTCCATTAGCTTGATATTCTGTGGTCCTATTAATAATGCAAGATCATGTTGTAAAAATGCTTACACCAGCAAAATGCATGTGTGACTTACAATAAAAATAAGCATACTGTGGCTATACACATAGACGTTCTTGGGCATTTTAAATAATATCTGTACTCCATTGTGTAGAAACCTCATTAAACATAAACAATGTTTATGTCTTTTGTAGATATCTTTAAGTGCTTTAATAAATATGATTATGAAGACTCGTATTTCCGTGGTTTTGCATATCGGTCAGCCAAGTGTTTGTTTACATTAAATGAGGAAGTTTGGCAGCCCCGCCCCTAAAGCCCCTTTCCCATAGTCTATTCTTTGCTTAAGAACACACCGTCGCCCTGTTATACAACAACACGAGAGGGTGGAAAAATTGAGAGAAGGAAAAAAAGCAGCAGGGGAGGTCTGAAGGAGAGCAGAAATGCCATTTATTGCAATCCCTGCATTCTGCTGGCACGAAAAGATGATGTGCTTTATCCAAGCAAAAAAGAAAAAAAACATAACTACCAAGTAAGGCAGGATCCAAATTTGAGGATGTGATTTTCTCCCTCCGCTGAAAATTATATATACAGTACATCAAGCATTACAGAGCCTGAATATGGATGTCAAAAGGATAAAATAACCACTACTGATATGGCAAGCAGAATGCCTTCCAGCTTGTAAAGCCGGAGACAATTTGGATAGTATTCATGCTTTGTGCTTGTAACTCGGATGGTGTAAATGAGCCTGATGTCTTTCGTTTGTGCCCAAATTAACAACACAAAGAAACAAGTGTTTGTACAAATTATCTTGGAGTGAGTCACTTGACTTCAAAATGAAATCAGGCTTTACTTCGCAAACAACCGCCCACGACGCAAGACCATACGTAGAACTCAAATATTTATATTTTGGTGAAAAACACTTCAAATTATATTGCGCAAAAATATTTAACTGCAAAAAATGCAGTCCTTTAGCAAGAATGTAAAGTCTAAATTTGCAGTCTGTCTCTAAAGGATATTTCACCCTCCTTCCTTTTTACTGAGGGATGTTTTGCTGTCCCTGTAGTCTTCTCATGAATACAGATCACCCTGAGGCTTGGCACTCACACACACACATACACACACACACACCCTGTGCAGAACATCACCCACCCACCTACTCTCACACACACACACACACAAAGCCACATACATGTGCGGACACACACACACTCTGCATGGAAAGTTCCACATTCAGCTTTCCACCAGCTTATCGCAGGGGTTAACTCTCAGCTTCCGCTAAGTGGCTGGCAGGCTGCCAGAGTGAGGGATTCTGGGAAAAGGCAAGTCTTGCCAAGTACAAACTGCCAACATTAAGCAGGCCTGACAGCCTCTCTCCTCCTCCAAACCTGGCAGCCATTCAAAGTGCTCTTTCATTTGAGACGCTGGCGGGCGGCCAGATGCATGCAGATTTACTTTACCTATTCTCAGATGGAGCTGATAGAGACCGCCCTGCAGTTGCCATGGGAACCAGAGGCTGCTCGGAGACTTCCCAGAGCTGCTCGTGTGTGCACATCTTGTGTTGAACACTCGGTAACCTGCAGATGTATGACTTTCTCTCTCCCTCACTTGTTTTTTTTATTTTATTATTTTTTTTTTTTTAGATGAGACCTTACTGTTATACAGAAATACTGACTTGAAAAAAGAAAGAAAAATGCAGCTGCTGATCTGCCAAAAAAAAAGTGGTGGTAGTGAAAGCAAATTTACTCGTTTAAAATGTTCCGTTTTCACAAAACCAACTCAACTCAATGACTGGATTTCGATCACAAATAGCACACTAGGTATAGCCACATTTATTGAAAAGGACACATCTGAAGTATCACCCTACATGTATGTAAATAAACACAATCTTTTTGCTCTGTATTGACTGTGGCAATACAACGATACCTTGACATATACTATTGAATGATTACCATATTCATGTTAGTAACAGACAGATATATTTAGCATAATTAGCCAATATTTTTGGCTATATGTATGATGAGTTCAGATGCAAAAACCTCTAAAGCTGCACCCGAAATCACATACTGTTGAGTAGGTACTACATTTGAATTTAAATTTACTTCACGACCGTTGAAAAAGTGCGGTCTATATAGTACGAATGTGTGTAGTATGAATGAATTCGGACGTACTACATCTGCCATGTTGTCACATGACCAACCCACGTCCATTACATCCCTTCAACTCCATTCACAAATTCTCTCCCATGGCCTCATGGGATAGTAAAGTGTCCATCATATGCGCACTTCAGAATCTCACCAGAAGTAGTAAGTCATCCGGGTACTTTTCGCCTACTGTTTTTCGAATACTATGAAATCGGACATACTACTCTGTTCGCATACTGTTTTTTGCATACTATATAGTAGAGAAGTATTCAATTTCGGACGTACCGTAAGTCTGTCTGACATGTTTTCTTTTAAATGAGCATTATTTACCAGGCTTCTATGCTTAGGTTCAGTAATTTCACTTTAATGGCAATGAAAAGGTTATTAGTCAGTTATTGAAATGCTTTATTTTCAAAAAAGTTTTACAGCAACAAAAGGAAGACTGTTGTGTTTACTTGCTACTCGCAAAACCCTGTCCTTGCCACTGTGACGATGGACAAAACATGATTAAAAAAAAAAAAGAGAGAGAGAGAAAAAAACATTATCTCATTTTTGATGGAGGTGGCGTTTAGTAGCTTTTGCATCTAAACTCTTCATGATAACCCTCTTATTTTCTATCATACCAAGGCTGCAAATACAGTAAAAACAGTAATATTATGAAATATTATTACAATTTATTTTAATTGTTCAAAAGAACAGCATTTATTTGAAATAGAGATCTTGTGAACATTATAAGTCTTTACTGTCACTTTTGCTCAATTTAATGCATCCTTGCTGAATAAAAGTATTAATTTCTTTAAAACAAAAACAAAAAATCCTACCGATCCCAAACTTTTGAACAGTATTGTATATCGGCCATTAAAAGCCTGTCACCTCTAATTAATTTACTGATGTATTAACATGGTAGTCCAAGGTACATAAAAGAACACCATTCCAAAAAAAAAAAACACAGTATGATCTAAAAAGCCAAGATACTTTTAGGTAGTTTGTTAATGTCAGCTGCAAACTGTCTTCTGTTTGCCCCATGACAGTTATATAAACTCAATATGTCTTGCTCCTCATGACAAATTTTCTTCAAGGAGGCCAAAATGAATTTGCAGGCATAGTGGAGAAAGTGTTTGGAACGGGATCCAAAAACATGTTCGTATTATTGAGAACCTCCCTTGCTACAACAGAGGCCAAGAACAAAGACATTCACTGTTAACCACTAATATCAACGCACTGCTTCTTGTACTGTCATTTTGACAAGTCGTGGTAAGCCTCTCACGGCCAGAGACACTCGAGCGAAACACGTGTATGCTTCATCCGTTTTTAAGTGACACTTGCTTATGGAACATTAGGAAGGCATATTTAAACGAAAAAGACAAGATGGCCTAACCGAGTGCCATAAATAAAACAAAAGCATTCCTTTGGCTTGGGAAAAGAAGTAGTTATGTAGGTTCACTACTATGGTTACCCACTGTGTGCACCGAAACACGAAAGGCAGAGGGTTATGTGCCTTCCTGCTCTGAAAACAAGATCTATTATTACCTGAACCGCTCTGGTTGGCCGTTGTCAGCTGTTGCCATGGCAAACCTCTTTACCCCAACAGACTGCACAACGCATCTCTTTGGAGACCTCCGGTTATTAGGGCTCTGGTCCTGAAGTCTGCCATTTCCTGCAAAGAGAGAAGATATCACAAGGATCAGCCTGGCCACTAGACACCTGCCGCAGTCAGCAGTCCGGTTCATCACTGCCAGAACACACACTGCTGCAGGCCTACGACTCTAACAAGGCCCTGTGTGTTTCAGCTAGTCATCAATTCTGCAGAAATACAGTGCGCTGTGCCAATAACCCAGACCATAAATACGTGATATGCACCAGGCGTTTCTGAACACAAGCGAGCGGTTATTCTTTCGCTATTCTTACAGTTTGTCAGCCTATGACTGTAAATGGAAAAAGTCAAATTGAGTGCACGGAGGGGGAAACCTCATATGGTGCAGATGTAAAATATCCTGGTGCTTTTTCCTGAGCCCTATTAGGAGGCCGGAGAGTGGAATGTTCTCCCTGCGGCACTTCGGAATGCAGACGAAAGGAAACAAAGCTATATAAATACGCAGGACAAGGATTTCTCAATCCTCCAAAAACAACAGTAGAGCTCCTGACCGTAATCATTTCCTTAAGGTCAAAAAGGCAGCGTAAGGAGGGCCTCCTCCAACTGGAACAACAGCAGTGCTGCCATGCGTGCCTCCAGCGGGCCCCAGCGTCTGGCTAACAGGGAACATGAGGCTTCTTGAATACGGTTAAACGAGCAGCTAAAGCCTCATGACTCAACGGCAAACAAAGCCTCCTGTATCGCAGACCTTCTGTGCCGTTTCCTGTGAGAGAACAAGCAGACATGCAAAAACAATCATCGATGTTAATGATTGCAAAAAAAGCTGTGCTGCAAAATGTCTGATAATTTAACCCGTTAATGAAATAACAAAAAATAAGTATATATATATATATATATATATATATAAAACTGTTGTCTATTGTAATATATTTTAACCCTCATGTTGTGTTCATGTTGTGACCCGAAGAGGATTTTCCTGTACCCGATAATTCTAGTTAATGTTATCGCTTTGGACTAAATTGACTGACTTTACTCAGCCAGAGTCTAACAACTTCCCAAAAATGTTAGCCAGACGCTGGGGCCCGCTGGAGGCTCGCATGGCAGCACTGCTGTTGTTCCCCTTTAAATTCAAATGAGCTGCAGCTCCCAGCTGCTTTCCAGAAGAGGGCAGGACTTTAACAGCTTGTGCTTCAGTTGCTCAACAACAAAACTGGAGAGAATCTCACGCAGCCAAAATGACGACTGTCAGTAACGGCGTTCAGCCTTACATTATTCAAACCAGATACTGATGGAGACACTCCGGAAGAACTTTTTAAATGAAACTGTTAGTAGATAAATTTATGTAGTTGTTTTGGATTCAACTCATCGACTAGCATGTGCCGTCATATTAATCTTTTGTGCAAATCCAGTGTTGAATTGACCCTCGTTTGTGAAGCAGTCCGCCGTAAAATGACGATATGGTAACAACACTCTACTACAACAACTCTTCCTCTTCTCTAAAGCAGCCCAACATGGCCTCACTCCCTTTTGTTGCGTGATCCCGGGGGCAGTGTTTATGTAAATTTTGGGGTTTGTGATGTCACTAACCCGGGAAGAAGCTCGTTTGTAGTCTCTACCAGCCGTTTGTTGTAGTCCTTAAAAAGCGATTTCTGTAAAAGAAAATATCTTCCTTTGCATTGAACTTTGAGCGTCGTAACTTTGCAGATGTTGTTTCTGCTCTAAAAGCAACATTACACACTAACTGAAGCTAAAAAAGTGAAATCATAATGAAGGACCCCTTTAATGCATCCTTACTTAAAAGTATTAATTTCCTTTAAAAAAAAAAAAAAATCTTACTGACTATATATTTATATATATATATATATATATAAACAAATTAGAAAAACAGTTAGAAAGAAGCAGTTCAAAACAGATTTTGATGGACTGCAGCAAGTCCATTATTCATTTACATATTGAAATGCCCTGAACGAAGGTCATAGAAATTTAATAAAAATGTTGTCATATCACACAAGAGGAAAAATTTCAATAAACATATATTATACCATGAAAAACAAATCAATAACTTCATTAACCAGACTGTAGCAGTCATCAATTTTCTAGGTCATATTTTTTCCAACTGCATTCTGGGATTGTTTACTGTGACAGATGAAATCAACAGCTCCTGACAGGTCTATACGACGTTGCCAACGTTACCGCACAGATTCCGATCCCTTTTCCCAGCTGCCAGGTGACGTCAAACCCACACACATCCACAGCTGCAAAACATCAGCTGTAAAGTTTGAGACCCGTGGCTGCAAGGAGATCCATTCTGCTGCTTTTATAATTACACCAAACACAGAGCTGTAAACAATAGTCAGCATTTAACATGGAGCTGGCACCACACCAAGGGCTGGATTCTCGTAATAGTGCTGCCAGACGCACAATGCCAGACTGCTGCCCGTCGGGAGCACAGCTCTTATATGACGCAGTGCTAGTGAACACCTAAAAACCCCATGCAGTTTAAACTCAGCACGAACTCTACAGAGAAATGGCGTTAAAAAGCAGGGGTGTGAAGGTTGTCTAATGCATTAAGTGCATTATGGGGCACAAAGAACCTTAATGCATTTGAAGGCCTGGCTAGCGTGTCTGTGCTCTATTAAGATGTGACGCACGACATGTGACCCACCCCCCAGCGCACATCAACACTGATGGAGGTCTCGGCAGGTAAGGGCACTGGCTAATAATATAGTCTGCCATTTATGTCGGAAAGGGCATCCCTGCGGGGGGCAGACAGACTCTCCTGGTATCTCCCGGTTGATATGGAAGCGGTGACAAGAAGCTTTCCAGCTTTCAAAATGTACAATAAACAGGTTAGGATCACAATTCAGCAAGAATGCACTAAATTGATCAAAAATGACAGGAAAGAGTTTTACATTGTTACAAAAGATTTTTATTTCAAATAAATGCTGCTCTTTTAAACTTTCTATTTATCAAAGTATCCTGAAAAAATGTCATAGTTTACACAAAAATATTAAGCAGCACAACTGTTTTCAACATTGATAATAACAAGAAATGTTTCTTGAGCAGAAAATCAGCATATTAGAATGATTTCTGAAGGATCATGTGACACTGAAGACTGGAGTAATGATGCTGAAAATTCAGCTTTTCCATCACAGGAATAAATCATTTTGAAATACATTAAAATAGAAAACAGTTATTTTAAATAGTAATAATATTTCACAATATCACTGTTTTAACTGTATTTTTTATCAAATAAATGCAGCCTTGGTGATCAGAAGAGACTCACATAAGAGACTTTCAGAAACATTAAAAAAAAAAAACTTTCTGACCTGAAATTTTTGAACAACATACATGCATACATAAAGCATTTATATAATCAGATTAAATAACTGCACAATAGACAATTTTAAAGATGATGTCATTTCCCTAAGATAAGGTAACCGCATACTTTTCAACATAGTGTTTGTCTAGTACGAGCTAAAATTCCTACCCATAAATCTTTGATGAGGTAAGACCACATGAATTGCTGTTGAGGGCATCTATAATATTCATAACCCTTAATGTAAAATCTGCAGGCTTCTCCACCAACATGATTTGACTCCTGTTTCACCTACAGTATCTGATTTTACTATCTTTACTACCAGTTTGGACACATCTGACTGACCTAAAGGCTAAATGAGAAATAGAAAAAAAAAAAAAAAAAAAAAAAAGATGAATAAAGAATGACATTTCAAGCAGTGACTGCAGCGTCTACTGTAAATATTTTCCTACTTCTTGTTTAATTATAATACATGCCATGTTTAAGATGACTTCTTTTTTCTTTTTTTTTGAGTGACTACATGGAATATTTATGCTTTTAAAAACTGATTTGTTACACCACAGGACCATTTAAGCGAACAACAAAAATGCCAAAAGTTGATTAAAAATGGAAATTAAAGGTGAATAGTTACCTCTAGTGATTGACAAATAATCATTATTGCTGACATTTTGAATTAAATATTCATAAATAATATTGTGTTTTTATTGTTATAGTTAAACAGCAGAAATACAACTACAATTAATAACTGGTTATTGGACAATAACATAAAAACTACCTGTATCATAACGGCCATTAAAATAAATAAATAAATAAATAAACACAGCGCCTAAAATACACTTGCTCTTATACACTCATATAAATTGAAAACTAAAATGTTTTCAATTTATATTCCCCAAACACAGTAAAAGCTGCTAAATTTATTTACCTTCTGACCAAAGCATGTATGAGCTCTGATAATTAAACCAGTTCTAATACACTTCTCTTAATTTCCTAGTGCATTACTCATACACAGGTGAATTTAAAAGTATGACAAATCTTCACACTCCAGATTTCGCCTCTCTGCATGTATTTAATGCCGCTTTGATGATGTGTACGAGAAACAAAAGGAAGGTTGGCTAAAAATAGCCTGTTTTAATGGAGAGAGAGAACAGTCTGACAGCCGAAAAGATGGAGCAACGCTGCCACTGAAATAGCTGGGTTGCCATGACGACCAGATTGATGCTCACAAGTGACAAAATGGAGTCAGTAGCAACAGACATCTTACTGCAGAATTTTCCCACTGTCTCAACGCACAAGTCCCGGGCAAAACAACAACCTGAATCCTTTGTGTTTACATTTTAGAATATCCCTGAATTTCACACCAAATCCCGTGGAATACTCAATCTGGAGGTGTGCATTGTTTATGTATGCAGTGTACGTCAAATGTGCGGAACAGAACAGAAGACAGAACTAATACTTTGGATGAGAATTTTCACACTCCAGGAAAAACACACACCAAAAAACTGCAAGCCATAATTAACTCTCTGTTCTCCCACACACATCCATCAACGTGAGTCTAAGAATAAGCTCCAGCGTCTGGGAAAGCAATCCTGTGTTCATGTGGGAGACACCGAGGAGGCTGCAACAACCGGCGGATTAGATTCAGGTGGGAAAATTCTCCCAGGTTTCAGACTGACGGGCGTGTGTCAGCGACCCCCATCTCTGAGCGCACGACTCGCAAATTGGAAAAAGAGAAAATCAGGAATGTTGTTTGTGATAAGCAAGTACTCTTCCAATGTGTTTCAGCCTAGTCTAGTATACTTAAACCACGGTTACACAACATTGCATAGGGTAATTCAGATCTACAGCGGCCTGTTTAATGACACACACTACTTGAAGACACGAAAGCAGCTGTGTTACCAGGTCAGCCTGTGCTAACATGCCCAAAGCTTTCCAATAACAAGCCTCTGCTCTCTCCGACAGGAGCAAAACAGCGTGACTGAGGCGAACAGCTTGAACTGTTCATATTTACACAGCTGTTCAGCGGTGACACCTCTTTCAACAACTGCTTTTTGCCTTAATTGGTTTTGTAGAGCAAAAGCAAGTCTTCAATTCAATCCGGAGGAGTGACAGATTGGTTGAGTGATGGTGTCTAAAGGGAAAAGGCATGCTCGGGGATAAATTACTGGTTTTGGAGTTTGTGAGAACATGAGGTTCTGGGCTGAGCTGGTCATTGTTGCCTCTTAACAGGAAACTAAAAGCAGGCTGTTTCTTGGCCGAGGCGAAGCACAATAGATTCCAAAGCCTGTAGCCATGGATGCAGTGAATGCCATCGAAATTAGTGATAAGATATGAGACTTAACCAAACAAAATATGCTGCAAATTTGTACAGGAGTAATTAATTAAAATGCTGTGACTACTTACCAAAACATAGTCCATGCGTATTATGAAAAAAATCTGATATAGATAACAAAGGACTAATAACACAACAAAAAAGCAATAAATACATTCCACTGTACGTTTCATTTTTCTATATTTAGATATACTGCCTCACAAAAATAAAATCAAAAAGCATGCATTTAATTCCAGAATGACATTAGCCAAGAAAGCTTTTAGATTCAACCACCCAGAATGTCTTGGAGATCTATATATATAAAAGACAGTTTTATGCTGTTATGGATTATCATTACCTCTGATTAATCTAAAACCTACATTACAATAATATAAAAGGAGTGGAAATCGTTTTTTGTTTTTTTTGTTTTTTTACAGTGGAGGTCTGTTAGTGGTGCAAAAACAAAAATTCAGTAGTGACGCTACTGCCATCAAGTGGTTTCAACTTGAATGTCATCCATAATGCCACTCTAAGACTGATTTTTAAAATGAACTAACAAACAGTTAATTCAAAAAATAATTTCAAAGCTGTTTTGATAGGGTCTTGGATTGAAAAATAAAAAGAAAGCTAAATGCACGCACAAAATCTGGGCCTTGAAGCAAAACCAAATAATCAGATATTTGCCGTTTATGACCAAATTGCTTTCTACCAATAAACAAAAACAGAGAAAATGATACATGAGAGAAACCAACCTTGGTTTTTGAGAGAGGATCTTTGAGGTTTGATGGTGCTTCTTGATGATGTCCAGTGGGTGGGTTTAGGAATGACCTTCCGTGGTGCAGGGGTGTCCAGAGGGCTTTTATGCCCACCTGCTTGTTTCTCTTGGTGTACATCCTTTGAGACTGCAAGAGAAATTAACCAATGTAGAAACAATAATATCAGCACACTTTGTTTGGGTAATTCTACATACATCCAAACATACAGTGGCCCCAAAAAGTATTTGGCCAATTAAGCCACCATTGAAAATGTATAAAGGTATTTGCTTTGTATAAAAGAAATATCAAAACAAATTCTATTATTTTAAAGATAAAAACATGAACACACTTTTCAAACAAAAAAATGTGCAAAATGTTTGTTGTGTTCAAAATATGACACAATACACTATTCGAAATGAAGTCTTGAACACTTTCTGGTCATCAAACATGTTTATTGTTAAAGGGTTAGTTCACCCGCCCCCCCCCCCCCCCCCCCCCCCCCAAAAAAAAGCAGTCGTTCTGACGTAGAACCTGGAAGCACTGAACATAAACAGTGTATGAGAATGACACAGAAGAGAAGATATTGTTAAATGATCGGTTAACCGCGTCAAGCATGTTTGGGAAATGTCACGCCCCTTACCATGACTTTCAACACACTAACACAATTCAACCAGGCCTCGCCTCTTTTCTTGTGTGTATGCATTTATTTAAATGAGGGATATTGTGACGTGTTTGCTCTCAGAAGAAAACTCAAGACTACAATCAAGGCATTCAAAATCAGCGCTTGCTGATATAGAGAATGACTCCCTTTGGAGTGAACTTTGTGCTTTGTAACTTTGCAGACCTTTTTATGCTCAAACACCAACATTACACACTACAGAGAGTTGAAAATATAAAAAAGCATAATAGGACCCCTTTAAACATCCAAAAGTGTCAAAATACTTCTTAGTGCCACTGTATTTATAGATAAAAGTGCATGATTCATATCAGATTATCATATATTGGTGTAGTAATATGACAAGGTCAAAACATTCATTATTATTAGAAGGGCTCATATTATTACTAATTTCTAAAACTTTCTGTCATGGTGCTTAATTCCACCTCTCAGACAAAATCTGCATTGTGCCATTATAGATTTTGAAAATATTCAGACACATCTACTACAACTCACCTGACACTGGGCTTCTAGCAGAGGGTTGATCAGTGGCTGAGAGTCTGATGCTGCGACTCCCTGAGATCTGAACTGGCTGAGAGTCTGTCTGAGTGATTCCAGAGCCTGTGTGAACGGTGGACTGTGAGTCTGCGTTCGCACGAGCTGCTACAACATCCAGAGCCGAGCCCAAGAGGCGATTCTAAAGACAGAGGAGAGCATCTGTGAGCTGCAGCATATGATAAAGTAATGCACAAGTTGACAAACACAACCAATTATAAAGCAAATCTGAAACCTCTGCAGGTCTCTGAAACAAAGATGCTATACAACAACATGTGACTGCTTAAAACAGATGTCTGGAATGAAAGTCTTTTTTCCAAATAAAACAATTCAGTGTATTATGTAGACCTAATCTGTTCAGCATTTGGTACTTAGTTGCCTTGATAAACAACGAACTATACTTCTATACACAAGTCAGCATATCATAACAGAGGATATTTACAGTAACAAATACATTCAATTTAACGTTAAAGTGGGTGGACAACATGAAAACTAAATTATATTTTTGGTGCAATAAACCTTGTATATCATTTTAAGAAGACTTAAAATAACAATATTTTTTTTTAAATAATAAAATAAAACAAAACAATACAAAAATGAAATAAACAAAAATTAAAAACTATTATAAAACAAAAACATAAAAATGAAATGAACTAGAAACAAAACAATAATGAATTTAAAAAATGTAAAAAAAAAGACAGAACAAAAGTAAAAAAAAAAAATTAAATAAAACAAAAGAAAAGTCAGATTCTGCATCTCCGGATGTGGACAGAGATCTTGCCGTCTTTACCTGCAGTTGGATCTGCTGACATTGAATTGTCTCCAGGTGTTGCAGTCTCTGCTGGATCAGAATGTTAAGCTGCTCTTCCAGATGGGCCGCTCTCCCAGCAGAAGTGTTCTCAGTACTGGCCGCCCTCCCCAGCGGGACACTGCCCTCTGCTGCCTGCAACCTCCTCAGCTCAGCTGTTACCAGTGCGATCTGAGCCTCCATCTCACTCTGAGCCTGAGGGGCCGAACAAAGACAGTTTAAGTTGACTGCTATAACACTGTATTAATTTTTTTATTTATTAATGTTATAATGCTAATGTCTACCTTGATAAGTGGTGCTGTGGCAGCAATAGTAGCAGCTGTTACAGCTGCCACACTTGCAGAAGTCCCAGGATCTCCTAATGGAAAAGCAGGATCTGACTGGCCTCTTGGAGTCTGGGATCTGTCTTGGCCCAACACTTGTACGGTCACATTTCGTCTTAAAGGGGCACTTTGGGATCTGAGAGACATAGTGAAATATCTACATGTGCAAAATGACCACGATTGATCATAGGAGCGATTGAATGGAAGCAGACATTACCTCTTCCTGAGTGCTGCAGCAACTGCTTCTCTCCCATCAGCAGAGTAGGTAGAAATTTGAACATCTTCACCTGCAGTGTTCAGAAATGTCAAAACAATTTACATTAGAGGTATTCAGCACTTGAAAAAGAATATAAGCGTAGTTTATAATACAAAAATTAAAATATATAACAATAATATGGTACTAACATAATTCAATATAATATAACTATAATACTATAACAGGGTTTTTCAAGTTGGGGCCCAGGGAGTTGTAGGAAAAATTTAAAGGAAAAACTATATATTTGTATATTTAAAAAAAAAAAAAAAGAAAAAAGAAAAAAAAAAAAGAAAGAGGAATAATTAATAAAACACAAGATTAAAAATAAGTCAAATTTAGATTAAAACAAACTAATAAATGAGTAAATGAATAAATAAAAATTACAATAATAAGTAAATAAATAATAATCTACATTACTATAATAAGTATAAAAAATAAACATTATAAAAAATAAACATTATAAGAAACTAAATATTATATAAATATAAATATATATAAATAAATATATATATATATATATATAAATTAATATTATAATATTCAAATTAGGTCTTTATTCAAGAAACTATATAGATGCTTTTTAAATGATCATATTTGGAGTCCTTGGCATCTAAAAGATTGAAAACCCCTGTACAATAATATAATATTATATTATATAATATAACAAAAATGATACCTTTTGACTTTGAGTTTCCTGTCTGCATGACTGTATTTTGAGCTTTTTTTTTCTCTTTCCTCAGGGCCTATTTGACAGACACTTTTGTTAATTAACACAAAAATGACCAAATATTTTAATCAAGTTAAGTTTAAGTTGTTTAGAAACAAACCAAATATAAGTAAACCCAAGTAAACAAAATCTCACTTTGTCAAAAAGGTCAGCAAATTGATTTGATGGTCCAACAGCCTGTTGTTCATCTGGTCCAGCTAAATTCAGATAAATATGAATTTATTCTAATTATTATCTTATTATTAATCATTTAATTGATCTCACAATTTAACTAAAATCAGTCTAATAGTGTTACCTGTATCTGCAGCTGAAGGGATATTCACAGGTGGGATTTCTTTCTCAGAATGAACATGTTCAGAGTCTGACAGTCTCCTGATGTAAATGTTAACTTTATTATGGCTCTTATGCTGTATTTCCTCTCTGCTGGCAACCAAAGCAGCTCTGGTTGAGTGAATTAAAACATCTGCTGCATCAGAACTGGACGTAGAGTCGTTTAAGTGTGTGTTATTGATCACAGACACACAACAAGAGTCCATTTCCACTTTTATATCAGTAATAAGACAGTCCAAAAAGAGGTGTAGGTTGTTGTTCAGTGATGTCAGTCTTTAAACGGTTAATAATAACAACATTGTACGGGCCCATTAAAGCGTTTATAACGCGTCTTACCGTAAGAGTGACGTCAACATAACATAAAGATTATTGTAAGGATTTCCTGAGATATCCGCAGATGACACACGTCAATCACCCTGATGTTGTTGTCAGTATTCGTTTTAAATTTCCCGCCGCAGGTGATTTTTTTAAAAGTAACAAGTTGGATCAGCCTTTCTTATTTATGTTATTATATTAAATCCCGTCTTCATATCGTAGTATTTGAATGTGGAATTCAAAGGATGCTTTATTTCAATTCACTTCAGCTGTAAGTCCAGTTATTTTCACAGCGTCGATTAGTTGCCGACAACAAAACTACACAACTGCGATCTTGGAAACAACAGCATGACGTTAAACAGATTTCAAAATAAAAGTTTGTCTTCTCTTTGCTTTGGTATCAGAAGTCTTTACACTGCTGCCCCCATTTGGTCGTTATCAGAATATGTTTGGTCTGGAAAACATGAGAAATAAATATTTATTTGCTTTTGTTGTTGTTATTGTTGTTGTTTAGTCTTTATCTATACAGTTCTCTAAATTAAATCATTTTAATAACATGCATGGTTCTGAATTATGTTTTTTTTTTTGATACTGTAAGACAAAAAAAACGACTGAAAGTAAAAACGTTTTTTTTTTTTTTTTTTTTTACAATATTTAATATTTTAATATTAAGATGGTAAGATTAAGAACTTAAATAATCAAAATAAGGGATGGTTGTCCTTTACTGTTTATCATATCATTACATGTTAAAGAAGAAAAGTGTTATAGACCAAAATTAAACTCTTCATAATACACCTCCAAACACACACCTTTAAGGGCTTTTTTATACATATTTTTTAAGGATTCGTACTGAATATTGGATTCCCTCATAAATGTTTTCAATTCTTAATTCATAAGGGCTCTTATTTGTTCCGAAAGTGCCGCTGTGAAGCAGCGGATATCTGTTTGTTCTGTTCTCACATGTCCTTCAGATTCTGAGCTCTGACAGCAAAGGTATCCGCATTACTGTTTTTTTTTTTGTTTTTTTCTACGTCCATTGCTTCTTGGTACGTTTATTGTCTAAATCTTATTTTCTATAAAGCTATTATTTATTTATTTAGAAAAGTATTTTTCGCATAGTCAGTGTTATAAATGTACATGTGAGATAATGCTAAAGGCTAATGTAGCCACTTATCATCAAACTGATTTGCTCTGAGGCCTCTGTTAAAGAGAACTATTTAGTTGTACGCTGTCAGTGAGAACAGGGAGGTCTGCTGTTTTAATGAAATTCTTTTAGTAATTTTATTCAATTTTATTCATAGCATCCTACTGTATTGTGACTATGGCAGCTCAGGTTACTGAATCAGACCAGATCAAACAGGCAAGAGGAACCTAACAGACATAATCATACACAGTCTATTTATAGTTGTAAAATCATTCATCCCTTTTATTGGCCATCTTTGTATTCTGCAGTTCAAAGAATTCCTGGGAACCTATAATAAACTGACAGAAAACTGCTTCATGGATTGTGTTAAAGATTTTACTACAAGAGAGGTCAAGCCAGAGGAGGTATGTGATTATGGTTATATTTCTGCTAGCTTTCATAAATATCCTTTAAAATAAATGTGAAGTTATTATTAAACCCAACTATGAATTTGACTTGTGTAACTTTTCTTTCCAGACCTCATGTTCTGAGAGCTGCTTACAAAAGTACCTAAAAATGACGCAGAGGATCTCCATGCGCTTCCAAGAATATCACATCCAGCAGAATGAAGCATTGGCTGCTAAAGCTGGCTTGTTAGGACAACCGCGATAATCGACTACTGCTGGACTGAACTCCAGACCAGTATTCCAGCATGGAGCAGGGCCCTCCAAACTGGAGCAGCAAGACCGAGGACGCAGGCACTAAGAATAATGTGAGAAGGCCTCTTATGTCTGCCAGCTCTCTGGATAATTGACTTGTTGGGATTTTTGGTTTACCAAAGGACAGACGCTCATTTCGACCATCATGCTGGTCTTCCATAAAACTCAAAAGATCTTAATTGTTTTTTTTTTTATGTTAGAATGCTACAAAATCAAATGTTAGTCAACTCTAACATTCAGTCTTGTTCATGCATATTTTATCAATGAAATAAAAAACAAAATGCTTAACTAGGATGAATTCTGATCTATACTACACTGAAAAAAAAAAAAAAAAATACTTGTAGGATTTACTTGATAAAATTGTTGTAACAATTTGCACTGACACATTTTAAGTAAATTTTACTGCTACTGCTCTGTACAACATACCTGTTATTATCAGGGAAAATCTACTTACTATTGAGCTTAACATTCATAAAGAAATTAAGTAAATATTACTTAATTCTATATATAATTAGGTAAAATCTACTTAAGAAAATAAGTAACTTATAATAAAGTTTACTTGGCAATACTTTACATATACATAATAGAAATAATGCAGCACTCACCCAAACAGACTTCAATACTTGATAGACAATGATGGTAACATTTGATTTTTTTTTTTTTTTTTTTAGTATAAATGTGAAATTGAGTAGGTGTCACAATCTATGGTTACTGAGCCTAACAACAAAAGCAATGAGAGTGTAAATACAGCTGGAATACAGAAAAAAATATAAATATATATATATTATTCATGCCCCTGTGCATGATGGGAACACCAGTAGCAGCAGTTGAGTAGGTTTTACTTAATTTTATATAGTTGATATTTACGCTTTAATTCCTACATTTTTCCTGTAGTATTTATTCACCACTGAATCATTTTTATCGGTGTAGCTGGGTGAATCTTACAAAACATGCCCAGGTCATAGTTCGCCCAAAATTCAAAATAAAATTGCATTTTAATCTGCAAGTACACTTCTTACAATAAAATACTGGGATTGATTCATGTAAAAATTGTGTGTCAAGACATTATGTTCTAAAAAATACAGTTGTGTATTTCTAAATAAATTAATGGTGTTGAAATTGTCTTATATTTGTGAATGTTCAGCCAGTTAATAAAGACAAAGAAAAAAATAATAACATTTCTGAATATTTCAAAACTTTATTAGAAATGAGAAGACCTCTTATTTTACATAATGATACAATGGCTTTGCTCAGGAACCTAATGCCTTCATTTCTTCATCCAGGAATCTGTAAATAAACTGAAATCACAGGGAAGCAATTTTTCGCAATTTTTCACAATTTCGCCGCAGTGAATTAATCGATGCCTACAGCATAAAATGTTCAACATAGTCATGGGTCATCGCTCTAGACAGCTTGGGTTTAGGTTCCTAAATGGTTGATTATATACAGTCTAAAGATGTGCTAATGCTTCTACCAACTTGACATAGAAAAAGAAAATTAATATACAAAGATGTACTGTTTAAAAAATAATATAAATCATTTTTACAGTTTGTGTAAAATGTATTTTTCAAATACATGTTTTTTGAAAGATCTATTTACAAAAGGAACAATCAGTAAGAAACCCCTGGGCTTAACATACTTGTGTGAGAAGCGACTAATTTATTCAATTGGTCAAGAACCCAAAATAAAATGAGAATAAATGTTTAAATTATAAAGTACCAGGGAAAAAGAACAAAACAAGAATGGGGAGGAAAAAGCTGGTCACCAATTTCTGGTGTTCCATCAAAGGAGCTTTGGGCCCAAATGGATCAACAAAACATGGGAAGATGCGGTTTACTGCACAGTAGTTACCCAAATTGTGACGTCACATTCAAAGGTTCAAGATGACCCCACAAAATTCTCATATTCCTTCTACCCCACCGACTGAACTGAATGTGGGACGACTGTGATTCTCATCTTGTAAAAAATACAAAAATGCTGTCCATGGACTGAATAAATATATTTAACAAGTTGCAAGATAATACCTTTATTTTACACAAAAATTTCAGCTCTAGAAATCTTTCATTAAATAACTTCACGGCTGTGATATATACTTTTTGAAATTTTCCATACTAAAATAAAAACTCTGCAATTACATATAAAAAGACAAAATGCACTTGCAAAGGAAATTAGTCTACTGAAAACAGTTTTATCTCGTGTTCCACTGTAAACATTTTCTGCTTTTTCGTTTTTTCATTTACATTTTCTTATTTTCTTAAAAAGAGACAACAAAAATAGGTTTTGCATAATTCTCTGTGCTCACATACTAAGATAGAAGTGGAAGACGCCGGCTGCAGTTTTCAGTAAACTACATTCCCTTTTGCAGTTGACTTTGTCCTACTTTTCCAAAATAGGGCACTCTGCTGTAACACATGTACTTTGGCAGTTCTGATGGAACAAGCACACTACAATTGACCTTTCTTTGAATAACCATAGCCAGCTGGTTAAGGTGACCATTACCTAGGGATCTGAGACCGTTTTCTTACCATGCTCTGATAGAGGAACGTACAATTGATTGACTAGCAGTCCCTGCTGCGCAGAAGCAATAAGAGGAGGTCTCTGTTCAGCATTTGTAGAGAGTGAAGTGAAAAGTGCCGTCGTATTAATTCTGGATGGATAAATCTTAAGCTTTGATTTCATAGATTACATTCAACCCTCACGTAGAGTCCAGTCCGTTCCCTGGTGCCGAGAGTGGTAGCGACAGCGAGCGAGAGGAGGCAGGATCAGTTTACAAAGTGCAGAAGGTGGGAGTGGCCCGATAGGGATCAGAGGAGACATGGAGGCGGAGGGCAGTCGAGTGCTATTGGCTGCTTGCTCTGGCTCGTCAGTATGCATGTCTCCGTGGAGGCAGCGGGATGCTGAGAAGGCAGAGGTGGAGCGGGGTGGGACGGGACACGGGCGTGACATCACCTGCACTCAACGGCCACAGTGTTCTGCGTGGGGGAAGCAGAAGACGGGCTCATGCCTGTGTCAGACGAGCCTGATGATGTGGACGCTGTGGTGTGGGACACTGTTGATCAGAAGTCAGAGGTCAATCATTCGCAAAAGACAAGAAATTGAGAAACCCAAACACTCTTTGCATTTTTGACAAATATTAAAGGGTTAGTTCACCCAAACATTGTATGTGTCATCAAGTACTCAGCCTCATGTCGTTTCACACCCGTAAGACCTTCATTCATCTTCGGAACATGAATTAAGATATTTTTGATGAAATCTAAGAGGTTTTTTTTTTTTTTTATCCCCCATAGAAAGCAACGCAATTACTGTCATTCAAGGTCCAGGAAGGTACTAAAGACATTGTTAAAGTCAACTTGACTACAGTGGTTCAACCTTAAATGTTATGAAGTGACGAGAATACTTTTTGTGCACAAAAACAAAAAAATAACTTTATTCAACAATTTATTCTACTTTTTTACAACAATTCTGGACCTTGAATGTGGTAATTACGTTGCTTTGTACGGGGAATAAAAAAACTCAGATTTCATCAAAACAAAAAAAATATTAATTTGTTCTCCGAAGATGAACAAAGATCTTATGGGTGTGGAAATATTTGAGGGTAAGTATTTATTATTATTATTATTATTAAATTATTAATAATAATTTATTATTAAATGAAATTTAAAATAAAAATAAATAAATAAATAAAAGTACCTTCTCTTTCCTTCTTTTTTAACCTTTTCCGCCTCCTGTCAATGGAAGCCACCTCAGACTTAAGTGACATGTAGTATTTCCTGATTTCCTGTAGTTTCTTTTGCAAGAATGAAATGCGCTCAGTACTTGACATGTTGTCCAGCTCAGCTGTGAAAAACAGAAGCAGGAACTAGTCAGGAGAGGATGTAAAGTTCATTTAAAAAAAAAAAAAAAAAAAATTATATATATATATATAAAATATTTAAAAAAACCTTTATATGAGATGACAGACATTTCAGCTACAACTGCATGGATGGGCATTAAGAGTACAACAAGAGGCATCTGGGTTAAAATGAGCTATTGTATCTTTTATTTACATTAATCTGATACAGAAATCGATCTTTATTGCAGATCAACAGTTAAATTGTACACGTAATAGTAAAACTTTATGGACCAATTACAGCTCAATGGTATAATGACCATATATAATTGTTTCTCAGTCTTTATCAAAATATAACCAGAAAATTTGTACGCTATATATATATATTTTTTATTTTTTTTAATTTTTTTATTTTAGGGGTGACCCTGAATAGTCGATGATTTGAAGCTTTGATAGGAGTAGCCTGATTCGACTACCAATCTCACAGTCAAATCTTCACAGAGGTGTTATGAGACGAGATATGGGGGTGCTCAATATCTGATTTTTACATAGACATACTGGTTCTCTCCCAATAGGTTAACATACAACCTATTATAATGCTGTAAATAAAAATGTGAAAAGAAAGAAACTTTTAATAAATATTTTTAATGTGCATGAATAAATCCAACCACCCCTGTGACAGATTTAAGTTTCACTTCCATGATCTGTGACCAACAGAGGGCATCTTGGCGGCAGGGATTAATTTTTTAACAATGTCTGGGATAAGAAAATCTAAAGTGTAGAATTGGATGCACTTTGAAGTGGTAAAAGATGATCCCAAAAACGCAAGATGCAAGTTGTGCCAACAGCTCATGCCCTACCACTCAACAACGACAAACACTGCGGCTATTTGAAAAGACTTAAACGGACACAGGCAGATCACGTGAAAGACTGGATTCCCCCCCCCTCAATCAGGTAGGGTACAAGTGAATTTAAAACATTTCAGCCGGTTCTAATTTGATTTTTGGATGCTGTGAATGTTTAGCTAAAAAGACTGCCACTCCAGTTTAGTGTTTATTGTCTCTGTAGTTAAAAAGACAAAGTTGACAATTCTGGCTATACTTTCGTTATTTTAATTATTTTTTTTTTATTTTTTTTTTATTTAATTAATTTATTGATCACTCTGGGTTATCTAATTTAACCATTTGTGGCTTGGGTTTTGAATATATGTTCCCCTGCACTTTAGGCATTTTGCACTTGTGACTTGATTATTTCATTTTTTAAATTATTTTTATTTATTAGAACGGTATATTCTGTTCTAATTCAATTCTGTAAATTAATTTTTGATTGATTGTTGGTGCATTGTATCGTAATAAAGACCAAAAAATAAATATGAATGGTCATTAAAACATTGCTAAAACAACAAAGCTGGTGGTGGCCTAAGACTTTTGCACAGTACTGTATAAATCAAGTTTTTTAATATAGCCTGGATTGTGTCAATTGCCAGCACACTGCTGACTTCTCATTGTAGCAGCTTAATATGAGGCAGTCAGCAAAGCATGAGAAGCCACAACCAAAATGTGTCAAATTAACTTTGGAAAAGTTCTCAAACTTACTCAACTGGCAGGACCACTTGTATGTGCGGGGGGAAGGGATGGATTGCTTCTCTTTGTGCTTGTCTTTTTCCATGTCTTTACTGTTGGGAGAAACCAGACCGGGCGATCGAGAAAGCTTCTGGCTCTTGGGTAGGCTGGAGTGCTTGACTGGGGTTAGCTTATTAGAGCTGTCCATGGCAGACAGGTCCTCACTGTCGCTACTGTGACCTGAAGACATACAGAGAGACGGTCAATATTAAAACAGACTCAAATCTGATCAAATTAGCACACTAAGACAAACAAAAATTTTACTAAAAGTTGAACGTGAGAATTGAAGCAGAGGTTAATCAGACAGCCAAGAGAAGTGTAACATCACATGACATCAGCAGAGTTAGCGAAACCATTCTCTGGTATCATCATATTTGACCCCATTCTTTTTTCACTAACCTTCAATTTTCACATAAATGCAATATTTCACTGAAAAATAACTGAATAAACCTAACCTTCTAGTATCAGTTATAGCATACAACTAACAGAAAAAAATAAGACTAACTTCAACAACAATCTACCTTAAAAAACCCTTCAAAACACTCACCTGCTCCATTCTTCTCTGTTTTACAAACAGAGCTTGAACGTTTCTGGCTGCGTTTTTGCTTCTTGGCCGACGAGCCAGTAGTGCAATCCAATAACCTCTTTTGACCTGAAAATTCAGATTAGCAAACAGATAAGAAAAACTTATACAAGGATGATCAAGCAGTAATAAAAAAAATCATCACCATAAAAATAACGAAAATCTAGTAATGGGCAAAATATTGCTGATCATATCAGCATCAGGCAACAGTAGTGTTTTTTTAGTCTAATTAGGCCAGTATTCATGTCTTATTTTTCCACCCAGTTCAAACAGTTTACTCTCTAATGCCAGATTTCAAAAATCAACCACTGGTATTATCTAAATGTGCATCAAGCTTTAACTTACCTCTGTCCTTTCCATCTCGATCCTGCAGTGAGATGCTGGAATTGCTCGAACTTGCACTAGCATCAAAGCTATGAGTTGACTCGTTCTCCCCGAGACCTTCCTGTGACTCTGCTACACTGTCCACTTCGATTGTGGCGTCACTTTCGCCCTTAGTGCTGTGTGATTCATCTGGGCTGGGGGCAGAAGATGGGGAAAACAGACGTTGAGGTCCCACTGCAACCAGGACATGAGGAAGGTGGTCAGAAGGCTCCAGAGGCTGAGGCTCAGGCTGAGCTTTCTCTTCCTCCATCATTTTCAGTAACTCTTCACCAGAGGGTTTTTCCTTCTCCTCTGGATCGTCAAGGTCCACTTCATGGCAGACCAGCGCTTCTGGGCCAATTTGAGGCATCATTTCCTCATTTGTGGCTGTTGTTGGATCCTCCAGCTCTGGGCATGGAGGTTCTACCTTGAGGTGCACCTCTCTGGTAAGAGCAGGCATCTCAGATTTCATCTCAATATCTTTGCTGGGAGATGATAGTGTTGGAGTAGGGGGTTCCTCAGGTTTCTGCACTACCTCGGCCCTCTTCTCAGGCTCAGGTTTGTTCTCTATCAGTGGCGTTTTAACTGGAGAAAGCGTTTTGGGTTCTTCTTTTCTGTCCAGGCGAATTTTCTTTTCCGGCGTTCGCTGTTCAGTGATTTTGCGTTTCACTGCGCTGCTTCGCTCTGGAGGCCAGATGTCCTCTGTTGCGGAGTCTGTGTCTGAGCCGGCTGTCTCAGCCAGCTTTAATCTCTCTGCGGGACTGTTATGGGGCGTTTCCTGGGATTTCTTCACAGGCCGTGGAGGTGTGGAGGGTTCCTCTGTCTCTGTGTGATTAGTAGTGGCAGGCGTTTGTGTCTCTGATCCTGGTTCTCTCAAACGAGGCTTCTTTGCTCTTGGTTTTGGAGATCCATCATCAGACTCAACAGGAAGCCGGGATACATCTTCCTCTGATTTACTCTCACTCTCCTTGAAGTTGGGCGTCTCCTGTGGGCTGCTGGGTAGTTCGGGCTCAGTCTGCGCAGGTTCTGGCATTGTGTTCTCCTCTGAGAGATCCTCGGCTGCCTCTTGTATTGCTGTCGGGGGTGGATCAGTTCTCTCTGTCCACTCCAGCTTCTTCTCAGGAGATTCCTCACACTCACTATCATCCGAGGAGTTCCCTGAATCTAAAAATGTGGAAAAAAAGGAAAAAAAAAAAAAAAAAGAAAGAAAATACAACCATGAAAGTTAACCAACAAAGTTGTAAACTATACATAAAACTAAAGATGCACAGATGTATTGGACGAGATAAGTAATTATCTGTGCTTTCTGAGCCAACACACACCAGGAAGGAGAAAAAAAACAAAAAACAAATCAGCTGGATTAGAACCAAAGTTTCCAAAAGGAGTCAGGAAAAAGGCATTGGACAGTTGTGAAGTGAAGTGATGAAGACAGCTTACACAATTTCACGTGACTCTTTAAGCCCTGCAATTCAGCATGAGCTCACTGGTTTGTATTTGTCTGTCATATACAAATTATTAGTACTTTATTTTCCATATTACAGCTGGCCTTTCATTTATATTAAGAAACTTAGTTCTAAAAACAACAACAACTAAAGAACACAATCCTTTAAATTTCCTTCAAAGAGGAGTTTTAAAGCAAGGTGGCAGAAAAGAAGCAATCAATTTCAGCATGTGTTGTTTTTCTACTGACTCAAAATGATGCGAGCTGCTCTTACCATTAGATCCTCTATCAGAATCATACATCCCAGAAGTTCTCCTTGTTCGCCGGCGAGGGGTTCCTATACAAATATTTAAAAAAGTAAGTTAAAAGCACTAGCTGAGGTCATGGGTTCGATTCATAGGGAGTAAACATACTGGCAAAATGTATACATTGAAAGCACTGCAAGATGCTTTAGACAAAAACATCACCAAATGCATAAATGTAAGTGTAAGTTATAACAGTAGTAATGTTAAACAAAACCCACCAAGCCATTTAATCTTGCCACAGAAACAAGAATTTTTGTCATTAAATGGCAAAAGGCTGGCTTCTGTGGCTGCGTTTACATTAAAAAAAAAAAAAAAAATATTGTGACACTCATCTGACAAGAATTTGTTGCATACATGTAAAATACACACAAGATCCGATTTTTCGCATTAGTTCTGAGCCACTACACATCCGATATCTGGGCATCTGACCTGCATCTAAATATGTAATTCCCCTTGGAATTCCAAGCCACCACAAGGCGAGGGCGACACGTGTGCCCAAAGATAGCTTTTTAATGTTGTATTATGAAGAAGACGTGATGCATGCGCTCGCACTAAAACTCTCAGCTTTTTTTATTAAGGTGGAAACAATTGTGCACAAAGAAACATTCAGGAGAATAGAAACTGGTTTTTAACCTCTGCCCCATGAATTTTACAAATAAAAAAAAAGCTTACCCACTAAAAGTTATAACAATATATATTATATTCATTATATTTCTCAGCAATGAGGTGATAACTTAAACACTACTACATACAGACACACTCCGGTATTGTGCTCCCTCACATTAATTAATTCTATTAAATGTAATCTTACTGCGCTACTTTATTCCACCAGAATTCTAGATCTAACAAGCCATAACGGTAAAAAAAAAAAAAAAAAAAAAAAAAAAAACAACGGTAATTTTCGTTTATTTTCGGCCTATATCTGTTCAGTCAAATTTTCCCCTGCAAACATCCATAACAGCTTTTAACTTATCCATGCTGGCAAATAATCATTGCCACCCGATGTGAATTTTATAAATAATTTTAGTACGAAGCTACAACATCACACAAGCTATTCACACATCTTTTGACATGGACAGTCTTACCCTCTCCATTTGGCAGGGCAGAGGCATCTGAGGGCCGTGAGTTCTTGCTGCTGGATCGACCCTCGCTGCTGGGGGTCTTGGACAGACTTCGAGAGGTACTAGGAGGGGTGGATTTAAGTGGAGGACGACCTCGCCGTATCCCCAGTTTGGCCTTATCCTCCTCTTTCTCCTTCTCTCCATCTTCTTTATTCTGTGGTGAAGGTGAGCACAAAAATAATTTTTCCCCCAAGGTTCTCAAACGATAAGTCTTGTTTTTGTTTTTTTAAGACAGATTGTCACTTACCTTCATTTTTTTCTTTTGTTTTCTCTTTGTTCCACCCTTATCACCAGGCCATATTATTCGATCTGCCTTGACCCATTCATCATATCTGTTACAGAGACAAAATATCCTCTTGAATAAGATTGTCATCATACACAAGGTGAACAATAAATAATCCATTCAGTCTTTATGAACCATTCGGACACTTTCAAATGAACACTGGACATTTAACACAAGCTGTCTGAGAGTTCAGAAATCTAACCAATGAAGTCTCATATTTTAGAATCTATAATGGTAACAGGTCTACTATAACAAATGTGAAACTGAAGCAGAGGTTAATCAGACAGCCAAGAGAAGTGTCCTTTCAAATAAAACAAAAAGTCAAAAAGTCAGTCACATCAATGCCTCACCTCACGTTCCAGCCGTAGTAGTGCACCAGGTAAAGAATCTCTCCATTATCGGTCTCTGTGTTTCTGATGTTAGCTTCATAGATCTTCTGTGTCTTCCCCTTGCCATATTTCACTTTGACTTTAGTGCCGGTCAAAGAGTGCTCAGAGTCCTCACAGCCGTCATCCTCCTCCCTCTCATCACTGTCAAACAAACACAAATGATTCACAAATGCTCTCCTTCCACAGAGATTTTTTCTTTTTTTTTAAAGGACTACATAATATCATGGAAAACAGAACTTTTAGTGTTCTTCTGAAATAAGAGTTTAATGCACTCTGCAATCCACTGTTCCGGTGCAAATATAAACATGACAGCGCGAAATGGTGCACGCTCACAGCTAGCGTTTAAGGCAGTTTCACACGGGACACGGCAGTCTTGAATGTCTAGTTCATTTTCAAAGAGATTGCCTTTTTGTATTCCACTGCGCTGTTTTTGCATGCAAGTAGTGTTTGACAATTGCGCTTGCATCTTTCTCAGCATCTCATGCAGGACAACGTTAAACCGCAGCACTCAAGTTACAAGTTCTTCAACTATAAAAAAAAACACGCCTCTAGAAAATTAGATATAGCAGCAGATATGGCCAGTTGACGCATCTGTGCCTTTGTTCATATAGACATCTAACTGCTAATAGGGTTTGTGTTTTCAGCAATAGTGTGCACCCTTAATTTACTTAGAAAGAAGGTCAGGGAAAAATATGTAGATTGAAAATCTCCATACAAATGCCTTTTGTGCATTTGCAGGTGTTTGTTTTTTTTCTACTTGTTATTTTCCACTTTTGGTTAAAAAAGGTATATATTATTAATTAATCAACATTATTATTATTTTTTGACACTTCAATTCCAGTATCTAATTATTCTTAAGAGTGAAGTTCATTGTCATTTGAAAGTGTGTTGGCCTTCTTACATTATTATGCCGTTATATTTTGATTATATATTCAGTGGTATAAAATGGTCTTTAAATGACAATAATATTGCATATCACAATTATCGCCCAAAAAAAATGTATCGTGAAAGGCCTATTTAAGCGTATCCTTTGTTAGGATGGTGATTTAGAAACTGCTCCCGTGTCAAGTTTGTTTCATTCATAATGTTTCTCATTTAATCTGAAATAAAATGTCATACTGTACTGTCCCTCATAACCAGTAGTATAACAAACTTATAAGCAAGCTTAATTGTTATATACTAGTTTGACATGACAAGAAAACAGAAAAGATTTGTGTAGGCTGTCAAAATACTCCCTCACCTTGCCCTTCTTCCGAGAGGATATTTCTCTGAACCCGCCACGAGTGTCACAGAGAAAACGAACGCATGCAAAATCTAAGATAAAATTAAATGTTGTTTTTCCTGCTCCAGATATAGACTTTTCAAATATTATTTTTGAAATGTAACATTAACATGATGGTAATTTAAACGTAGTCTTTGTAAAAATATAAAGCAAAACATTAAATGTGGGAAAAAAAAAGAAAAAAAAAAGTAGTAAACAACTAGTATTCCCAAATTGACTAGCAGCAGCATTGTTTAATCGACTAGTCGACTAGCCTTGCACATCCCTAGTTCAAACAACCACATTAACATACAAATAGGGCTGTCACGATAACCACAATATAGTAATACCACAATACTGACAAGAAAACCACAGAGGAATGCAAGCAACCCCCACAACCACGATGTTTACTTTTTTTTTTTCTCCCCCCCTATAAGGCTATACCATTCTTGTTTTACACTTCATGCATGTGTACTGAATGTTAAATAAGTTTATAATGATAACAAGAGTGAAGTTTTTTTTCCCCACCAACTGGCTCTTGAAAAATATGGCCCCTTTCAAAGGAATGTCTCTAAGAAAAGTCCAAGCTTCAAATTTACTAAGGAATTAACACCATTCCTTCTGTTTAAATGCAGAGGTTAATCAGACAGCCAAGAGAAGTGTGACATCACATGAGATCAGTCATGCAAGCGAAACCATTCTCTCGTATCATCATTTTTGACTCTGCTGGAACAGGTTCAATTCCAAAGTTTCAAGCCTAATCACATGCATGACAGTTTTCTAATCAAATGCTCCACAAGAGAGTCATTCAGTTTAAATGACATTCAGTACGACATTACAGGACTAATAAATCATAAATCAGTTCATCAGGACAGCCAAACATTTAACAGGTTAAGCATAGATGTTGTTGACATACCGGTCCCTAAGTCTGGATCTCTCGCCATCTTCCTCCTCATCGTCATCATCCTCCTGTTCTTCGTCATCAGTATCTTTATCAGACTCATCGAGGCGGCGACTGCGGCGTTTCCCAGGTGTCTCCCCATCAGATTTCTCCTTTTGCTCCTCTCCACTGTTTTCTCCTCCAACTCGCATCTCCTCCTTTTTCTTCTCCTCCTTTAATTTCTCCTGCTTCACAGGCTCCCTCATTTCTACTTTCACAGGGGTCACCGTACACCGCCGCCGGCCCTGAGTCATCACAGACATGCAACAGGATATTTTAGCTAGTTTCTAACAAGAAAATTGAAGAAAAAAAAAAAAAAAAAATTCTAAATTTAAAAAGGGAACCTCCCTACACAAAACCAGTTAACTGAATGTCATGTTCTATAATAAGAAAACGTATGATAATATCCTACATTCTAGAACTGGTATAATTAATTTAATTAAATTTAATTACGCTCACACGAGCAGCACAATAAACACCTTGGTAATAATTGTAGCATAATGAAGTGCTTTAGTAAATGACAATGCTTACATGTTTAAAATTTAACATTTTAAAAGAATAGTTCAAAAGTTTTAAATACTTCACAAGTACACAGGTAAGAATGAAGTTTGATAGTTTGTATATTTAAACAAATAACATTATAAAAAGCACCTCAAAAGTGGTCCATACAAGTCATGTGCTGTATTCTGAGTCCTCCAAAGATAGCTGATAACTTTGTGAGAAAAATGTTGAAATTGAAATTTTTTCAATGAAAGTCTTGCTTGACAGTTATGGTCAGCATTCATTTTCATTGTATGGAATTAGGTAGCTTGTACAAATTATTAATTTCTCCTTTTGTGGCCCACATAAGTAAGTAATAGTTTTCGAAAGACATGAGTGTGAGTTTTTTTTTTTTTATCTTGTAAAGAACTATTCCTTTAAATGCAGGATGTTTAACGGTTTAAAAACCCTAAATAACAGACATGACCTCAAAATCAATTTAAAGTCAAAGAGGCGGATCAGACAGCCAAGAGAAGTGTATCATCACATGACATCAGGTCATGAAAGCGAAACCATTCTCTAGTATCATCATGTGCATTTCCTCCAACTCATCTAAGCACAAAAACACTTTGAATGCAAGTATTATTGCTGTGCAGCTGGCAGGTCATTGAGCATGAAAATCCCACATCCTGAGAGCAGCACAACAGACAGACAGACACTCACCCTGGGCGAGCAGATATCTTTGCGTCCTTTTTCACTCTCAGCATCTGACTCATCAGCGTCTGCCGCAGGTTTGTCCTCGCTGGTTCCAGGCTCCGCTGTAACCTGCTGCATCATCTCATCGGTGTCTTCACTCGCTTTTTTCACAGCCTTAATGCTCTGTGCTTCTGGCTGGCTGTCTGGCCGCGGCTCGTTGTGGTGCACAGTCCTGAATTGGATCTGAGCAGAGCGGCAGTATTCCTCAAATCCGTACAGGTACCTGAGGTTCAGGTCAAAGGATGAGTAAACGTTACATTTGATCACCAGCGAACTTAACTATTAAAAGACACATTCTGGGTTGATATTCAGAAAAGTCTTGTACATGCATATGTATGGGCTTCTCCAAATGTTTTTTTAACTCAAGAAGAGGTTAATCAGACAGCCAAGAGAAATGTAACATCACATGACATCAGTCAAGTTAGCGAAACCATTCTCTGGTATCATCATATTTGACCCCATTCTCTTATAACATGCTTTCAATTTTTAAAAGGGCTTGGTTTATTTTTATTTTTATCTGGCCATTACATGAGTTTGAGTATTACTTTGTCCTGTCAGGGTTAATGAGGAATTTATCATACTTGTATCATACAACCGTTATTGGTATACCTTAGGAATGACGTAGTAGCATATCTGAAATGTTTATTTGTGGTACTGCATACTTGCCTGCTAGACATTCATTTGAAAGTTTATTTAATGTAAACATGCTTTTTGTTCATGTGTTTACACTGAAAGATGGGTCAAAAATACTGTGTTGTAATCAGCAGCATGCAACAGATTCAGTCCATAAACAAGTTGAAAATAAGCCAGAATATTTCTTGAACAAATCATAGAAGTGCAGCAAAAGTCACCTTTAAAAGTGTAAAATTGTCTCCATTTGCCAACGCAACAAAAAGAACACTGGCTGCTGAATAAACAAATATAGTCCTGTACAGAAGGAATTGTGAGAGCATGCACTTACTTTCTGTAGGCTGTTTTCACATTGTACGAGGCAGCAGAGTTCAGAACAGGGATGCCAAGATCCATGTAGATCTGTTTCCAAATAGATCCGCTCTCAATCTAAAAAACAAAATAAACCATCTCATTTCACAAGTCTTTCTGATGACTGAAAGCACCAATTCTTGCTGCACAGAGTTGGTAGTGTCATGCACATCTGTCTACCGCACCCAGGGATCAAACAGCTTAGAGAAACATGACATCACTTGAACAAGCACAACCGTTTTCCCAATTATCACCACTCCAAACTCCTAAATATAATTACCCTCAATAACAATCACAGAACATGTATTTGATAAACGAGGAATTTTTAAACTCATTTCAGCTCTGTGAACACCGTAAATTCAATCAGTGGTTACTTTCGCTTCATATTTTTTGCCTAAGTCTCACTTCCCACTTGCCGAGTACAATAAACAGATGGTGGGAACACTAAGAACACTCACATTGTCACAGCCTCCGTGAATATGCACTAGTCGGAAGAGCTTGAAGAGGTTGAGATCCTTGTAGCCAAGCACTGGAGGTTTGTTAATTGGAGTCCCTGGAAAAAAAGCAAAGGTGCAGAGAAGCATTAAACTGAAAATGTGCCCTGCAGAACTGGTCATGAGATTCTATGAAAAAAATAAATAAATAAAAATGTCATTTGAGCTTTTGAGGCCACACACACACACACAGACTATAAAAGACATCCACCATGTTATACACTATTTAGCTGTCCTTATGAAGATTACTAATCCCCATTTAATTTTTTCCTAGTAGTGATTACAACTCAACTGCTGATGCGCAGGCATTACCTCTGTCCTCCATGAACTTGTAAAGCTGCTGTAGAAAGTGGTCCCTTTCCTCTGGGTCTGGCTCATCATCAGGCTGATTAAGAGAAAGAAAGTACAACATATGAATTTGAAGTTTGCCAAGTGTGGAACTATCATCTTGCCATCTTTTTTAAATATCAGTTCACATAACCAACAAAAAGTAGTTTGCTCAGTGCATATCTAATCAATCATCGCCTTAGGGTCAATTACCAGTTGTGAGGAATTAAGCAATTCTGGTTCCTTAATGACTATTAACAATTCTTTTGCTAAATTAAGAGGAACAAAATATCTGAGAAAATAAATGCAATTCTTATTCAGACTTTTAAAGTGTGGCATAAATATATTCAAACATAATTGGTCCAATTTTACTCATTTAGCTTATTTCTTTTTTATAAAATATCACTTAAAAAAAGTCAAAAAGTCTGCTGTGGTGTGTATCTTAAAATACACGTTTGTCATAAGAACAAGTCCGTAATTACACCAATGTAAGTCTCACTAGCATTACACAATACCCGTGAAGTTGTCAGAGTTGGACGTGACTGAAAGAGTGAATCAGATTAATATAATCAACCACTCCTACCGATTCATAAATGTTTTTTGATTTATTGAAAAGAACCAACTCATAAAATGAATTTGCTTTTGAATGGGATTACACTGGCTGCATACAAGATACACAAAATATAAACGTTTTTACGTGCGTCTTCCACATTACACAAAGAATGCATATTCAAGAATAAGGGCTGTGGATATGGCCCAAAAAAAAAAGAAAAAAAAGTTATTTCACATACTGCCCAATGTTGTCCTACAAACAATTTCATATTGAAGGCTATGAAAACAAATATAGAGAATGTAACTTGTATGCTGTATATTATGTGCAATAAAAAGGGTTTAAAAAAAATAATAATTCACATTACAACGTTTACATTGTAACAACACTACAATCTAAAAACAAAAGTAAAGCAAAGTTAGAATTTTATAAAAAAAAAAAAAATTATATATATATATATATATATATATATATATATATATAAACAAAAGTACAGACTAAATGTTAACTGGTAAGAGGAACACATTCACTCATCTGAGCTAAGTAATTATAATAGCCTAGATTTGTTTAGCTAATTGCAAGTATATAATAAAAATGCACTTACATGTAGGTTTAAAATTGTAAATATGGCACATTTAATGTTATTTTCACATCAAATGACAATTCTTTAGCAGAATGTACATTTTAGTCAGACTTAGCCAGGCATTCCTATTCTATTGCACTCCATCTTTCCGCTAGCTCACTGAAGTCTATGAAGTTTAGCCGAGACTCGCTTGCATAAAGCCCCAGGTATACTTCACTTTCCATGTCCGCCCATCTTTCAAAGTATACTAAACCATGGATGCGTGCAGATGACAGAGTTCGACACGTGCAGTAAACCCTGGTGCAGTAAATTTTTCTCTATACTCTTTACCAGATATTGTGTCATCAACGGGACATTCGCTGGGCAGGATCGGAGGAGAAAATAGTGCATCCACCATTGCAACATAGTTCAGAAGATACACCAAGAGAACAGGAATCAAAAACAATGGAGAAGGCATGCTTTTTTTTTTTACTCATCTTTACACACTCTTCTCCGATGACTGTACATTGTGCTTAGTACTGTGCATATTGCCACCTAGTGGACTCTTCTGTCCTGCATGCGCATGCGCTGTTGCACGCACACCATCCGCACCGTCTCGAAATTTGGGCTGCACGTGGACGGGGTGTGCGGCCGGCCGCAAGCCCTCCACATGATGTAATTTTCAGTGCACGAACGTGGATAGCCGAAGTATTCCCAGGGCTTAAGGCTCCACTCCTGACAGCAAAATGAAAATATTTGCAAGACTTTCTAACATTTACAGATGGAGAATATACCAGTGAAATGTAAGTTCTGCACCGAGAAAAACACCTCTCTCAGACACATTAATCCTTTGGTTAATTTACCAATGAATAATAACTGCAACTAATGTATGTATGAACTTTTACCTAATAATACCATTTATGACATAAGGTTTATGCAGTGTAAGCCTAATTAGGAAAGGTGTTTACTATGCGTTCACAGTCACTTTTTGGGTTTTACAGCAGTAACTTACAAGTGTGAATCCTAAAATATTTTGTTTAGAGGTTAAAAGTAGCTGCTTGAATATGTTCATCGAATCAAACACAAGCAGCTGAAGTCACAACCTTATTCTATAACGGACCATAGCGATAACCAGCGATAACGCCGGTTTCAGCGGCGCGTGAGCGTGAACTGCAGCTGCAGATATGCGTGAGTATTCACACTGGAAGCGTTTGTCACAGCAGCGGCTCCAAGCTGCATATAAAGTGAGCATTTCTTTACAAAGACAACTATATATTTGTTTTTATAAGTTGGTCATTTATAAACTTGATAGTCTTGAAAGTTTGTTAACATGGGGAGGTGTACAACACTCACATAAAAGCTTTGTGTTTTACATCATCTGCCGCGCGCACGTTTACAGGACCACAAACTCTGTGAAAAAAGTCAGCAAACTCGGGTTTGATTTGGGTATGCTGTAATAACTAAAGTAATGTTTATATGAAATCATATTTATTTTGTCCATCAAAGGTGTACTTTTACTTTGAGCGTTAGCAGCGCAGCAAAAACAGACCCAGCGCCGAAATGATCGCGGCACTGAGTGCGGTGTGAATGCGCTCATCTGTTAACATGGGCACCAAAAAAAAAAAAAAATGCGCTGCTTACGCATGCGGTGTGAAACCAGCCTTACAGCTATCGTGTTATTAAACGAGTCCAATCAAGATAAGAGTTCATCCATTAGATATTTTAAATAACCAACAACAGCATTAAATGCTTTGCATGATTGCAGAGAGTATGTTTGAGCCACACGTCTCGCACCCACTGCAGATCATATAGAACTGAATGCTGTATGAACACAGCCATATTAAGCACAAATCATGGGACTGAGAACTGAGACTGAGAACCTTATCCTGTATCGTTTACAAAATAAATACCGTACAAACTCGCCCAGCCCTATCAAGAACTATATGCTCAAGCAAACATAAAAAAATATCCAGATAACATGAATATTAAAGCAAGCACATGAGGATTTTATTGGCTGAATCTTGAAATCAAATATGGATTTGTTTTACAATCTCTTTATGAACTTTTGGAAGCAACAAAGTGGTAGTTGTGTGGACTTTCAATGGAGGAACAGAAATCTCTCAGATTTGATTTAAAATATCTTCATTTGCATTTTGAAGATGAACACAAGTCTTGCAGGTGTGGAATGATATGGGGGTGCGGAAATGACAATTTGTTTTCATGTTTGGGTAAACTAACCCTTTAAAGACTGAGGAGTTGGCAACCCACTAACCAGTTGATTTTAAAAATATGTGGTTGCACATTCTTAGTCTAAACAGAATCCTAGTCCAGGCTTTCTAAAGACACAATTCATTAAAAAGAAAAACAACCTATCATTTCCAACAAATGTTTCCACTTATCTTTTCACATGCTGGCCTTATAATTGTGCAACGTGCCCGACTTTCTCCAGCGAGGAGAGAAGACTCTTTGAGATGAGCTTAGCCCTGCCCACCATCAGAACTGGCACACCTCCACTGTTGCTCAGCCAATCCCGCAGCCTTTTCACAACCAAAGGAACGAGCGGTTGCCATGGGGACATGTCGGAAAACCAAGCAAATGGCCATTTGTCCAAACTCGGAGAGCAGGAAGAATGAGACATTGTTGTCCGAAGCCTGGGGGCTTTCCCACATGCTGAGACCATTCAGTGGGCTTAATCAAGGTGTACAAGAACATGAGATGTAAAGGGCCGATGGAATGTCTTCACAAATCAACAAATACCAACACTGGGGTCTCTCAGTCGACATTGGTCTTGAATGCCCTCATATTGCTTCAGTAAGCCTGGTACCCAGCTCTGGCAGCCCCTTTAATCAGAGCAATCACTGCAAAACTACATGCCAATTACTGAGACCAAGAAACAAGGGTCCAAAAGCAAGAGCATAAACTAAAATACCAAAAGTAAATAAATAACCACCTCTCACAATTTTGAAAGACAAGACTGCAATTTTCCAACACCATCAACCTCTGAATATGTCAGCAACACACCAAAATGTTCTCAACATCTGACAAATCGCTTTTAAAGGAAAACTTGTTTCTGGGACAAAACAAAGAATTGGAAATGACAAAGAAATACTGGAGTCTTACTTCCTCTGGTTCTGGCTCCTTCTCCTCCTCCTCCTCACCCTCTTTGCCTTCACCATCTTCATCAACATCTTCATCACTGCTGGAGGATTCAAGAATCTCGCTCAAGTCCACTTTCCAGGTTCCAGGGACCTGTCTGGCCTTTAGAAAGAGCTGTGCTGCTTCAAACCCTGGTAACAGAGAAAATACAGACACAAGGAAGAGTGCATGAGAGATCAGACCTTGACCTGGAAACAGTCAAGTCAATACAGGTCAGCTGATCTTGGGTCTTTTACCTTTCTTGAGAGAGTACTCAGGTTTGGAGAGGGTGTCAATGCTTACTTCCTGAACATCTTTGCGTGCCACAGTGTGACTGCAGAACAAAAACAGTGATAAATCAGAAAGAGAATAACAACATGAACATGTTTCTGTTTCTTCCTCTATTAAAGAAAATTTATAGACACATTAAAAAGCAAAACATCTGTATTAAAAATCCTATGAAACTGTTTAACAAGCAAAGCCATCAAACCTGAAATAAAGGCTACAAAGTTCATTTGGACTTCATGGGGTTTGTAAATGTCAAAGCTACTTTTCAATGCTACTCACAATTTGGAATCAGCAAATGATCTCACTAAACATTGGTCCTTTTTGACAGTTAGGTCATCATTGCAGCTTGGAGATATCACCTTTAAAGAGGAAGAAAATATTAAAGATTTAAGTGAAAACAGCAAGTCTTTACCTGTACAGAAGTACTGCAATCAATTATCTTAATATTAGAACTGCGAGCCTTCAGTCTTCATCGACACATTAAAACAGAAAGATCTTAATCCTTTCCCGCCAGCATTTTATTTTTAAAATGTTGCCAGTCAGCGCGCTTGTCAAAGCTCGGTTTCAGATCAATGATCAAAACATAGGCAGAGTACATCGAGTCCATCAACACCCCCAAAGCTGGCAGTCATATACCTCTTCCTGGGTTCCACATTTAATTCAGTAACGTTAGGCAGTTTTGATTTGATATGCTGTGTAATGTTTGATGATTGTGTTAGCTTACATGTGCATAAGCAATGCTTCTATTGCTTGTTTCTGCTTCTTCACTTGTTTTTTTTGATCCGGAGATTCTGTACTATTTTAGAAGATGCATAATAGTGCCTCCTACCGTATAAAAGTGAAAAAAAATGGATTGCCGGAAAATTCCAGCAAATCGTTAAAAGAATAAAAATCATATTGTTTGCAATAACTTTTTTTAAAGTGCAATTCATAACCTTTGCAACCACCAAAACAAAATTCAACAAGTACTTTCCAACAGCAGCAATACAACATCTCCAGACTCTTAAACTCTTCTTTAAATATATTCTCATTTTGTTTCAAACCAATATAGTTTTTGCGCATATAATATAGTTTTGTTTTGTTTTTTTACAGAGTACAAACTTTTCCACACAACAGTTTCAAACACTTTAACATCATCAGCAAACAACTTTCAGTCTGTTCCTCATACAAATCAATCAGATGAGTTCAGAAGACCACTCTCAAGCCATAGAAACTATATTTATACTAATTTGTTGGTCCGGCTACACTTTATTTTAAGGTGACGTAGTTACATTGTACTTACTCTAGTAAGTACTGAGTAATATGAATTAACCACATGTACTTACTATAGAGTTGCGATTTAGGATTAGTTACTTGTAATTACGAATAATTTACTGTTATTACTATAGTATAGTATTACATGTAGTAATGTGTAACTACATCACCTTAAAATAAAGTGTTATCGTTGGTCCTACAACCTGTCACTATGAACTGATGTTGTATGGAAAAGCAGCATGAAGATTTTGCAAATATTCTTTTTGTTTCAAGGGAAAAAAAAAAAAAAAAAAAAAAAAAGGCTTGAAGGCAAGTACATAATGACAATTTTCAGAAATGTAGTTATTCCATGCTTGACAGTAGCTACGTTTCCACCCAAAGTAGCAAATTTACGATACTTCCTAATAAACTGGCACCAAATATCACTAATTTACTGCAGTAGGAGAAGCCACTCTGGGTCTTTTTTTGCATATGATAAATTACACAAAACGCAATAAACCCAGTCATGTTAACTTGTTTTCGGAGGTGGATGGAAAAATGCTAGTCTCTCTAGCTTGTTTTAAAATCCAGAAGTTAAGAGGTTTGTAAATGAATCAATGACTCACCAAGACGTAGTGGCAGGAATCACTATCGGACCCACTCTGAATACAGGCCACTTTCCCCAAAAGGTCATCATTAAGCCTTCTCCTATCATCGTCATCATCTTCACTCGATGAAGACTCCTTCTCATCTTCTGCACTGCATTTCATCAAACAGAGCACTAATGTTTGAAACATGCTCCCTTTTTGCTTTAAAACACTGATCAGAAAACTGTATTTATGAATGTATAAAAAAATAAAAATAAAAAACTGGGGGGAAGAAACAGGTAGAATAATGTTCGTTCCAGCTCAAAATCCAACTGGAAATCATCAGTTTAAACACTGACTGAGGATGTTGTGCTCTCCTTAATTAAATTATGCATGTTTGTCATTTGTTAGGATCCAAGTGTAAAAAATTGAGGGCACACACACACAAAAAGTATACTATAAACTCATGAATTTAGCCATTGCACTTATACATCAGAGGTCATTTACATACAGAAGTCTTAAAGGTACATAAGCAACAGCCTGATTAATATTAAAAAAAAAAAAAAAAAAAACATTTAAAGAAAGAAAGCAGGAAAATTATCATATAAAACTAGTTTAGTACGGTTTTGGGTGCAAGAAGCCATGATGTGGACTTGTAAACGGTGAGGAATATGAACAATTAAACATAGAATTATCTTGATTTACACTTCATACATATAGATAGCACAAAGAGGAAAGGACAGTAAATACTCACACTGCCTGAGAAGACCTTCTACCCCGATTCGTCTTCTTTCCAATGACTGGAGTGCCAAAGTGCTCTGGGTTAGTAAGGGGTAGTTGGTCCAAAGTCTGTTACAGAGAGAAATAGGCAGAGAAAAAAAAAAAAAAAAAGAAAAGTAAAAGAGAGAGAGAAAACCAGGGAAAAGTGTTAAACACAAGACACACGAAACAACACCTCACACAATTTATTTTTTTCATTTACCTCACTTTCTGCAAAATGTCTTTCGCCTTTAAGACACAGTGAAGTTCTTCTAAGGGTTTTCTCATCTCCGTCATCAAAAACTGCAACGATGATGGGGGGAAAAAAAAAAACTTTGAAATGTAAATGAAAAGTTTAGTTTACTGAAGAACAATTATAAGGCCTAAGAGTGGTCCTATAAGTGCAATTCTAGGGAGATTTAGTCAGCCATATCTGTACGTACCCACAGTGTACCAGCTGGCATCTGTGAGTTTGCTGATGACAGCTTCGCTAAGTCCACCCTCTGGGCTCTTCACTTCCACTGTTGAGCCAACCTGAGACCAGAGATATATAACACATCATTGCACTACCTAACTTTGTGATACAAATAGGAAACAATTCAAACATAGTGTTTAGCTAAAAAAAATAAATAAATTAAAAAAAAAATTAAAAAAAAAACCACACACATTAACAACTTTTAGTTTTAGAATTAAACATTCAGTAAGTTTACATGAACCCTTATAATGGGATTTTGCCAATATTGCGATTAAACTTTACCTTACGTAAATGCAATATTTAGATCAAACAAATGCGATTAAGCATTCCAGTATGTCCAGTATGTTGAACACAAACTGGAGTGACTGCTGGTGTCACATAAACTTCTTTCTGCAATCAAGACCTTACTCTGATTATGAGAAATAAATCATATTATTGGTGCACATGTAAACGTAGTGATTGTCTATAAGCTACAGTATAAGGCACTTTTGCCTCATAATTAAGAGTGCTCAAGGTGCTCAGTTTCTTTAATCAATATTCCAACCATAAGTTAATTTTCACAGTTCACTCTGCATTAACAAAATGCATAAAAATTTTTTTTAAAAAAGCCTCTTACCCTTAAGGGTCCTTTGACTTGGTCATCTTGGACAACTTGTGAAGTGCTGTCTCCTTTAAGCACAACCTGCAAACAAAAATGGTACAAAATACAGAAAAAGAGCACCAGAGCATGATGGTGAGAGTGACATGGATGCTAAGACAGTAAACTTGCAGCTCAGTGAAGGTGAAGTAATCTGGTTGTGTAACAGACGGCATGTTCTTTATGATCTCTCTCAAACAAGCTTCTTAGAGAGCGCCTACATACAATGTCAAGAGGAACTGTTTCCTTGCAGACAAACTAGAGAATGTGAAACACAAACTTCAGAAATGTGTCGCTCTGTGTTACTCAAGGCTGTCATGTTTAACTTAGTTAAAAATACAAGAACCACCAAAAACCAAGACCTTAAGAGAAAACAAAACATTGATGACGTATAATGAGGTCTTGCAAAAATTCCAGTGTGTGGATTAACCCTAAAACAACATACTTATGATTGGTAGGTGCTGATCCAAATTAAGCCATTTGTAAGCTTACTGTTAGACTACTATATCTGAAAAGATGGGCGTTCTGCACAGCCGATGTTTGAATGGTCTGCATAGCTAGTTCACAAAGCAGGATTATTAGGTGGTTTTCCTTTGCCCTGCTAAGTTACTGAAGCTTATGGTGTAAAATGCACCAAACACTTCTGCATAAAAGCAACATAACCCTTTTAGAGTAACAAATCTCTGCATTGTCACCAGCAGAAAATGACACTTGGAAAACTTTGTTTATACACGGTCATCTGACACTGGCTTGACAGATAAGACGCAAGCCACATGTGAAAAGTGAAAAAGTTCAGAGTGCAGAGTTTTTTTTTTTTAACTAATACATAAAGCTCAAAGATGATTGTTAGCTGACACACATCAAGGACTATATAAAAAGGACAAAGTTTTGAAAGTATACATTTCGAAGTGATACAGCAAATCTCAACTGCTTGATGTTTATGCAGTCGCAAAATGTAAACAATAATATTGGCGGGCGATATGCTTCAATTTGTATATACAGTACATCAAACTTCATCCTCATGTATATGTGTGTGTGTGTGTATATATATCATTAAATTGCGACTATAAGTAATTAAAGATATTATAAACACTAACCTCATGATTTGCTGTAAAGCTGCTTTGAAAATGTGTATTGTGAAAATAAAATTGACTTGACAAGATGAATACACAGACTTGTATCAGACAGATTAAACGTACCTTAACTTTCACCATGCGTTTAACAGTCTTGATTTTTGCCTCGCAGAAGGCACCGCGGTACTTCGCGCTCACATCCGTCCCCACAGTCAGGTAGGCAGGTTCATCTGCTACCTGTGAACAGTGTAAATATTAGTAAGGTGCACAGACATATTCATACAAACACTTGCTCTCTGCATGGTTACGGTTATAAAAAAAGCCTGAGCAAAAACATCTAATGATACTTTAAGCAGCATTGAATTATTTAAGAACTATTTAAGAAGTACTTTAAAAACAGCACTTAAGGGTTATGAAAAGTATTATTTTGGTTAGCACTTACACAGTCTGACTACCTCAAACATTGAACAACTGAGTTTCTCTGATAATGCCTGATCAGTTATTCTACAAAAAAAAACTATCCATATGTGATTTATTCATTAAAGTGTTTTGTTCCAGATGCTTGCTGGGCTTCATTTAGGGAGGCGTCGCCTATCAGAACTGCAGAGACTCACCTTCATCTTGATGGCTATTTGAGGGAGTCCAGCTCGATTGGTTTTGACTGCTGAAACAGAACAACACACACGCAGAAAGAAACAGTCACGATCTGGCGCCATGTGCTCAAAAACGTGTCATATGTATGTGTGTGAAGAATTTGACAGCACAACACAAACACACAGAACAGAGAAAATGCTAAAGGAGCTAACGCAGCTAGCCACTTCTCGTCCTCATCCCTTTCGAAATGATCAAATAAACAAGACCAACCCATCAAAACAAAGCCTTAACTGTCTCACCGTGACTTTACCTCCAATTTGAGCCACTTACGATGTCTTGATGATGTAAAAACAAAGCACGGAGTCACTGAAGCAAAACATAACCTCTTCAAACCCTGCGTGTTTCCTTCCCGCTTCACTCACTGTGTGTGAGTCTGTGTGTGTGTGTGTGTGTGTGTGTGTGTGTGTGTCACGTCGCCATCATAGCTCACACACCGTCCTGCACCATGTCAGCCCCTCCACCATCCACTAAGCCCCGATTTCCCTCACTTAACACTGTATTTACCGAAGTATCTGAGTTCGAAGAACGTCAAACTGACAGTTATTATGGTTATTGACGCCTGTCAATTAAATTGTGACGGTTGAGCTAAATATAGTGAAGCTGTTATGGCGATTTAAATAGTTCTTCGGCTTAGTTCCGCAACAATATGTGAGGCGACTTTTCCTTTCAGACTGAGTTACAAGTTTTTGAATATAAAGTGGTCGGCTTTGAGTGGTTAGTTAAAGTAAAAGTCGTCGGGTAAAACCTGTGAGAAAACAAACCGACTAGATGTGACTATGCTCTGCCATTCAATTTTTTCTCTTCGTCGCCTAAATACCTTCGCTGGAAACCACGGGAAAACGGCAAATATGACAGGATTACTTTCAGACTAGCGTGTTTAAATGAGACAGATGTGAATATACGTGTCTAATGACGCGAAATCGGTGTTTGAATGTTGTGTGGAAATATATATGTGTACTTACATGCTCCTATATGACTGCTTCAGCTCAGCATTCGACTAGGTTGCAAAGGCATAGGCGAAATAACAAGCTGTTGAGCTGAGGTTGTGTTTCTCGGATCCCTATTGGCTGCCGGGGCCACTGTGGGCAAATTCAGAGCATTGCGATTGGCTGACTTCTAAGCGAAATTCTATTTGCTAGACGGAAGCGCGAAACCTGATTGCGGAGTACGAAAGCGGCGCTGGGAATAGCGCTTTCTCATTGGTGTTATTTGAGTCGCACTCTTTGCGAATACAACAAATCCATCCTGGTCTCCGATTGGCTACACGTTTCCTGTTCTGCGTTGTCCACGGTTCTGATTGATCGAATTGCCTCAGAAGCGTCCTGTCTGCGAAGCCCATTGGCTGGAAGGATGTATGGGAACGGAGCTTCATTTCAGAGGGAAAGCCTCAGCTCAGTCTGCGCATGTCGAAGCGAAGAGAACATTCGCCATTTTGTACCCAACGTAATTATTTTCGCATTCTGGACTCGGAGCCCGTGAGATTTCGCGGTGAGCCCCGTGACTGTTTTTTGCCTGCTTTTCTAGTCAGATCGAATAACTTCAGCATCGATATAACTTACATTTGTTCTTTATGTGATTTGTATTACAAATATTTTACCAATAAACAGTTTAAATGCGGTCGTGTAGAAAAGGTCAATTGAAGGCAACGGTAATGGCGTCTTTATGTCGTTGCTGTAGAGAGCGTCTGGCGTCATGGGCTTGGTGATCACGTGACCGGAACAGAGCGTCACAGTAAGCATGTGTCACGTTAACTACTTTTTCAGTGACACCTGGGTGTATTAGATGGTCACTGAAATGCTTATTTTACTCAGACATGATATTGAAGCATGAATCAGAAATGCGATTGAATAGTATTTTGACTGGGTGTTTTAAGGATTAAAATGTGTTTATGATGGATATTAAGGACTGTTTGATTCAGTGTTGATATACATCAGCGACTGGACCAGTATGTTTATGGTGTTATTAAGTGGTGTTTTAATGTATAAACAGGGTCAGAAATAATCTGTATATGTGCAATGTTAATGTTTGTGTACTATATCTGTGTATTGTGTTTTAATCAATAAATCTGTCAGTTTGCCTATACATTAATCATCTTGTAAATTAATCTGTAAGCACACATAACATAATAAATGTATAGGACCGTTTCTAAAGCAACATTCAAACTCAACTTTACACATAAGAGATAATCAGCAACACATAGTGCTAAAAATAGAGGTCACGTGCAAAGCTTTAGCCTCAAAGGCCAAGAAAATGCTACAAAGCTCCTACAACAATTGTCTATGCACTGCTAGTCTAAAGTTTGAATAAATTTGTTTTTCATAAGCTTTGATCAAAGAAGGCTTCTGCTTAAATACTTAAAATTAGTTTTGTAGACACCCTGGGAGATAATTAATGTATTTCACTTTTATTTACTACATAATTCTTATCCCTTAATGTGAAAATTAGTAATAATGAATAAGCAGGTGTGCCCAAACTCTTGATTGATCATAGTTTAAAACATCATTGTGTTACCCTCAGAACAGCGGTTATGGAAAGTATGTTCCTTAAAGTTAAAGACCTAATTCGAATACAATAACAGGCATGCATGCATGCTTGCCTTACAATGTCATGGATGGCAATTTTAAAAAGGGAATTATATAAATGTACTGGGTTTGCTTTGAGCTCCATATGCTGGTGGCTGGCACAACGAAGCTAATCATTGGCTCAGGGTCAAGTCCTTGCAGCGTATTGCAGATGAACTGTTTATTTACACCCGAATGCATAATGCATTTAGTGCCTTATGTCCAACCTAGTAATATACAAATTCTCTAGACAGGGTGTGCATAAATATCAATTAGTGACGCCACAAGTTTTCTGAAAGAGAAGGTGGATCCTTTGATCTTAAGCTTGCTGCCAAACGAATGAATGGTTATGACAATTTAGGAGTCTGAATCAGAGCTTCATACAGTTTTATAAATCGAATTTATTGTTAAGTTTGAAACCCGCAAAAAGGAAAACATAGGACTACATTAGTCCATTAGAAAACATAAAAAACATTTTATTGTCTGCAGTCAAGCTGAGAGATGCCAGAATGTCTGAAACATGGTATACAGTCAGTGAAGTGGAAAAACAGAGGTTTGGAACACTGTTTACATGTTGTCCTCATCCGAGTCATCTTCCTCCTCCAGGGATTCCTGTCAGGACAGAAATGTGACAATAAGCCAATGCTGAAGAGAGCTTTTGTTATGACTATTACCAGAGGAACAGTTACCCACTTTAGCGTATTTCTCCGCCTCCTCTTTGATGTCTTTCGGGACAAGCTCGTGCCTTCCTTTTGTGACTAATAAAAGGGACAAAGATATATATAAATAAAACAATTCCTCTTTTCTACTGTAGATACATCATCAAAATCAGGGATAAAAAAAAACTCAAAAACAACATAAAAAAATGTAGGAGTGACATGTTGAATCACACATCATTACATAAACAGCTGCAAGGTACAAAGTGTTAAAGGGTTAGTTCACCAAGAAATGAAAATTCTGTCAGTAAGTACTCACACACTCATGTTATTCCAAACTTGTGAGACCTTCGGTCATCTTTTTGATGATATCTGAGAGCTTTCTGTCCCTCCATAGACAGCCTACGCAACTAACTTTGATGCTTCAAAAAGTTCGAAAAGAGATCCTAAAACTAGTCCATATGAATTGAGCAGTTTAGTCCAAATTTTATGAAGAGACTCGATTGCTTTATATGATAAACAGATTGAATTTAGGCTTTTATTCACATGTAAACATTCATCAACGCACATCAGTTGTGGTAAACGGAAGCTCAAGCATGTTGCTGGAGAGAAGCAATGAGGTTCACTGTTTTGTTACTCAGCACTTTTGAGCTTCCGCAAGAGGTTTGTTTTCGCACGTCAATCAAGTTCGGTTGAGCTTCTGTTCATGTTCGCTGATCAATGCTTCATAAAAAGTGATCGAGTCTCATCAGAAAATTTGGACTAAACCACTCAATGTGGATTAGTTTTCTCTTTATGAACTTTTTGAAGCATCAAAGTTTCAATTGCGTAGCTGTCTACGGAGGGGCAGAAAGCTCTCAGATTTCATCAAAAAGATCTTCATTTGTGTTCCGAAGGTGAATGAAAGTCTTGCCCGTTTTGAATGACATGAGGCTGAGTATTGACAGAATTTTCATTTTTGGGTGAACAAACCCAAAGTATTGCAATAAGCAACATTATTATCGTATTATAATCTTGTTATAATACATTTTAAAATTTAATTAATAAAATTTACAATAAAATATTTTTAATATTTTAGAAAAAAACAAAAATATGTAACAAAACAATGAAACGGGTTTTATGAGAAGTGCAGCACTAAACACAAATGCAGTCGAGGAAAACTGAAAGGAAGTTTTAAGTATTACAAATATTTTCCTAGTCTCAGATTCAGTAAAGGCTGCGTTGACAATCCAAGCCTTAATGCACAGACCTGATCTTTTGACCATATTCTGAGTTTTTTCATCCTGTCTGTTTACATTCACTTTAGACATGACTGATATTCGATATCGGTGTTTAATCCCTGCCCAAAAATAATTCTGTTGGCGATCACTTTACTATGCGACATGGTTGATTCTCAGGTTTTAAATGGCCGTTCTAAAATTATTTTATAATTTACATTGGGTGGCTATGATTATTTGCCAGCATAGATAAGTTAAAAGCTGTTATGAATATTTGAAGCGCAAAGTCTGACTGAACGGATATAGACCAGAAAATAATGGTAATTTTCATGTTATTTTGGTAGCGCAGTAAGATTTCATTTATTTGAAGGAATTAACGAGAGAGAGAGAGATTGTGAATCACCTGCATGCGTCTGTAGTGAAGCTTGTTAGTTCATTTACAGCAGCGAAGAAAATATAATGTAGCTTTCAGCAGTGAAGCAGATTTTAAAAAATTAATGGCGCAGAGTCTGAAAACCAGTTTCTATGCACCTGAATGTTTCTGTTTGTGCAATTTCTGAACTATAAAGTTTCCACCTCAGTAAAAAAAAATTGTGCGTTTCATTGTGAGCGCATACAGGCATGTCTGCTTCATAATACAACATTAAATAGCTATCTGTGGCCAAACATGTCGCCCTCGCCTAGCTTGGAATTCCAAGGGGAATCAGATATACGCGTTAAGATGTAGGTCAGATATCGCATATGTATCTGATTTAAAACCATTTGGAAGTGGCTCAGAATGGATGCGAAAAAACTGATCTTGTGCAGATTTTAGTTTTTACATGTGTGCAACAAATTCCAATCTGTGTCAGACGTATAATTTACAATGTTTTGTGCAAGTGTAAATGGAGCCTAAGTTAAATTAACGATAGGTTAGAATTAGAATATAAAAGCCTGTCATTACCTTCTCCAACCCAGCTAAGCTCGAGCTCAAAGGCTTTGTCTTTCACCTCATCATGAACGATATAGATACTGAGAAGAGATGACAAAACACAAACAAATAGTTATACAATGTATAAATATAAAATGTTTAATTAGATATGGCATGCTATAAATGTTTTATTCAGGGCTCCCACAATCATGGACAACATCATTGATTTTTTTTTTTTTAATTTTCAGGTCTGGAAAAGTCACAGAAGTTAATTTCTATTGTGTATTGTTTATGCTCTGCTCTAAATTATAAATATACTAGTCAGAGTTTTTTGAGTGCAATCTTAAGATGATTTAACACTTGAAAAGTGCTTATGCAGTAACCCATCAATGCTTGTGAAGAGTCATGTAAAAAGTCATTTAAATTGATTGGTCAAAATGTGTGGGAACCCTGTTCATTAGTAGCCAACGTTATTGTAAACTCAGCAACCTAAGAGATAAGAACAAAATTCAGCTGAGCTAGACCTTTAAAAGCTCAAGCACAAAACTCAATACTAGTAGTTTGACTGGTTTGGTTGGTATATGGTTTGTTTTCATGGACCTCTACTGCTCTCTTGTGTTGATTATAAATGATGCATTAGATTTATAGGTCTTCTCCATTTTAAGTTAGAAATAAAACACTCACATTTTTGCCACTTCCTTCACCAGTTCTCTGCAGGTCATATCTTTCATCTGAAACAAAATAAAATTAATTACAGGATTTAACATTTACAAACTTAATCACATTAATCTGTTGACATAAACATGCAAACACTGCTAAAGGAATCTAGTGTTGTAATTATTTTAAAACTCTTCTGATGGCATAACGCTGTTACTTCTTTAAGACTGTTTTATATGACGTGGTCCCTGCAGTACTGAAAGTAGCGGACTCTTGTTTGAACATGTTCCAAAGAAAGACTGCCAAATATGCTTCTACTAAACATCACAGCTGTACTGTTAGCAGTAAAGGTCTGAATGAGTGTATGCTAAAAATGAAAGACAATAAGATGGCAATAACATTTTCTGTAATTTCCTTTCGTTTACTCTAAAATAAGTAAATCCACTTCACAAGCTAATTACTCTTTGACAGCGAAACCATAGAAATATACAGAACTACTCCAAAAATGGAAGTTCAAACACAATATTTTAAAAAGATGGCTGTGTGCTTGTTTCTTTGGCACACAAGGTCTATATAATAAATACCACCTACCTGTAGTTTCTCAATTTCTGTCTTGGCAGCTTGCTTGGCTTTTCCAATAGCACAGCCCCAGTAACCCTGACAAACACACATCGAACATTAATGACAAAAGGGAAATACATGTACACGAGGTTCAGAATAATGAAAACAATGTACAATCTGCACTTTTTATTGCACTACTGAAGGATTTCACACTTTTTGGCTGCTTTTTCATCATTGGCCACTCCAACTTGACCACGAAGGTAACATTGTAGTTCTGTTCCATTTGCACTAACATTTGGCTGCAGAACTAGTTTCAGATATAAGCAGAAGCCTTTAAATCAAAAGGTTTTTGAAATCATGAGGAAACAAATCTAGTAAAGGCCTGTCCTAAATGGCACAATTCATGTGCAATTGCGGTCTTGTAGACTTGGCCGCCGTGTGGCATGTCTGTTAAGTCCAGGGCACGAGTCACCAAACTCGGGCCTGGAGAGCCGCTGTCCTGCAAAGTTTAGCTCCAACCGCAATTAAACACACATGAACCAGCTGAACCACAAGGTCTCACTAGATATACAAGAAACTTTCAAGCAGGTGTGTTGGAGCTGGTTGGAGCTAAACTCTGCAGGACAGCAGCCCTCCAGGACAGAGTTTGGAGACCTCTGCCGTAGGGTGTCCCATTTGTCATTGTAGGTTTTAGAAGGGTGCTCGTGAGCAGTTTTGCTGAGCCTACACTGAAGCGAGCTCTGCAGCAAACAAACAGCAGACAGGGCCAAAGTGTGTCAAAGATGGTAGTGTACATTACATGAATAGTTCTGCCAAAAATTAAAATTCTGTCATTTACTCAACCTCAAGTCATTTCAAATGACAGATCTTCATTTGTGTTCATCCGAAAATGAATGAAAGTCTTACAGGTTTGGAGCAACATGAGGGTGAGTAATTAATGACAGAATTTTCATTTTTGGTTGAACTATTCTTTTAAGTATTGATTGATAGAGATCATTTATGCAAAGAGATCTCTTACGTATGAAATCCCAGAAGGATCAACCATGTAGAGCTGTGGACCATCATCTTCATCATACGATCCCAGAATGAAACTGACAGGTTAAAGAAAAAGAAACAAGTTCAAAAACATGTCATACACACTAATAAAAATATATATATTAAAAAAAAGCTCTTACAAGTAACCAATATCTTGCATTTTCGAAACGTTACAAAAGACTTACCTGCATCCAAAAGGCCTCACAGCGCTGTATAATGTGTAAGCATGGACATACATGGCCACTCTGTCTGCAAGATGCTGTTTGAATAATGAGGAAAGTAGTAGTACATCAATGACCAGCATATCATTTCAAAATTCAAACTGTTGTTTATCAAAGAATGTCCAGTTTATTGCTGCATCATCAAATCATCTTCATTGAACATGGATTGGATCCATTTAACATTCAACAGGCCAACATAAATACAACAGAACAAAGATGCATAAGAAATAAACAGTGCTTTTCAGGTAGGTCTAACAGTAGTTTTCTGGTACAGAAATAAAGTAATCAAATGTAAAATATATTGTTCATTGTACAAATTAAATACACATTAATCCTTATTAAGATACAAAAGTTATTTAGTCAAGAGTAGCAAGTGTTTTTTTTTTTTCGTCTTTTGTTGTTTGATTAACATTAAAGCAGAGAAAACTAGGCTGCACGGATCCAATATACTGGTACACAAGTGATTTATTTCTCAACTGTTTACGTTCATTTAAGACATGACTGAATTCAGTATTTGCGTATTGTCTAAACAGCTTTCCGGGAGCATGCTTTGGATGTGTGCGCACAAAACTTCTCACACAGTGAATAGAATAGAGTTCTTTTTTGAGTCTTCTTGCGCTTGAATATTTCAATTGGAAAGGCTTAAAAACAAGAGCAAAGGATAAACTTTCGCAAAAATGCAGCACTAGCCCATTCGGGACAGTTGACAGTTCCATCAATTGTCTCAAGCATCGTTCATGCTGGCACTGGGCAGTCTTTATTGTCGAGCCCTCCTGTATTTTGTACAGATTTCATTTTGTTTTAGCAAGCATTTAATTATTTTACCTAGAGATAAATGTTGGATTATGCAACAGACATTATACAACTCAGTGCCTTCAAGCGGTTAATTAATAAACCATTGGTTTGTTATATCAGCCTTTCGTGCTACAGCCAAAATGCTAATGGTTTTAAATTGATCAAAAAATTGGCCAATAAGGCACATTTTACTAGGAAAATCTGCCATATAATATCTCTTTAGAGCAGCTGTACTGTTCCAGGAAGAAGCAGTTGGAATCTTAGATCCATGCTGGTGCTATCTACTTACAGGACCCTAACTCAATATTTATTTTTATCTATCTATTATTATTCATTCATTTATTTTTGTTATTTTTTTTTTATATGCAAACCCTGGTTTTGTAAATAGTTAAGTTGTGTCACACATGTTGACCATGTTCTATTCTGCAATACAAAATTCTTTTTTTAATTCACAAAAAAAAAAAAAAAAAAAAAAAAAAAAGGCTGATAAATATCTGCAACCGATCCATCGGAGCATCTCTAACAATGTTAATTTTGGGGTGATCTATTGCTCTCTCTTACCTTCAGTGGGATGTCATGGCCATAATTGGAGCGGAAGTTTGAGGCCTCTTCTCTGGCCACCTCTGAGAGAGATCGTGCATCTGCTAGAAGACCAGCCACAGCCTAGAAGGTATACAGACAGGGATTCATATATGTGTAAATATTTACACTGTCATTCACACGTTTGGAGACAGCATTTTTTTATTTTTTTATTTATTTTAAGAAATTAATAATTTTATTCTGCAAGGATGCATTAAAATGTTTGTTTGTTTGTTTATAATGCCATGCCAGCTTCTGTGGCCATTTTCATGGTGAGGAAAATTTATGGTAAAACTATCAGCTGTTTACAATTTATTTTTGCTAAAAACTCTAAAGAGCTTCAAAAGAGGATTTTCTACTAGTTTTAAAAACGTGCATGTCATCCTGGAATGGCCTATTCTGCAACGGGTATAAACAATCTAGTCCCATCAGTTTGAGATTTGATAAAAACTTCCAACACTGGGGCTGATTTCATGAAGTTTGTTCATAGTATATAAATCACATTGTGTTTGCCAATTGTTATTAATATAGAAATAAATTATTGGTTTTTAGATCTATAGGAGGTTCAAAAGTGACAGTAAAAACATTTATAACGTTACAAGAAATTTCTATTTCAAATAAATGCTGTTTTTTTCTAATAAAAGAATCCTGAAAATAATAATTATAAGAATATGCATAATAATAATAATAAAAAGAAAAAATGTTCTTTAGCTGCAAATCAGCATATTAGAATGATTTCTGAAGGATCATGTGACACTGAAGCCTGGAGTAACTACATTTTAGAATTATGTTTTAATTTTCAAATATAATAGTTATTTTTAAATTGTATCAAAATTTTATGAGCCTTGCTGAGCATCAGGGACGTCTTTCAAAAAAAAAAAAAAAAAAAATCTTAATTATTTCAAACTTTTGACCACTAGTGTATAAGTTTACGTTTGCACAATGTCCAAATAATTATCTGGATGTAACTGCTTTTAAAGTACAATAAAGGAACTTAAACATAATCAAAGTATGTAAGCTCAAATATTTTACAGGACCTGATAAAAGAAGCCACTAAAGTTCTCACCATTCCAACGTGCCGGTCAATATTGAAGATGCGCTTATTGGAGCCCTCCTCATACAGCTTGGACAGCACCAATTTCTCGACGCCAAACACGACTCCATCTTTGCAGCGGATGCCAATTGCTGTGCTGATAAACGATAAAAAGGGATTTTTTTTTTTTTTGTACAAATTATTTAATTAAATTTTCTTAATAAGAACAGCCTGATTAGACATCAAATGCAAAACACACATATTATAGGTGTTATCATCACATTAAAAGTCTTTCAGAGCAGCATATTAACATGTTTCTTGCTTAAATTATTCAATGTGTAATAGTGCTTAACTAAATACCTGCTATTTTCTACGGCCTTCATGGCATATTCGACCTGAAATACCCTTCCATCAGGTGAGAAGGTGGAGGCGGATAAATCATACTGGATGGGGAAGAAGAGAACTGCTGTCAAAATTATTGCTCGTGTTCACTTAATATAAATAAACAATTCAAACAGTTATCATTGTAATAATAAAGACATCCCTGTGCATCAATGATGAGGCTAAATAAATGTTTCAAAGCAGTTTTCGCAGTGCACACCAAATTTACTTTCACTTTGCCTCCTCGGTGACTTTTCATTTGAACAGCTATCATTCATTGTTAGCGAGCAGTGACTCAGCAGGTGCAAAATAGTGCAGAAAACACACAACTAAACCATCTAAATGAAAATAACTTATGCTACTTAAGTATTGAGAAGACTTTATTAACTTGAATTGGGTTGGAGCAGAATAAAACACACTAATACAGGTCCTGCACATTAGCAGTAGCTTATTAGCTTCAGAATGACACAGACATACACGCATTCCGTATAAATCGATATTTCGGGATTAGATCTAATTCAAACACTATGATAAATTTTGTATTTCTAAATCAACTCACCCCGGTCCCAATGGAGCTCATTTTAACTGACTGTAAACTATACCTATAAACGTAAGTAAATGTTCAGCATTAGCAGCCGTAGACACTACAGCGCTTCGGCTCTCCCTCTGCCACCTGCGATCAACGAGCTCTGTGATTGGACACAATATCGACCAATCAGATCCTCTCGAGCTAAAGGCACAGTCTTTCAAAATAAAAGTGGAATACTAAAAATTAAATGTTTTGTTTGTTTGTTTTTTGAGATGTGAAGAACAGTGTCTTTAGAGCTTTTACATTTAAAATTTTTAATTATAGAGTTTTCGAATTATATAATTTCAAAATAGACATATGAGAAACATATAAGAAAAGATATTACTATGAAAACAAAATACAAGTAGGCTACACAAAATGAAGCTGTATACATTAAGCTATTCCACATACATAATGTGGATGCATCTTTTTTACACATATACACAATCTACATAAATATTTTAATCTAAGGATAATTTGTAAATATTTGTATCTTGTAGTACGCTTCAAATAAATCTTAGCAGTTGAGGTTTGCATCCAAAATGAGACATCCAGAAGTCTGATACCACTAATAAAATTCTTCTATTTACCATTATCCATTATCTCATTACAAATAATCAGCATAACAATTAAATTAATGGTCAATTTATATGAATCTTGTAGTAGCCTGTCTCCATTTGCTTTAATGACAGCAGCACTCAATTTATTTTACACCAAAACTTACTTTTTTATTACTTTATTAACTTTTTTAAAACCCTAAAACTTAAAAATAAACTTTTTTTTTTTGTTGTACTTCTACTTCAAAATATTCTGAAATACACTTCTATACAGTTATAAACATTCATGAATTAGGCACAAGCAAACCAAAGGTATTGCTTTGTCCTCAACCGTGCCAAAATATCCTAATTAAAATGTCCATAAAATAATCAGAGATACACAACAGAGCACCATAAATGGAATGTAATATTTTATTACATAGGCTACAAATCCAAAGAAGTCATTCAAAAATGACTCTTTTCCCTTCAGAACAGCTGTTGCTGACAGACTACACATGGCCAAGACAAAAGAAGGAAAGAGAAAAAGGCATTTCATTACAACTCATTTCCAGTTGATGCAGCACAACACTCAATACTCCTACCACCATTTCATAATAAACAATTCCAATGCTACAACTGCTTCAGACCCTTATTATCGACACATGAACAAATGAATAACATTCACAACAAAAGTATCCATTCCATTGCTATTTTTCACACTAAAGATTCTTCAAATCTACTGGACCATCAGTTGGTCAGTATGTTAAAGGCTCAGACTAGAATCACACCAGCTGCTCTCTGTCACAGCTAAATTGGTTCTAACTCAAGTGTTGTGGATCATAGACATCCAGGCTACTGTAATCCCTGAGATTTATTTCATATATCAGCTGGCAAGCGTCTCAATGCACACACCCTGATATTTCTCATAGGGTGGGACATCTTTAACATCATTCTCCTGTCTGATACTGGGTTACACTAGCATAGACAAGCACTCTCATGCGCCATCACGTAAATAAACACAGGTATACAGTATAGGCCTAATCATGATGGACATCAGTTAAGCTGGATATTTTCATAGGCACAGGAGGTAGGTAATAATTTGCACTCAGGGTGACCGATGGAAGATGGGACTGAAAGGAAGCCAGAGCCGGAACTTGCTTACATATTTCCGAATCTGTTAAAAGAGACACCCACAACTATGATTATGGCAGATATGGCAAAGTTCTTCAAATCCCTCTCCTGAAAATACAAATTTTTTGCACATTCATAAGGAAATAAGTGGTTTTGGCTACTATATCCATTCCAAGATTTGATAAAACACAACTCAGGCATAACTAAAGTATTGAAAATAAAAAATAAAACAGAATAGAATAAAATAAAATAATACAATTTTCCTTTAAGACTTGCTTTATGATGTTATTTTCATGACAATTAACCACAATGTCCTTGCAAATTTGTATTACCACAACATGGTATGGATAGATGTTTTACTTTTATTTGCAATACCAATTATTCTCAATTGTAATTACTGTAATCCATTTCTTTCTTTTGATTTTGGGGTGAAGTATGACACGTTCTTGACGGGTTTTTGAAATACATGCACCCACAGAAACATGATCGGCTAAAATGACCATCCTTAAAAACGTTCCCTTCCCTAGAGTTAAAAATCAAGCCATGTTCCTTCAATTCAAAGGAACGTGTTTTAATTGTGTTGTAAATTTGGCTAAACACATTGTGTTGTAAATTAGAGAGGAAACAGACTTATTTCAATGTTTAGGATGTGTAACTGCTCAATCTCTTGTTAAAGTGTAATATAATAATGCTATGGAATGCAAAAAAATGCGCAGTCATGCGCTTTAAATAGGTGGAGCATAAAATATTGTATGACAAATAAAGGTAAAGATACACTTCAGTCATGCTAAATTCTTATGTGTTTCCACTTGACATTATTGTGCATTTGCATTGATTAATTTCAGTCATAAAATAAAGAGCTCTGGGTGCTCAAAGATTCTTCTGCATATTTTTTCAAGATTACTGGCCCCTGCTGGGTTAATGTGCATGAAGTGAATGATTACGAAGCCATTTTAAGATACAAAAAGGTTCTGGATAAGAGTGAAGATATTTTAAATTAGAAAAAAAAATAAAAAAACAATTAAACTGAAAACAAAAGACCTACAGGTGGGATAACTACGTGAATCTTACAATAAAGTGTCCAGATTATATTTCACACAAAAATCAAAAGTAAAAAAAAAAGAGAAATTAGATTTTGCATAAAGAAATTTTTTTTCATGACAATTAAGCAGATTTTCATTTATGTAATGCATCCATTACACTATTTTTCTGTGGTTTTCAATATATTCCCATTATTATACAATACAGTATTTTTTTAATATAGTACAAAAAAAAATACTGTGGTACAATTTAAATATAAATCAGCACAAATTAAAGGAAACAATAATTAGAATTTGCAGATAAAATGTGCTTAAGTGTCAAGCAAATAATACTGAAGAATAATATAAACTCAACATAAAACAAATGTAAAAAAAAGCAAAACCTCATTTCAATTTTTTTTTTTTTTTTTTGTTTTGTTGATGAAAGGGTGAAATAAGACGTGGACACGTTGTTGACAGGTTTTGTGAGATTCACCCAACTTTATAGAAGCTGGACCCAATGTTTGTATTGCACTTGGTGTGTTTCAATGTTTTTTCCCCTCCAAAAAATAAAATAATGCAATTAAAAAAAAAATTCACAAAATAAAACCCAAGCATGTGGGATGAAGACATCTCATGTTCAGATCTGCAGTACGAGCCCAGCGGCAGAGATGTTGTCTCCTCCTCCAGCAGTCTGGTACACCTCTGTACACACCAACACAGGAGCCACGCAAATCTCATAACCGTCCTCATCCCAGCAGGAAACTGGTCGAGATTCCTGAAGCGGAATTCTCTGACTTCCTTCTCGCCTGCTAATGGAGAACGATTCATCCATAATCAGCCGCGCTTTACTGAGATCGATGTCCGGCGAGCCGCAGACGTGCCGGTTGGCAGTCAGAGAGGCTTTGGCCGTGGCTGACATGGTGTTCTTCCACTGGGAGCCGCGTTTGACGATGATGGCCTGGAAGGCCAGGGTGTGGACATGAAGGCGGGTGAGGGGCCGACCCGTCCCCGCCTCATGGTGGCGCTGGTTTACCAGGCGGTAGAGTTCTCGCATCTGGTCCAGCACCGTAGCTACACGAGGGTTAGGGTCGGAAAGCACGGTTAAATTGCTGCCACGGAACAGGCTCAAAAGATTGGGCAGCTCTTGCTCATTCATGCCCAAAGAGTCAGCGTGAGGAAGAACAAAATCTAGTAGATCTGACATCAGACTTTCGTCCACAAAACTGGCCATCTCGAAATGGACAGCGGTCTGCGGGGACGCGGAGGACAACATCTGCGCCAGCCTTCCCAGCAGAGCCTCGCGCTCTCCTGTAAAGAAAGAGACGTTATTACCTTTCATCATTGTTGGGGGTAACATTACAAGTAACTTTAGTTACGTAATCAGATTACTTTTTCAAGTAACTAGTCAAGTTTTTTTTTTTTTTTTTTTTTTTCAAATAAGTAACGCAAGTTACTTTTTTTACATTTATTGACTGACAGCTCTCCTGTCCTCATGTTGAGAGGAATAAAGTGCGGAGGAGTTGTGCGCTGTGTGAACATGATGGTTATTGTAGTTCTAGACTAAATGTGAACATGCATTTACTCATCTCACTTGCACAAAAACATTTAGTATTCCTCAAAATGAATAAAAACAGTGAAATGCAATCTCAGAATTTTACGCAAACCTGTAATAATTAACTATATTAAATTACACAAATAAACTTTATGCATTTAATCTCACTTTATTAACCAATCTTTGCTGCTGACCTGATCTAATTCAACCATACTAATAAGCAAAAATGACTGTAGATTAGATTTAGAAATAAGAGTGTTGAACTTTCATCTCCTGTATCCTATTCTTCTTTAATCCAGATTGGCAGCACAGCTGAAAGGTTTGTTTGAGCTGCGCCCTCTACTGTACAGGCATAAATATGCATTTCCTTCAGCCTAAGGCTTATTCATTTCACTTTTGGTGTGAAAAGGCCTTTACATTTACATTACTTTTTTTGTTGTCTTTTAAAAACAAACGCGCAAGCCCAGCCCAGGTGAGAAAAAGTAATGCAAAAAAAAAACGTAACACTTTATTTTTCATAAAAAGTAACTAACGCAATTAGTTATTTTTTTAAGGAGTAACGCAATATTGTAATGTATTACTTTTAAAAGTAACTTTCCCCAACACTGCCTCTTATTAGATGGTTATTATCTCTTAACCAATACAGCAAAAACCCTAATTTTAATATGTAAAATGCATTAAAAAGTGAATTAAATGTGAATTACACTGAAAAAAAAAAAATGGTGAAGAAACAATTTTCACTCAGAAATGGCTAGTTTTTAAATGCTAGATTTTGAAGTAGAAAGACTGAAATAGGATTTTCTTAAAGATTAAATAATCTTTGCTTTATTTACAACTTTGAAACACTAAAATATTTACCATAAATCAAATTTCACTCAGAAATTTAACTACACAGAAATGGCAAGTAACACATTAGTTTCTTTTAAAACATGCTCTAATAATCTTTTATTTACGGTTTCATTTTTTTTTTTTTTTTTTGCATTACAGTGTAGTTAGACACTACTTTTAATGTTCCATTAAGCATTTTTTACTTTTACGTCTAAATATTACTTACTTAAAACACAACCAACTAAGACAACTGTATTGTCCAATCAAACAAATAAGCTTTCATTTGTCCGTTTATGATGTGATCAGTGAAAATGTGCAGTAAATATTAGTAATAGTAATTTCACTCTAGGGCAGACAGAAAAGATATGCAAAGCAAGCAAAATCACTGAGTGCTTTGAGTTATTACAGCCTGTCTACTTTCCCAGGGCAGCTGGGAAAACACGCTAATCTCACCATGTGACAGTACAGGGTTAGTTTAGCTCCAAACCGCCACTGATGCACATACAGGCTGACAGTTAACAGACCATTATATGTGCAATTGTTAATAATGCATATAATAGATCTTAAATAGGTAACACTTAAATAGGTGACTATGAGTTATTATTAATTGTCAAGTAGCCAGCACTAGTCAATAAGGAAGATTATAGATTACACTTTTGATTATCATCAAAAGTGTCCATAAATCTATTTATAATAATGCAAAAGATTTGTATTTCAACTCAAATAAATAATAAACTATTTTGCACTTTCTACTAATCAACAAATCCTGGAAAAAATGTAGCATGGTTTACACAAAGCAGCATAACTCCTATTTCAAAGTGTAATGACATTTTTAATAACCTTTTACTGTATTTTATAAATGCAGCCTTGGTGAGCACTTATACTAAATATTACTGACCCCAAACTTTTGAGTAGATTAAATACTGAGTAGATTAAATACTGATCTAAGTATTATGCAATAATGTTTGTTAATGTTATTAGTGAAAGTTAATATGAAGTGTAAATTATTGCCCTCAGATAGCTTCATTTACTTACCCTTTTTGAAAGGAAAGTTGTCCATCATCTGCAACCCTCCTACTACAAGCAAATCTGGTTTGAATCCATTCAGCTTCTCCTGAAATTGCTCCATGGAGTCCAAATATGGATTATGGTCATCACTATGGACAATATACCTACAGCAATAAAAGAAAAACGCAAAAAAGTCTAGATTAAAAGTAATACAGATAAAAAAAAAAAAATCTGATAAAAAATGAGCCTAATAAAAGCCCACCTGTTGGCCCTTCGGGAGGTGTACGGCCCCCATGTGGCACCTGTGGGGTACTCCAGAATCAGGTGGATGTCTGGCTCATCCACAGTGTTTCCAGCCACTGAGGAGAGACAAAATAATTCAATGCAATGCAAAACATGGATGAAAGAGCTGTAGCAAGCAGGAAAAAAAAGTAATTTTTCTAAAATGAAGATTTTAAAGTGCCCCTATTATGCTTTTTCTTATATTACGTTTCATGTAGTGTGTAATATAGCTGTTTGTGAATGTAAAAAGTCTGCAAAATAGTGGATTTATTGTCTCCTAAAAGAAAGAACCAATTCTGAACTGCCTAAAATGAGTCGTCAGTAATTGCAGTCTTACTTCCTGCATGAACCGATATGTAACAAATTTGCACAATGCCAGCCCATGGTCTTCATTGGCTGCCCGCGAACAACATCTACTTTGACCTGCCCTCAGACACTGTAGATGTAGCGGAGGCCTGGAAGAGTTTGGTTCATGACATTTTCGTCATGTCGAGAAGATACTGTTTTCTGCGATGCAAAAGCAAATCTACATGCACTTCTAAAGGATGAGGACTCGGGCACGAATTTATGTGGTAAAACTGACACCATCGTTAAAATTCTGCTCCTGGAGAGCCACTGTCTTAAAGAATTCAGCTCCAACCAGTGCTTAATTCGAACCGGATCATTTTCCGGAAAATATCAGACTTTTGATTTTGTATATACTTGCTGAATTATTCTATTAAAGACAATATCGCCAAATTGTCAAAAAGGCAGTCAAGCATATTTTCACTTTTCATGTCCATGAGTAAACCACGAAGAGATCTCAAAAAGATGGAACTGCACCCCTGTACAATTCTAGTAAAACAAATCTTGATAGCGAGAGACACGAACAACAGGAGTTAGATTAGTCAGACATCGAAGAGGCAACAACGTTGTCATTGAGAGAGAATGTCACTGATCAATTGAATGATATTTGGTCTAAATGTAGCTATATACGTGACAGAATAATAAAGTTAGGACTGTGCAGAAAATTGTGAATGATGCTCTTATTTAGTTGAGCTACCAACATTTAGTGATGTTATTTTATAACACGGTTAGTTCCTGTCCTTGATTCTGATTGGGCTTCACCCAACAGTTCTGTATATCACTACACAACACCCTTAGCAACCACTCTCAGCAACGTAAAATATTTGTTCTGAATTGATATTGTTCATTGAAGCTTACTGTATTATGTTGAAGAGTATTGTGAGAAAACGAGTGAGTGAGTTTATTACCTGCATTCAGATTTAGCATTTTCCTTCAGGTCAGTCCTATGTTCATAATAAAAAATCTATTTAAATTCCTGATGTATTATCTTGTCCTTTTAACAATTAAGGGGTTTTCCCGTGACTGACAGCGCTAGTCAAAGCATTTGTCAGTTGTGTCTTGTTCCATGTTCACAACAATTCAGTCTTTTCAATGTAAAAGTCTTTACTACTGTCTTTGCCGCCATCTAATGGCGTAATAATGTAACTTCTGTTGTTGTTCAAGGTCAGGGACTATTTTTTTCCGGTGTAAGGAAGGCTTTAGTGAAAGTTGCATTAATACATATATTTGTATTGTGTGGTAACCGTTTTATAAAAGCAATAAGGTACTCGAGGCTAGTGCTAGTGCTGTATCGTGTATCAGTCACGGCTGAAGGGGTTGCAGGCACTCCGCTTCGCATCAATACAGCACTAGCCTCTCAAACCTTATTGCTTAAGTATGCGTTCCTACAATCCCACAATTTGCCGCATAACAAGAAAGTAGTCAACAAAGGAAGTTCACTGAAATCTATCAGTAACATTGTCTTCCTCCATAGCAGGCTAGGCCAAGTGATTCATAATTTAAGTCATTCATTAAGTAAACATAAACACCTGTGGTTTGAGGTTTTTATTTCTTATTTAATTTGTTTTATATTTATTTATTTTACATGTAATCAAATGAAATATTGTGCCTTGTTAGGTTACCAGAGTTTAACTCTTATGGTTAGGGGTGTGTGTGTGTGTGTGTGTGTGTGTGTGTGTTACACATACATTTAAATAAGTTTTATTAAGTTTTAATGCTATACTAGTTGTGATGTTTTGTTTTAACAGTTGATAACAGTTTTATAAGGCCAATGAAAAGCTGGCTGAATGTGTTTGTCATTTGTGGTGCTAGCATTATTTTTTCTTATGGTCAGTTTAATTAAATGCAATGTTTTATCTCTCTTATTCTGAAGGTTTAGGTTGGCCCCAATGTTAATATAATTTTTTCACACTTTTTACAAGCTGTAACAGAATGTTTGCGGGTGTGAGCGGGAGTGGATGAAAACATTGCGAATGTGGCTGAGAGTAGAACACACGCGTTGGGGGAGTGGGCGGTAATAGTCAGAAATTCAGCGGGATTAAGAAAACAGTCCCGTGCAGGACTCTAGCCCCAATCCAAATTAAACACACCTGAACCATCCAAACAAGGTCTTACTAGGCAAACTAGAAACTTCTAGGAAGGTGTGTTGAGGCAAGTTAGAGCTACACCCTGCAGGACAGTGGCCCTTCAGGACCAAGTTTGGACACCCCTGATGTACACCTACTGTAAGAGACCTCCAAAAAAAAATTAGGAGCCTTTAAAACAGCATAATAGGGGCAAAGTGTTGTTGTTATATTTACAATATTGAATATAAAAAGCTTTTTTAGCACAAAGCTGAAAATAAGAGTATTACAGCACCTGTGATACGCTGTGAGAGGATATCAGTGAAATCAGTGCTGAAACTGCCACCTAAAAGCACATCACATCCTTCCAGCGCCATCCTGCTGGCCATGACAGGTGCATTTCCTCCTATTGACCACCTGTTTCCGGGTAACTCTCGAGAAGCCTCTACCAGTTCACTGAAGAGTGTGTCATTCATTACAAACCTCCTATGGAAAAGAGCAAAAAACTGTCAAACACAGTGTTTACTGTAATTACACTCCTGTTATGCAGCCTCAAGCCAAGCACTTGAAGGGTTTTTGTTCTTTCTATATCACTTTGGATGGAAAGAAAAGTGACATTTCTGAGTAAAACAGGATATCCAAAGAGAAAAAAAAAAAAAAAAAACATAGGGCAGATCTTAATTTTAAGCCACCAGGAATAAGTTGGATTATGAAAAGTAGGCGTTTCATAGCAGAATGGAGAAAGAGCAAGGTTGCTGAAGACTGTGGAGGAATTCCTATTACTCAAGCAAACTTTAGTACATCCACATTAATCTGCATTATCTGGCAAGATTTTAGTAGCTTAAAAGTAGATAGCATTTAGGTGATGTCAACTGAAAGTCATTTCAGAGGCTGAGCAAATTTTTCAATTTTGATGAAAAATTATGAAGATATAGGGTTGAGCATTATACCGGTAGAAATTTGACAAGCGATAGAACGTTTGTATTATGGTCTCTATCGCGGTTTCGCTCATGTGAGGTTGCAGAGTTGTCTCATTATCACAAAAACCTATCTGGTTAATGCATTTTTAAGCCTTGCTAGTTTGAAGTTCGAATTTCAATGTCATCTAACTTTTTGGCATTGTAAAAACCTTATTTCCATTTTATATACAGTACCTGTCAAAAGTTTGCAAACCTTACAATTGTTTTACTGCTTTTAATTATAAATTAATGATTTATTAATGGTTGGACTTTCATTGTTAAAATAGATTCGGCACGGCAACCCATCCCCTGACTGAGAAAATTATATTGGGCTATTTTTAGATTATTTTTGATTGGCAATTGGGCTAGTTTTGTTGCGCCGACCTGGCAACCCTGACGCCAGAGGCTTAAAAGCCTCTCTAGCTGAACTTGCGTTCTGCAAGTGAACGGCGTCTTGTGGTGCCATCCAAAAGGGGCACAAAATCACTCTCACGGACCTTCTCCTGGCTGGTGGAATGACATACCACGCTCTATCCGAGCAGCCATTTTCAAAAAACTGCTAAAGACATATATTTTTCGTCAAAACTTGACCCAGTAATATTAGCACTTACTTTTTATTTATATTTTACTTTACTTTTTTCGATTTCTATTCTCTTTCTCCATCTATTTGTATTAAAAAAAAATTTTTAAAAAGTGCTACGAGCACTTTACTGATGAAACTGTGACTTGACACGGCACTTACATACAGTTGTACTCATGTTGATTTGATTGCTTCTACTATTCTCATTTGTAAGTCGCTTTGGAGAAAAGCTTCTGCTAAATGACTAAATGTAAAAGAATGAAAGGAAAAACTTCACTATGATTGATGGTTGTAAGCTAGAGGAGAAATTCATACATCAATCCAAACATGCGGCAACCAGAACCACTCGTGTCTCCCAACGATAATGCACCATGTTAAGCAGTCTCAAACAGCACTATGCAGCGTATCAACATAACTGCAATATTATCTTGAGAGGCCTTTCGTTCCGCTCTCTAGTGTGAATTCTCTTGCTGGAAGCAGATACCATATTGCCAGCACAACAAAACTAAGAGGGTCTGATGCATTTCAGCTTAACAAATGAATTTTATTATTATTATTTTAGTATTGTGACACTTTGTGGTTTTGTATTGTTATTTGTTCATTGTTCATGTGATTAACTACATCTGTGACCTGACTAAATTCACCTTGGAACCAGTTAGTTTTAATTCCAACTGTTAAATATTAACTAACTGATACAAAACGGAAGTTTTTAAACAGGTAAACTATGTAAACTTGTACAAGTTTAATTAACCCCAGGCTTCAAATCAAATAAATCACAACAGACGTATTATACTTTATTGTGTAATCCCACAGTCCCGAGGGCTTTGTGAACATGCTTGAATGACTCTCACTTACTCTGAAGCAGCTCCGGGGGAGAAAAAGTAAGCGAAACTCTGAGCCAGCTGCTCCGCATTCTCTATGTAGTCATGGTGAAGGGGCTGGTCTGTTGGCTTCAAACCGATTTTGTTTAGCAGAGTCACTCCATCGACTATGATATCAACACAGCCGCCAAAACCTGATAAGAGATGGTGAAATGACATATAATATTACTTATTCAATCTTTGAACCTGACCATCCAACAAAACACATCTAAATCATAGGTCATAGCTGAAAAAATAGATTAGATGCCATGCATAGTTTGCCAAAGCAAATATGATTACAGACTCAAGCTGTTGTTTGTCAGAACACAACAGACTTGACAGGTACCATTCATGGATTGAAAACAGATAATGACTGTGCAATCACAGATAGGCTTTGATATCAGGTTAACTTCAATTGACTGAACATCATCCCAATCAACATGGATTCAATCAAGAGTCTAGACCAACTTTCACATGCATTGACTGTAATTTAAGCAACATATACAATAAATGCATTGCATTGGGCTGTGCATGTGACTCAGGTTAATGATTGAAGAATTTTCTTAAACATAAGGCCTAAACCTGTTGTCAAAGGTTTTTTTTTTCCTTATCAGCACTATGCATGTGTAATTAGAGACTATTTTAACAAAAGGAAAGAAAAGAAAAGATGTAAAACAAACATGCAAAACACCACCGCAGGCCAGATTCTAGAAGATAGTAATCCTCAGAAGCAAAACAAGCCACATTATCAGATAAAAAAGGGTTCATAACATGCACTCTCTTACATGAAACAGAAAAATGTGCCAATCTGAACCGTAACAAATTAGTTATTATTTGTTCAAATGAATAATTATCATTGTAAATAATTCTTAAAAAATAAAAAAGTAAAAAGTTATAAAATAAAAACCAATACACATATACATATTACATTAAACAAGTAGTTAACTTTATTATATAAAATAGCTACTCTCATTCTGAGAATTGCAAACTTCAAAATATGCTAATCTAACATGCAAACGTATTATTATAGTATTATATTACATGAAATTAGTTAAAAGTGTTTTGTTAAAGTTTATTATTAAATATTTAGTGCGATTAATAAATTTAAAGCAACGTTATTATATAAATTACATATTCTGAACTTGCAGAACCTATTTCATGCGGTGCATATGCATTACATATCATCATTATAATTTGTTGCATCCTGTTAAGTGCACTTAAAAGTCTGTACCTATAGCCACTCGCGGTCTGGACACGCTGCTCATGCCCACTTTCCGCTCTGCGCGCAGCAATGAAGACAGAACCACGTCTAGCCTCTCATCCAGAACCGAGCTGTCCGGAGATCGTAACCAATACGCCACCAACACCACTGCGAGTGACAAAAATGAGCCATATTTGACACCAGAGCGCAGCTCAATGGCCATTGCAGATGTATGAACACACTCCTGCCTCCTCTTTCTTCCTGAGCTAGTATGTGATGATGAATCAGGGGGCGGATGTTTTTCTTCTATAGAAATAAAAGAGGATAGAATGGCACATCGCGTGAGTTAGGCGCAGATAAGCAAATGATAAACGATCTAAATAAGAGTTGTTATATTTTAAATATTCACTCTATGTTGTCAGCTCAATACTTATTAACATTCTCAGTGTCTTTGTCATTTAGGTATTAAATAAATTATTATTATTATTCAAACGGCCATTAAAGTCAGGTGGTGACTGTTACTTTTCTCCACGCTAGAAGGATGGACCAATGATAATAGTTGATGATTCTCTGATAATGATTTTTTTATAATCATTTTATAGAGATTGTATTTCCACAGATTTGCGTTTGCATGTTAGGTCGAAATCCGTAGATGTAACAGATTTAAATGATTGTAGTTTACATTGTGTACAATTTCTCCCATGAGGTAAAAAACGTCTTGAGATTTGAACAGGGTTTAATAGGGATTTGGAATTTTTGAGCCGCCTTGCGCCCCCTAGAAGCACTAAATTTGTGTATTTGCCGCCCAATGTTACTTTCCCACTGGCTCTAGTAAAGAAAATAAATGAAGCGAGTCATTTCCGTTCGCTTTGTTTCAAAATAAAAGTTAAAACATTTAATTGATTGCTTACCACTATATTAAATACATATCAAGTATTTAAAGACGTAATATAGAAGAATTTGTTTTTAATTGTATTGTTGTTGCAGTTTTTTAAACAGGCATGAAATGTGATATATCTCAAAGGGGTTGTGCTTGACTCAGCAAATAGCCTGGCATGAATGTCTCTGGTTTCAGTGTAACTACATCTCATTCATGTGGCAGAGCTATACATAAACAGAGTTAAATAGTCACAGACTAACTTGAGTGTTATATTTCTGCATGGATATGGCTATAGGATAGGTTGTGCTAGGAGTTCTAGTCTTCTGTTGGCTTAAGTTTATTGCAACACTCAGTATGCCTAATGTGCCAGTTGTTAAATTGCGTAGACAGATAGACAGGTAGACAGGTAGATAGATAGATAGATAGATAGATAGATAGATAGATAGATAGATAGATAGATAGATAGATAGATAGATAGATAGATAGATAGATAGATAGATAGATAGATAGATAGATAGATAGATAGACAAATGTAAGCCAGTTATCTTCAAACTTTATTATAATTTAAAAACAATCTATTTCAAAAAGAATGCATTGAATAAGTTACTCGTTTCATCTTTTTCATCTCGATTAAAGGTAAAATACAAAACATAGCAAGGTATAAAAAGAAAGAAGGAAAAAGGTCTATATTACAAAGTGTTAGAATCTCAATATTATATTTTTTTACCTGACTAAATACCTTAAACATGAACAAATACAACATCAAAACAAGCTTCAATTCATTTTTTTATGTCCTACAGCACATGCCATTAACAATTTCCCAGTACAAAACAGTAATAATTTTAAAGTAATAAAATGATCATGTTCCTAATATCTGCTGTATTTTTTAGCCAACAGTTATCTAAAACATATTTGTCATTTGCATCAGAAGTATAGGACAGTGGAGAACATCTTAACGACACAGGTGTGAGATTATCTACAGCGGTAAAAAAAATAAAAAATACAAAATTATAATAATAAATTAAATAATTAATAATTAAATAAAATTAAATAAATATATGTATATTTCAGTCACTAAAGATCATCCTATTGGTAAAGTAATATTTCATAGTCATGCAACACCATCTCTGCTGTGGGAATTATAGATAAGCGAAATAAACCTTCAAATGTGTTTTATCTGTGTAGATGTTTGCATTTGTTACAATAATTACATTTAAAGAAATCAGTCTATTGTTGATAGTCCACAATGGCACCCTGACATCCTTTGAAAGCTTTAATACAGAGAACTATTATAAAATAATTGTATAATCACTGTTTCATAGAGTAAGATGATGTAGTCCAATATTCTAGTCAAGTGTTATTAAATTGCTTTAATTTTGAAGCCAACTACAATTTTTTACAGGTCTATACATCTAAGGTTATATTAAAGAAGATTGCAACTGATTTGTAAACCGTGTACACTTTTTAAAATAAATCACAAAAAGACCAAAATATATTATGATACTTAACTTAGACACTTAATCTTTAAAGAGCAGTAGGCCACATTTCAAAATAAAATAAAATAAATGACATTTCTAAAAATACAGCTGGGAACAAAAAACTCTTAATAAAATAAACTACACATAAATAATATCCTGAACCCGCAATAACAAAAAGCATCTATTCTGCTTTCATTTTCTTTTAGTGGCAAAGATTCGAAAATGCTCTTTATTGCTCCTGACAGAAAAAAGATTAATTGTTGACAATCTGATGGCTTTACGCAGCTTTGCTTGCCTTATCCCCAAACATAATGAAACCATTGATCAAAACACACATTATAACTAGACTGCGGTGTTTCAAATGACAACAAGTACATGATAAGAAAACAGGCATTGCTTTTGTACACTAGGCAGGTTTTGACTTTGAGGTACAGACTGTTTAGCACCTACTTCATTTATGTACAGATGGCGGACTACTTTTAAATTAAGACTTTTCAAAATTCAACAATATAATCCAATGAAGCGATTATTCAAAAACACTCAATTATTACATGACTACAGTTGAAATTTCCAGTTATTTGAATGAATTTTCTTGAATATACAGTCTTTTTCCAAATTTCGGTATCTTAGTTTATACATCAAATGTTTCATGTTCCTTTAACTTAAAATATTATTGCAGCAGGACAAAAATTCTTCATATTACTGCAAAGTGCCTCAACAATAGCATTCTTATATTACAGAGCCTTACTGCAACACAAAGATTCACACAAGACTAATTAAAAGTAAAACCCTGAAAGCTGTAAAAGACAAACATCCCACCCTGAAGTTATACTGAGATTCCTGAATTAAACCACACTGTCATATGAACCTGCGGTTAAAGACAAACATGAAATGTTAATTGGGGGAAAAAAAAAACTGTAACAGGAAACCTGTGAAGCTTTGAAAGCTCCAGAGTCGTTTCTATTGTCCTATTAAAATCTGTACAAAAACAAAAGGACTTTAAATAAAATGAATGACTTCTGACGTTAAAGCTTTATGTGATATCAGTCCATCACAGCTATTATTCAGTAATATCCAGGATGGTATTGTTGACTCCATGGCTTCTGATTCCAGAACTGATGAAGACAAAGAAAAAAATAATTAAAGAAGGAAGCTTGAATACATTTTTAGGACCACTGATATTTTTTGCAAATTTTACATTACTTTCATGATATATTATTTATAATTATTTATTAATGTACATATACTACATACATATCTTTTTATGATTTTAGAAAACATGTTTTACTGTAATACAGGGATCTAATTAGAGTAACCATTGGAATTAAACAAAACGGTTAGTTCACCCAAAAATGAAAATTCAGTCATTAATTACTCACCCTCATGTCAGTCCAAACCTGTAAGACCTTCTTTCATCTTCAGAACACAAATTAAGATAATTTTTGATGAAATCCGTGAGGTATATGACTCATCCATAGACAGCAATTTAACCACCACGTTCAAGTTCCAGAAAAATACTAAAGACATCATTAAAACAGTCGCTGTGACTGCAGTGGTTCAACTTTAATTTGAGAATACTTTTTGTGCACAAAAAAAAAAAAAAAAACTTGAAGAGATTCAACAATCTCTTCTCTTTTGTGTTATTCTCATACGTTGTTTACGTCCAGCGTTTCCAGGTTGGAACGCCAACTTATTATTGGCCGGCTCCTGCGTCAGTATCACACGCATGCGTCGTGCTGCTCACATGATCAGCTTTGGCCAATACTGAGCCTGCATTCGAACATAAACATGGAAGCCTTCAATGTGCTTACTGCGTCATTTGCGTATGGATAATGACAGTGAAGAGATGTTGTTGAAAAAAGTTGTTATTTTTGTTTTGTTTTTGAGCACAAAAAGTATTCTCATCACTTCATAACATTAAGGTTGAACCACTGCAGTCACTTCGACTGTTTTAACAAAATCTTTAGTACCTTTCTTCACCTTGAAAGTGTCAGTTAAACTGCTGTCTATTGAGGAGTCAGATACCTCTTGGATTTCGTCAAAAATATCTTAATTTGTGTTCCGAAGATGAACGAAGTTCTTACAGGTGTGGAACGACACCTGTTAGTAATTAATGACTGAATTTTAATTTTTGGGTAAACTAACCCCCTGAAAAAAAATCCTTGATAATAATGGTAGAAAAAAGACCTGATTTTCTTTATGCAAGATCTTGTCTTATATTTTTTGAGAGACTCACCCCTTGTTGCCAGCTCTGGTTGAAAGCTTGTGCTTTGTTCATGCTAAAGTTGCCATTTTTAAAACCTCGATTATTTCCTCCTCGACCCCTGAACTTCTGTGGAAACAGCAGGTTTATGATTCCTGGTTCACATGTGGGTCACATTTTAGTTTTAAACTGACCTACTTTTCATTCATTAGCTGCTTATCTTACAGGCATACAGATTCAAGTTGTGTTCAGGCTGCTACAACAACAACTACATTTTAATTTACAACTAAAAATGATTTCTCACCTGGTTGAAGTTTCCCCGGTTGGCCCCTCCCCCTCGCCCCATGTTGCCCCTGTGCATGGCTCCGCCCCTGTTGCCCATGTTAACCATATTGCCACGCCCAGGTCCTGGCCTGGGGGCGCCGCCCCTGTTAGGCATCCCCCCACCACGGTTAAAACTGCCCCGGTTGAAGCCTCCTCTGAAGGCAGGGGGAGGAAGGAAGCCTCTCGGTGGTCTGCTGAACCCCCCACGTGGCCCAGGCACTGTCAAACAATCAGAAAAGCTTTTCATTTCCTTTATACATTATTAAATATGCCACATTATTAAAGTGCAGCTTTATAGTGTCTTTAAATTTCCTCTATACAAATAAGCTTATATAAAGAATAAAAACAAACATTTAGCATAACTGTAATGGCGTACCACCCCTGAAGTTGCCTCGGTTTTGAAAGCCACCTCGTCCTCCCCTCTGACCCTGTCCTCCTCCTCGGTTGAACGGATTTTTGCCTCCTCGTCCCCGGGTTCCTCCTCTCTTAAGGTGTACACCTCCCTGATTGGGTTTCTTCTCAGGAGGAAGGGAATTTTTGCTCTCCTCCTTGTACTGTTCAAGAAGTTTGGATGCTTCTTCCTTCTGCAGCTCGACATAAACCACTTCAGTAAAGCAATCACCTTCCACAGGCAGTGTGTATATTCCTGGAAAAGATTAGTGTTATAGGGTGTAATTTTGGGAGTTTTGTGAATTGCAGAACAGTGTTGTTACTGTTAACCCCTTAGCATTCCTAAGGTTTATAAGGTCTTATGTGAACATAAGAAGTTGGGGGAAAAAACGTATGTGTATCAGTATATTGGATCCGTGCACTAGGCCTTAAAGTGACAGCAGCCTAATATCCCTGCTGCCGTCTGTGTTTTTAATGTTTATTAAAATTCAGAAAAATCACTTATTGCTCTTGACTGAATAACTTTTGTAACTTTAATGAGGGTTAATCTATTTTTCAAGGCTGGAAAAAATATTTATGGCCAGTAAATCACTGGCCATTATTGGTGTGATAAATATGAAAATAAAAGATAATACAAAATATGAATAAATACCATAATAATATATAAATGATAAAACACAGTTGCAAGTATGGCTTGAGAAAAGGATCTTACCCTTCATTTTTAGGACTGCGTGTTCAGGTACATCTTTGCCATCAGTTTCTGCCTTTTTCTGAGTCCTCTGTATATATTCCTCATCTGTTGGACAGACTACTACAGCTTTGCGCTGGAACCCGGCAAACAGGCACATTTTCCTTCTTTGGGCTGGTGCTGATACATTAGTCTAAATGGAGACATTTAAGATTTTGTATTTTCGGCAGTTGATATAGAAATCATGCACTGAATATGTAACATGAAAAATAAATATATTGAGAGCAAAACTCAAAGAGAGATTATTGAATGCTTTGATTTTGATTATTTGTGATGTTTTTGTAAACTCCACGTCACCTGGTCAAGAATGTAGTTGCGTTTTTTACGTGCAGCGATCTCGATGAATTTTCCGAGGAAGAGAGGAGCACGCTGAGATATTGCTGAGAGCTTTGTTACATCTTTCAACTGTCGTTTCAAACTGGAAATCTGAATTTCAACATCAAAATAATGTAAATTATGATGTTAATAATGTAAAAATTTGATAACACTTTACAATAAGGTCCCATTCATTAACATTAGTTAATGCATTAGTTAACATGAACTAACAATGAGCAATATATTTTTTACTGCATTTATTAATCTTTGTTAATGTCAGTTAATGAACAACATGAGTAATAATTCTTCATTGTTTGTTCATGTTAGTTCACAGTGCATTAACTAATGTTAACAAATACAACTTTTGATTTTAAAAAATGTATCAGTGAATGTTGAAATGCTGTAGAAGTATTGTTCATTGTTCGTTCTTGTTTACTAGTATAGTTAACTGATGTTAATGTTAAAATCTCTCATGTCAACACTCACCATCATCTTCTCTATGATGGTGTTTGTCCCAAGAATGTTGTATTTTCCAGGGTTGGCTTCTGTGTGCTTTGTAACCCATTCAGTTTTTCCAGATCCAGGCAGTCCGACCATGACAATGACCTGTGAAGATTTACAGCAGATTTGATGACTTTTAATGATGATATTGAAGAAAAATGTAATGAATGGCTAAGAAACCAACCTCACAGTCTTCTTTGGTCTCGGGCCCCTTTGGTCCTCTGATGCGATCGCAAACAGGGATCTGCTGCAGCAGCGTAAAGCCGTCAGGTTGAGGGAAGTACGGTGTTTCACACTGGCCGAAGTTGAACTCAACCGCACAGTTGTGGCAGAGGACGTGAGGGAAGAGCGGCTTCCCCTCAAACTCATCCTTACTGACTTTGAAAGCTGTTCCCAGATCCTGTCCATTTTTGGAGAAGGAAATTTCCATTTCTGCCCCATCAAAATTCTGCCAAATAAACAGCAATTGAACTTGTTGAACATTTCATTTCAAAATCTTGATAACTAAACGTGTTTTAAATTGGATAAAAAAAAAACTTTAAAATATTAAATACTGTTCTTTGATTCATAGAAAGCTGAAAAGAACCGCATTTATTTGAAATAAAAATATTTTGTAAAATTATAAATGTATTTACGGTCACTTTTGATTAATTTAATGCATCCTTACTGGAAAAAAAAAATTTCTTTCAAAAAAAAAAAAAAAAAAATCAAACTGATCCAAAACGGTAGTGTATGTACATACATGGCGTCTCTTAGTGTTCAAAAGTAGTAACTGCATAATGGTTAAACATTCATTCTTGATAAGAAAGCACATGTATACTTACAATAAAGCATCCGACAACATCATTCTCATCAAATGCCTCCCCAAAGTCCTCTGTCACACCGTTGCTGGTTTTCTTGGCCTTAGTTGAAAAGGCATATGAGTGTGCTTCCTCCCCTGTGAATATGTAAGTCAAAGGGACACTCAAATTACATTACTAATTTAATAGTTCAACTATAATATATTCCTATGTAAGAAGTCAACACAAAGACCCTCACCTAGCAGAAGAGAATTATTTGCCGTTGACCAGCCCACCAGGACATCATGAATCTCAATTCCTTTACTAGAAATGTGTTTTACAGGTATCTTCTCGATAATCTGGTGCAAAGACAAGCAAGAATAAGTCTAAGGGTATGACAGGATAACTATAAATAGTAAAGATAAGGTTAAAACAATGTTCTCACCTTCATTTCAAAGCAAGCCTTGCCCTGTGCCACACCATAAGATGCTCGTCCCCCTGCCCAAAGGTAAGCAAAGCTCTCCATGGTGAGAGAAGAGGCGCTATACCGATCCCGAGACACCTTGAAGTGCAGGTCACAGTTGTCTGAGAAAAATAAGAGATGGACAAATGACTCGAGGCTTTAGCATATCACCTCACTAAACATTTGACACTTTACAGACATATAGTATGCATGTTGCTCAATGAAATATTCAGTGTTTATTAACTAATATATATTTGAGTAGTATTTATGAGATCTTCATACTTACAGGTGTCCAAACATACAGTTGTGTCATCAAACTCTTCATCCTCTTCCTCCAGAGGGGGCTGGGGAGACTTCGCCCTGAGAAATTCAATAAAATTCAGAGCCATTATAAGTTCCCATTGAACTTCCTTTGGATTTTATGGATTATTTATTTCTTCACCTTATTTTTTTTCACAGAATACATACACAATTAAATCAAATGAACAATTAAATCAAACATTAGTAGTTTTTTAATAAAATGGGATCACATGGTGGATTTGCACGAAAAAAAATCTGTTTAGATTATATTTTACAGGTAAAACACTTTATCTGATTTTTTTTAACTTACTATTTCAATATATTTTGAAAATAAAATGTGTTTTAAATGTATTTTTATGTGTTTAATATATATACAGTATGTCAAAGAAGTGAGTACACCCCTCACATTTTTGTAAATATTTTATTATATCTTTTCTTGTGACAACACTGAAGAAATGACACTTTGCTACAATGTAAAGTAGTGAGTGTACAGCTTGTATAACAGTGTAAATTTGCTGTCCCCTCAAAATAACCTCTTGGGCATGGAGTTCACCAGAGCTTTACAGGTTGCCACCGGAGTCCTCTTCCACTCCTCCATGACGACATCACGGAGCTGGGGGATGTTAGAGACCTTGCGCTCCTCCACCTTCCGTTTGAGGATGCCCCACAGATGCTCAATGGGGTTTAGGTACCCTCAGCTTCTTTAGCAAGGCAGTGGTCATCTTAGAGGTGTGATTGGGGTCGTTATCATGTTGGAATACTGCCCTGCGGCCCAGTCTCCGAAGGGAGGGGATCATTTCTCAGCTCAGTTTCAGGGTCTTGGCAATCTTTTTATAGCCTATGCCATCTTTATGTAGACCAACAATTCTTTTTTTCAGATCCTCAAAGAGTTCTTTGCCATGAGGTGCCATGTTGAACTTCCAGTGACCAGTATGAGAGAGTGAGAGCGATGACACCAAATTTAACACACCTGCTCCCCATTCACACCTGAGACCTTGTAACACTAACGAGTCACATGACACCGGGGAGAGAAAATGGCTAATTGAGCCCAATTTGGACATTTTCACTTAGGGGTGTACTCACTTTTGTGGCCAGCGGTTTAGACATTAATGGCTGTGTGTTGAGTTATTTTGAGGGGACAGCAAATTTACACTGTTATACAAGCTGTACACTCACTACTTTACATTGTAGCAAAGTGTCATTTCTTCAGTGTTGCCACATGAAAAGATATAATAAAATATTTACAAAAATGTGAGGGGTGTACTCACTTCTGTGAGATACTGTGTATATATATATATATATATATATATATAAAATTGATAATATACAGTGGTTGCATACAGTTCCTGGGAAAAGACAATACCATCACATTGTATAAATTCAGTTAAACGTCATACACATGAAAACATAAAACAATATAAATAAGATAAGGAATACACAAAATGCATCCACAATGCACTTTAGTGAAATTTTTTTAGTGATAACATTCAATACGGAATAAAACAAAAATAAATGAAAAGACATGAATGAATCAATACCCCATTGAATATTTTCATATAAACACATTTCATCTTTTAACAGCCCAAGCTCTGACCTACACAAAAACATAATTTCTAAGGGAAAAGAAAATACCACTTGAGGTGACAGAGATGCCCTTATTATAGACCGAAAGTAATTTCAAAATGGTCAGTAAAAATGTGTGTTTCTTTGCACTGATGAGGAACAGCATGTCAGATTTGGCTCTTTACTGCCAAAACTGCTCATAAATCTTTAAGGTGCAGCGGTACTTCAGGAGTACCAGAGGCCGACTGCACATTTCTTACCGGCTGTATTTGCTTTCTTCAATAAATTCAAAGTAGCCCCTTCCATGTTCATCTCGGCGTCTCTTTACACCCTTCTTATTCTTCTGTTCATCATTCTTGTCTTTGTCCGCATCCCCTTTGGAAATAAAACAATAAAACGTAAGGAGGCGTACCTCCCTGCTGGACCCATCATGATGTAACATGATGGTCCAAATAATTACTGAAGGATTTCTAGTTACTTTGGTTATGCATGAATTGCAATGACCAGTATTTTAAAAGAAAGGTGTATTTAATTATAAGTTCACATCTTTAAAATCAAGGAGCGATGTCATACAGTGCCGTTAATACACCGCAGCACTTATTTGGGTAAAGACCAAAACAACTGCAATCTGGGCAATTTTGAGCTAAGTAACACACATTTTCAGATTCACATTGCATGCATCTTGAAGAAAAAGTGTTACAGTGTGTGCAAATATTCAAGGCATATTTGGTGATACTGATGGGCAAAATTCACAAGCACCTCTTTCCCTATGTGTGCAACTTGTGCTTGACAGAACAAAAATTAAATAGAAAATGAAAAAATAGGAATATGGGATAACCCTATCCATAACCCTACTCATAAGTTATCCCTAAAATCAGAGAGAAATGATAGGCAAATAACACTGGTGTAGAAGCAGCTAACCCTGGTTTTAAGCCTTAACTTGTTATAAACTGTAAAGTTGTTCCTCAAATCTGACTGGTTGATTGTAACCTTATTCCAGGATCAACAAAGATGTTGATCCAAGAACATGTTGTACTTGGTGAAATCACGTTCACCGTCCTGGAGTACCCCCCACTCCCTAATTAAACTTACCTGATTCAACTCATCAGCACTTTAGTAGAGAATTCAAGATCTAAAATGGCTGTCAGATAAGAGAGACATCCAAAATGTGTACTGATGGGGTAGAGGTGGGCGATCTTCACAAAATTTCATATCACAATCTTATAAAAAACAATCACGATCCACATTGTGATCTTTACAATTTTGAGATGTACAATCTAGAATATCCAAACTGGACCAAGCCTATGGACTTATCTATTTGCACAGTTTAAAACACAGTATTGAATTAAGCAGTCAGTTGTCAAAATAGTCATTAAACCCTGAGTTAAACTTTAAAACACTGCATTACTGTATGAATTAAATATATACATTTATTCTTATTAAAACTACTAAAGTTATTCAGTCAAGAGCAGTGAGTGATTTGTCTTTGTCTTTTGTTTAACATTAATGACACAGACAGCAGCAGGTATTTGCATTAGGCTTTAAAGGTGCAATGTGTAAATTTCAGTGGCATCTAGCGGTTAGGGTGCAAACTGCAACAAATGACGCTCACCCCTCCCTTTCGGAGAAGCTACAGTGGCCGTCTGGATGACACAAGACAAAGATGTCGTCTGAGACAGCAGAGAATAGCCAGTGTAGCAATGAGGTTTCTTCTTGCTTCTAACAAAGAACGGTCTCTGCTTCTAAAGGCTGATCTATACTTCTGCGTCAGACCTACGCCGGAGACTCTGCGCTGTAGGCTATGCATCTGTTTCATTTATACTTCTGCGTCGTTGTCCACTACCACTAGTAGGCAGTGTCCGCGGTCATGTTGAGTATCAAGGCAAAAGCCGAAGAAGAAGCAGCTTGTCATGTACATTGTCAGAGAAGCTTACAAATAGAAACGGCAGAGAAACGGCAAATCGGTAACGACTTTTGTTGCAGTTTGACGGCGTGTGTCCCCTGAAACAGATTGTTTGTTCATTCCTGTAGAAGTTGAAAATGCTCACTCTTGTCTGATTGCTCCGCGCCAGTTTTTTGACCTGAGGGAGGGGTTCTAGCAGACCAATCACAGCACTCGCGGTCCACGTAGAATTGTCGCATTGTTACATTTTTGAAGAGATGCACGTCAGGCTACGTCGTAGGCTACGCGTGGTACACACAGCCTACGCCGTAGCGACGGCGTACATATGACGCAGAAGTAGAAATCAGCCTTACTAAACCAGACGACTACTACTACTACTACTACTACTACTTTGTGCATATTCAACGTAGTGACGATGCAAGCTGCCTCTAAAAACAGGAACAAGTTAGAAGAACAACAACATAGTGATGAAACGCACTCTCTAGAACAGTTTGTCCATTTAGGACTGCTGTAGAAACATGCCGGCGCATAATAGTGACTTAACATGTAAGGGGACCCACGGTGTATGTAGATAGAAATGGCTCATTCTAAGGTAATAAAAACATATGTTCATTACATAATGAACGTTATAAAAACATAACATTCATTATGTAAGGTCTTTATACACCACTGAAAACATAGTTATGTATATTATATTGCATTTCTGTCAATAGATCCTCCCAAATTTTACACATTGCACCTTTAAGACCGAATGCATGGATCTAATATAATAGATATAATATATCTTCTATCCCAACTGTTTATTCACTCAAGACATAACCTACTGTCTTTATGTAAATACTCGCCAAGACAAACATTTTGACATATTTTTGTGTATATTTGAACATTTAGACATGGCGCCTGAAACCCAAAGTATAATTTGCTTGCATGCACACAGAAAGCACATGGGGATCAGTCTCTTTCGCAGTTTAATGCCCTTTTAATAACACTTTTTAAAAAAATAAAGCCTGTCCCACAGTAGACGGCATTTTACAACAGTCACGTTACATGATTTGACTGATTTGGATGTTAAGTTTAGGCTTTTAATGAAGGCCAAAAGCACACCACTTTAAAGAAAAGGAATGGCATGCGGCGCAATGATCATTTTATCTTGATTATCATCGTTGGAAGCCAATCTAACTAAAACTAACATTTAATTTATCGCACAGCCCTACTGCTGTTGAATTGTTTTTCAAATGCGTCACCACGCATGAAAGACACATGATAGAGACACGTGATATAATTTGGCCAGTCAGCACAGTCATCTAGTAGGCAGTCATTGCTGTATTTTAACATTATTATGAGGACATAAAAGATTTCTCTATGATTCGTGTGAAAAGTAGATTGTGGATGATCAAGATATAAAATCGTCAGATTGCCCACCCCTATGTTGGGGGTACTCCAGTCCAGCATCAGGGTTAGGAAGCACTGTGCGAAATGAAGACAAAGAACAACAGTGAACAACTCCAAATGAGGTCCTCCTCACTACTCCAGGGCAGGCAGAGTAAAACAAATGAACTGAGATCATTATGCACAGACTCCATCTGGAGCTTTTGTCCTTCATATCTCCACTTCAGCATCCTGTTACAGCTCACTGATCCCGAGAGCCTACTGCTCAACCAATAAAAACCAACATATTAAAGGTCATTCTCAGGAAACTGTCCTACCTTTTACCTAAACATTTCAAAACATTACAAAACAGAACTAGTAACTTCTGAATCAGCAGATTCTCTTGTTTAATTTGATATACAACATCTACATGAGCTTTTCATATATTAAAAACTAGAAATATTATAGCTGACCATAAATATAGGCCTAGTAGATTTATTATAAAACATAAAATAAAAAATTAATAAAAATATTATTGCATAAATTGTTTAGTGATACATAAAAAAATTAATAAATATTAAATAACGTTTTTAAAATTATTCGTTTTTTTTTTTTCTTTGTCTTATGCATTACACGCTAAACTGGGTTAAATCTATTAGTATTCTGTATCAGTAGTAAGTCAAAGGAACACAAATGGGACAGCAGCGGCAGCATCTCATAAAATCCTGTATGCGCTCTGCTGTCAGAATGAATTATTCTTTCATCAAAACCCAAATATGCATTTAAAAAAATATGAATTGCACAAACTTCATCATGTAATCTCACCCTCGCCAGGTCCCATTTCGAGAGCCACATCATCCTCATCAAATTTCTCCATCTCTTCATCATCTTCTTTGAGCAGCACATCTTCATCTTCATCTGATTTATCCATCTCTACCCCGGCATCCTCCTCCATGTCCTCAGCCTCCGCGTTCTCCCCATCCTCCTCCTCCTCCTCCTCATCAGCCTCCATGCTCTCTCCAACCAGATCTTCCTCAAGGTCTTCATCGCCCATGTAACTGAGGCCGCCTCCATCCTCGTACTGTCCTTCAGAGCCGTTGGTGTCGGTGGACAGCGCCTCCTGATCCAGAGCGGCCTGTAGCCGGGCCATCAGCTCAGCCTTCAGCCCTTTATCAGACAGACTCCTTTTCTTCAGCTCGTCCTTCAGCTCATTCACTTTCAGCTTCTTCACATTCATTGCGCTCATTTTTGTCGGTTTGACCCTTTATTTTTTGGGCGTTATACCCCAAATTTATGAAATATGAGCGGAAAGAGCAGGTTATGTGCGGACTGTCCAGAGACGCTTGATGCGGTCACTGATGGGCAGCAGTCGGAGCAGAACAGGGCCAGTGTACCCTTATATAATCTACCGTAATGCACATAGTAGAAGAGCAAAGTACCGTAAATATCACTATATAGCTATTGTAAAAGATATAATAAAATGTAAATCATGAGGAAATTGCTGGAACTAAAAGTAGTAATTTAATATCAGTATTCAGTTAATTGCAGTCACTTTTCATATGTACAGAAAATAAAAATAAATAAATCTCAATATAATACTAATAAGGCTAATAATAAATAGACCGTTTTTATATAGCCTAGGGTTACAGTAACATATTAGCCTATATATAAAAAAAAAAGATCGTAAATACGAGATTCCTAGGTAAAAAAAAATTGCACATGAACGCCCTCCAATTTCGAAAATCACTACTTCAGAAGTGGGAATTATCAAATTTCCAATAGCACGTGAAGGCAGCATTATGCTGAAGTCGTGATACGATAATTCCGAGAGCACGTGAAGGCAGCTAGTGTTCACGTTACCTAGCAACCAGTGTTTTGGACATGGCGGACAAGTACAACGCAGGTAACAATGTTACATTCAAAATGCAAAACCTATCCCTTTTGGGCTTACGATTTAACTAGTAGCATTTGTACCCTTACGTGTTGTTTGTAGCTCAGATGGCAATTGGCATTACCACAATTTTTATCCCCTAAATGGTTTGTGCAAACTATCGAATGTGTAGCCAGCTAACGCGGAGAAGCAAAGTAAAAGACCATAGTTGTTAATAGACAGCACAAGCTTGTCCACTTGCTTGGGTAAAAAAAGAAAGTAAATTAAAAACTACAGAATTAACTGAGACGTCTACTCCACTGTTCTGCCATGTTTGCTGAAACATAATTTCCTTTTGTCAGAAACTATTATAACAGAAACTCAAAAGAGGATAAGTAATGCCTTTGACGTATTTGACCATGAATCCAACAAGACTGTTGATGTCAGGTAACATGTCAAGGTTTTAAAATGTCACTTCCCTTGCTTCCTATCATACTTACTTAGTGGTTTATTAAGTTCAACTTTACTGTCTGACAGCTATCTGTTCTATGATGGTGACTTGTTTAATACTGATATTTATTTTATTTATTTATTTTCACTGTAAAAGAGAAATAGGCACCATTATCCGTTCACTTGGCTGTTTTCCATCAGAAGCTGAATTGCACGATATAATTGCTGAGGTCAGTGGTTTGTTTTTACAGTGCTGGACACTGGTTCATTTAAAATTGACTCTTGCAAACTGAGTAGATTAGTAGTAATGGTGTGTGACTGCTTCCACAGCTAGAAGAAGAAGAGCCAACTGGGTTTGTACGCTATGAGAAGTTTCTTCCAACTATGACTAAGATCCTGCTGGAGCGGAAGTAAGACTTTCACTGAGAGTGAAGTGATTAGGATCAGTCGGATAAATTATAATAATCTTGAGCTTTCTGCAGAATTACTAATATGTCCCTGCCAAAACAGATTTTTTTTTATTTCTTTTTTTTAATGCAAATGACAAGTTATTTTTGGCTTTCTATGCCTGATTGGTTTGGTTTTGTGTCTAAAATGGCCATTTTATTATATAAATTTTTGTTGATTTCATAAATTACCTTAATGCGATCCCAGAGAAACTAAACATATATATATATATATATATATAACATGAAAAAACATAAACTTAGATTAGAAATGTTACCCTGGCAATTCTAAGTTTAAGTTGAAATACTGAAATTACAAAAATTGAAACAAAATAGGTTATACTTTATTTAACAGTGCCATAGTTACATTGTAATTACTCAAATAAGTACTATTAATTAACTACATGTACTTACTATAGAGTTACAGTTAGGGTTTGGTTTAGGGTTAGTTACTTGTAATTATGCATAAATTACTGTTATTACAATAGTAAGTACATGTAGTAATGTGTAACTACAGCACTGTGAAATAAAGTGTTACCCAAAAATAAATTAAAGCTAAATAGATTTTTTTTTAAATTACTAAAATGAAAATAAAGACTGAAAATATAACATTCTAATTAAAAATATTAGAAATGCTATAATAGTATATAAAAATAATACAAAAATAACACTACTTATAGAGGACCTTGTCAATAATTGCATTTTGATGGGATGTCCTGTGTTTGAAATAACTCTTAAGTGCACATCATGATGAATAAGCTGACCATTTATTCATCAACCTTGTTTGCATAAGTATTTTCCTATTCAGTTTCCCTATAGGATTTAACAAAAAACTTAAATCAAGTGTTTTAAGCTGTGAAACAAAGATTAACAACAACAATGCAAATTCTTGATCAAAAATCCTCTTTACTGCAGGTTCCGTCCTATTCCAGAAGACCTGCTCCTCCAGGCCTTTGAGGTGTCTTATGCTCTGACACTTTAACATTTTGTTATTCTTGTTTTGATGTTTGAATTCACCTTGGTTACACTGCAGAAAAAAATATTCAGTGAAATTGTTGGCAATTTCAAAGTACATTTCAAATTGGGTACATAAAGATGGTGACCTTGTATTAATGGAATTATTCAATGGAATGGTGCTGTTGTCTCTTTTAAAAGGCTTTAGATCAACAGAAAAAAGGACACTTGGAACCAGAGGAACTGACCAAATATCTAACACAAGAAGGTATAGTATGTCCAGTGAGACTATTAAAAAGACAGGCTTCTGATATTTTGAAATCAATGTGCAATGCTCTTTTGTCTCACAATTAAACAATACATAAGCTGTGTCTCAATTCAGAGGCTGCATCTTTTGAAGGCTGCATTCATATAAAAAAGTTGCTAGGCCTTTGAAGGATGCAGTCTCCGAATTGGGACACAGCTAAGGAATCCACAAAGAAGTCAAGTTTAATATTTCTGATGTTTTCAGTTAACAAAATGAATTCTTTCTGTTTTGAAGGAGAGCCCTTCACACAAGAAGAGATGGATGAAATGCTGTCTGCGGCTGTTGATCCTGATAAAAATGTAATTCTCTACAAGGACTTTGTGAGCATGATGACCTATGATGACACTCGATGATGGCTAACGAAGCGAATAGATCAAATAATTGAAAGTTTAGAGAATTACAATCAAGGTATCATAAGCAAAATCCTCTCAGTTACCATAATAAATAATACTGTACATTTTATTTAGTCTCTTTCCCTGTGGTATACATCATTAATGCTGTTCATAATGCCCAAATACTCTTTCCTTATTAAATAGTGTGGCAAAATGACACAGCATAGCATTTACCCTATTCAGATTTATTCAAACAGTGGAGAATGTGTGCAAGACTGTATCATAGATTAATAATTAATCATTCTTGCTATTAATGAGGCAGGTTTTCTAAGGCCAGTTATTTGTCTGAGAGTCTCATTATAAAGTCAGTGTGTGATGTCTTTCTTCTTTCGGTTTCATTAGCAGACTCTGATACCACAGTTTTGTGAAGGGATGACATATTCTTGGTGCTCATTTTCTCCTAATTAACCTGTGCCCCATGGGTGTGTTTGTGTGGGGGAACGACCGGATCATAGCTGCCCCTCTGAGAACTGACCAAAGAAGCACATCACTTATGATAGCCTTTACAGAATGCAATTATAGAAGTTAGTTCAAAAAGTAAAGTTATGATCTAATATTTAATAAAGAAATATGTTTTTTTTAGGCTGCAGTAACCATCTCAGGTAAGGGTGAAGATTCAGTGGGCAATATTTTGGGTAACATGGCAAGAAGAGATTCGTTAAAAAGGATGGATGAACTATTAATCTGAGCAATACCAAGCTTTTAAGTTTAGTACAGCTTTCTCTTTGTTTGCAATGCATTTTTTTAAGGTTATAAAGGTCCTCATAAATGGTAATTTACTTAATACTGTTAGTCTTTTATGAAGTAGTGGGTTGTAGGAGTGGAGGTTCAGAGGGCTTTTTTAGATGTGTGAGCAGTAGGTGGTGCTACTTACCCATGGTTACAAAATATCCTTCAAATTCCTACTGAACTAAGAAAACAACCAACATAATACTGGCCATTTATTTTCATGCAAAACCACATTTTATCAATTAAGAAACAATGCCAAATACTGCAAAATGACTTGCAAATGTTTGTTCTTGGTTTAAACAATAAAGTTTATGTACTTCATAGTTCAATTGACATTTTTGCAGTATAAGTAACTGAAGATTTTACAATACACTTTTTTAATATTTAATGTAATTATAGCCTACTATTTTAGAAAATAATAATATACCAATTTTTATAGATGTATGTACTTTAATTATTTTATTTTTAATATTGTCTCTGCTGCAAAGCGGTTTTTTGTCATTCATTGTATTGATCTGCATTTACTATACAACTCTCGAAGCACCATTGCAGGGTACGAATTGTAAGCAGTGGTGGTCGTTTTTTTTTTTTTTTTACATATAAGTTTATATACGTTTCAACGGCGTTTTCAAGCAACTTTTTAAAATGACCACAAGACTTACATTAGGCTACAATGATGCGGTAAATAGATGTCCACGAGCAGTGCGCGTTTGCCTGATGAAGTAACCATGACAACTGTTCGCTGCATGAGCGCTTTCTGTTAAGATCGTCATTGTACAGTGCATCGATAAACACATGTCGTCATTATTGTTGTTGTTTTAATAAATGTATACATACATCACAAAAATATAGTTCGTGTTTAGTTTAATACAATTTGTTTTGCGCGAGACGAACTTCTAACAGAACAGCACTGATAGAATTTCTTTAAAAAAAAAATATATATATATATATTCTCCATGATGAAAATTTCCCTCAAATTGGTCTCTTTAGTTGTAGTTTATTTTAGCGTGTACACACCTACATGTCAGTCAGTAGAGCTCGAATATACTATTCGCTGAGGGGCGCGGAGGAGGCGTGGCCAATCTACCCAGAGACAGATGTGTGCGCTCCTCTGGAGTGAGAGCAGTGCAGAGCAGAGATCAGTCCTCCAACAGCCTGATCTACTGATCTACAGCCTGCGCCTCACACAAGTCCATATGCATGGGAAAATGCGCCTGTGCTGGGATGCTATGAAATCTAACGCACTGCACATGGATTCAGCATATCAGAAAGCATAAAAGAAACAATTGGATTTATCCACAGTTGGACGTTTCAGACTGGACCATCTGTTATTCATATTCCACTCTGGAAGATGGATAGATTTCTGCATGGTACTAGTCGCTGAGACTGGACTTAAGAAGGACTGCTGAACTGACCAGAGATTGATTTTTGGATCTTTTGGTTGTGGATGTAACAGGAGCACAGTTATTTCATCAGTCCATCTGCAGGCTTAATCATGACCTCTCTAACAGGGAATAAAGACAGATCTGGGACCAGGAGTAGAAAATATGGGGTAAGATTTATTATTATTATTATATTTGTTTTTATGAATTGGCGTATGCACATTCTTGTCAATTAATTATCTTCAAGTGTTGAAAAACAGCAACAACAAACTAATTGTAATGTCGCTCAATGTGTAAATCAGTAAGCCACTTTGCACACTTATTTTTAACATTTATCATGTATGTAATCCAGATATTAGTGTTTCAATCACTGCTTTTCATTGTACTATCATTTCTTACAGATGACCGATTCATCCCCTACCAAGTCAGCATCATTCTCTCCTGAAACCTGGTACCGAAAGGCTTATGAGGAGTCCCGGAGCGCCAGCCGCCCGGTCCCTGAAGGTGCCGGCTCCATGCCCGGGTCCTCTGGAACCCCTTCCCCCGGATCAGGAATATCATCCCCGGGCTCTTTCTCCGGCTCACCTGTTACGGTTTCTCCTGGAATCAGTACCGGTTCGCCCGGTTCCTTAGGCGGATCTCCAGGGTTCGGCACTGGTTCTCCAGCCTCAGGTAGCGGGAGCTCACCTGGTTCTGATCGGGGGATTTGGTGCGAGAACTGCAACGCTCGGCTGGTGGAGCTGAAGAGGCAGGCATTAAAACTACTAATTCCCGGACCCTACTCTAGCAAGGTAGGCTGACACATACCAAATCATTTAAGAATATTCCGAAATCAGGTTTTGACTTGATAATGCATCATGCAGATACAGATGACATCAGATATCCACGCTGACGTGTGATATATAACTCAGTTGTTGCAGTGCGTAAAAAAGGTATGCACAGAAACCAAAACTTAAGATTTAAAGCGTGCTTCTATTGAAATTCAATTTGTTCCCTTGTCATATGTTGTTCTCACATATTGCAACTTACAAAATAAATAAATAAAATAAAGAGAAAGAAAAACAGTAGTTGCACACGAGGGGTGGAATGCTGAACCTATAAGACACTGCAGCATGTTGCAGATCCACTGTCGCTGTAGTTCCATTGCGAGTCTGAGATCATGATGAGACTGGCCAGAGGGGGGTGAATTTAATTGCTGACTAACAGTCTTTTTGAAAGACTATAAAGTGAAACAGATTGTGTAAAGAAACACGTCATACCATGATGTGGCTTTGGCGGAGAGCATGATCGCTGAGAGAAGCACATTTATGATTAACTGTCCATTGCGATTAGTTATTCTGTTTTGGCTTTGGTCACCTAAGTTAGTACTGCAGCAGTACTTGGTGTGGATTCCACAAGAGCTCAAATCATAAGCTCAGTATACGTAAATATTCAGTGCGTAATTGGATGCATGTGTGCGTAAATATCAAGTTTCGCCGTGTGCTCATGCAGCAAGGTTCATTTTCAGCATTTAATACCGTGAGCTGTTTATAAAAATACTAAAAGTATTATTTACACCTAGAAATAAATAGTTTACAGAAAAACCATATCTTTTTTATGTTACTGGTTTTGTTTGCGTCCCACTGAAAACAAAGCAGAGTTGGTCCAATTCAATATTTATCCATTAAGAACAGGGGGCGCTGTGCTGTCACAAACAATGTTAAATTATAGAGATTCAGTATCAGTACAGCATTGTATACCATGTTATCATTTGTGCGTTGTGCACATTAACATATATATATATATATATATATATATATATATATATTAAGCTACACAAACATATGGCATCCATTATGTTTGTCATTTCAATAATTGCACCAATTATCCTTAAAAAAAAAAAAAAAAAAACTAGCCCTCAGTAGTCCAAAACATAACATCTGCATTTACATCTCTTCATCATGCACTGTGTCTAAGTTAATGTCACATCTAATATAATGACCATTATCTAAAAGTAGCATTTTGCTGCTTTTAAAGAGCACCATTGATCTGGTGTGGCCGTGGCTCATGTTTCAGACCTGCTGTTGGTCTACAGATTTTATGGCCAGTTCTGCCAGCTGCAAGTGACCTGGAGGTGCCCATTAAAATAAGCTGGCGGAGGAGGGGCTGATGGGAAGTATAGGGGATCATGGGAGAGCAGGGTGGCCATGAGCATGCTCTTTAAACCAGAGGCGATTTTAAAAGAGACATGACTGAGTGTTTGGGCTTTTCTCTGCAGGATCTTCACCCACATGGTGATTAGTAAGAAGTGTTGAGACATAAATTAAGGTTTAGAGCCTCATTGTGATATTCTATCCTTCTGGACACCTTACAGTATGCTGCAAACCATTGCATTCTGGAAGTAAAAATGTCTAATTTCCTACAAAAAAAGAAAGAAAGAAAAAGAAAAAAAAGTGCAATAGAACAGAGGGAGATCATTGACTTTAAAGCAGACCTTTAGACTAACAGTCTGGACTTCATAGCAGCTTTAATTGGCCAAGAACCGACCAAGAGGATGCCTGATTGACATGTAAAGCAACCAATCACAGTTTGTTTTGTTCAGCGCCATGTTTAGGGGTGTGAAGGTGTAAAGTCAATGTCCCCACAATAACAGAGCAGCGTGCAATTTATTCAAGAATGTTGTGCAAGTTTACTGCAATAGTGGAGTAACAATAGTGCTGTAAAATTCACAATCTTTTGAAAATCCAGTGTTTAGTTTAACCTGATAATTGTTTTAAACACAACGGCTTTGTTTTTCCATACGGGGGTTTGGCTTTGTTTCCAGGTGGACTGTTAAAGAATGCGACACACATCTCCCAGAAATCTTTGTGAATTTAACCAGATGACGACTTCAAAACTTCTAAAGTTTTTCTCATTTTGTGTGCCATATGCATCAGACATTAAGCCAACTTGATAGTTAAACTGTTTAACAATCGTTAAAGTCAAGTGTGTAAAACATGATAAATGATGCTCTGTTGATAATCTTATACATCCAGAATAAATGTTAGCATGTATACAGCATGTTGCTACAAGATCATTTTTTGCATCTGAACACCTACAAAGCTTTGTCATCTTCCAAGCAACACACTTTTATGGTCTAAAGTAGGAATATCCCACATCCAACTGTGAGTAGAATGCAGCATACTGGAACAGTGGTATAGCTCACAGAACTTGTTCTGTGGGACTCGCTGCGTTGTGAACGTCCCCTGGGGTTCGTCTTTGGATTACACCCGCTGAACAGAAGCATGTTCATTTCATTCTAGCAACGCTAGCAACATGTTATGGGTGTGAGCTTCAAACATATTTCACCTTTAATGCTGTTTTTATGCCTCTCAGGTGAGCAAGGCATTATCATATAAAGAGGTCGCTTTTCCACTACGGACTGATAGGAATAAACGGGAAAGGACTGCTGACGTTGCCTCAATTCAGCAGCCATTCTTACTGTAAATGGCACTCCCTCCTGTCTGGTGGCTGGCTTTGTCTCGACTCTGGGGTGTAATGGTGTCACTAGGGCAGATATGAATACAGCTCAGTGATGAGAGAACAGAACATGCATGGCCCTGCAGGATGTGGTGTGCACGTTTGGTGGCACAGGTTACTTCTTGTTGGAAATTAATGCAAACAATATATTGTGGCTTTGCAGATTGTGACCTGATAGCTGCTTACAACAATGGAGGATTGTTGACTGTCAATCTAAGTCAAAGCTGTTTATAGATTGAAACTGCTTGGATTCTCAATAACATGGTCTGTTAATTTCTATTTTTTACACCTGAATTTCTCACAGCAGGTAATGGTTAGCCTTAAACCATGCTCAGGTTTTATTTCCATGCAGAGGTCGAGGTGTGCTGCTATTACAGCTTGAAGCTTTTGCAGGGTTTTGAATTCAGTGGGTTTTGCTTCTTTTAAACAAGTATTGGACTTACTTAGGCTAAAATTCTTCCATTAAAAATAGAAAAAAGAGACATTTATTCACATACAATGAGAGTATATAGAGCTATAAAATTAAGATATTTTGAAGAATGTTGGTAACCAATCAGTTGACGGTAGCCATTGACTTCCAGAGTATCTTTTTCCTACTCTGGAAGTCAATGGGTGCCGTCGACTGTCAATTTTTATTTTTGGGTGAACTATCCCTTTAACTCATTTTTGTCTCAGGAGAAGGAAAAAATAGTTTCTCTATTTAATCTTATTGCAGTGTGTGAGACACAATTGAAATATTAAAGAGATCTCAATCGGTTATGCCTGCTAAATGTCAACCTGAAGATGCTGTATATTACTGTGATTTTTGTCTGTGTGTAATTCAACACTTTCTCAGATCAGTATGATGTCGAACAGCATCCATGAGCCATAAACACTAGTTTTACAGTGCCAAATGCAGCAGATGTTAAAACCCACTGTGGATTTGCAAAGTGGGTGGTTTGTTTTTTAGTGGAACCCAAAACTGTATTTCAAGAGTCCATTCAGGTTGTTGCCGTATCCCGTAATCACTGCCAGCATTTCCTCCAAAGCATGAAGGCCTGTAATCCACCCCAGAACCAAGTCAGAGAAAACATCAGGTTCTCCCCCTTGAACATGGGCAATCGATCTCACAGGGATTAGCTGGACCGAGCCAGATCGAAGTTCTCTATGATCAAAGTAGAATGGGCTTGAAGGAGGATACCGGCTGGTTCTGCAGATCTGTGATTTTAAGGCAGCGATCAGCAGTGCTAGTTCACATTAGTCACTCGTGGCTTTATCACTGTGTGAAAATAGTATGAAAGACTTGTGTAATATACCTCTGGAGACTAGATGGTTTGATGTGTTGAATGTGTAGGGTTCAGTCCGCAGCTGCAGTTCTGGGTATGGACTGTGTGCTCACCAGGAAAGTATTGCAAGTATGTACACAGATTTCTTAACTGTCCAATAAATATCACTAGATAACTTTGAAGAATAATTTGCAATGCAAGGGTTAAAATGCATATTGTTTTTTTTGTGTTTTTTTTTTTTTTTTTCATTAAAAACATATGCAAACATATGCATCCAACTGAATGCATTTTATATGTTTGTTTAGTGGCCTTTTAAACTTTGAATTGCCACTTTATTTTTCAAAGCTTTTTGTGTAACAGTTATTTACTATGACATTTTGACTAAATGCCATGTAATATCCTTTGTGCTCTGCTGACTGAGAAAAGTTGGAAATAAAATTGGAACACCAAATAATTTATGGGACGTAAGTAAGGCAGTGTTTCCCAAACTGGGGTTCCCGAATCAAATGTCATGTTACCATTAAACGAGATCAGAGAACTGTGAAAATGAATGTTTTGAAATATTAACTTAAAATCTCAAGTAAATAACTTATTCTAAAGGGCTTTGGGTGACAAAAAAAAGTTTGGGAATCGCTCTATGTAAGTGATCAGAAATGTTTACAAAATAAACTGGCATATGGTGGTCAGCAGCCAGTTAGCTCAGCCATGAAACTCTATTCTCTATTCTTCAATGTAACTTCCACAGCCAACTGATTTCATGTATCCATCACTACTTCCTTTTATATCCAACAACACAACCAAACAAATAGACTAATTCTGTGTGCTATGCAAATTCTTATTCTAGTCCTCCACCTCCCCAGCACCACCTGCCTAGATCTGCTACAGGGTGGTCTCCCTCTTTCTAGCAGCAGCATGTTTCCATTAATTTAATGTTCAGAGTATTTAGCAAAAGCAAGTAGTACTTGCTCTGCAGTAGGGCTGCACGGTTTATCGCGATTTGGCAAAGGCTGTGATTATTTTATGCGCAGCTTGTCAGAGCTGTACGGCTCTGTGATCAGTAGTAAATGCTTCTCCATCTGAAAGCCAGATGGCGCTCTCATGCAGAAACTCCAAATATGCCCTGCCATAGAAGTAGATAACACACATCATTCCAGGAAATCCCTATTGCTGTTGCTGAATAAACAGGAGACTGAAATGCTTTGATTGATTAAATATGACTAATAAACACACGACTGCCTTAGAATGTGTAAGAAGCCACATCATCTCACAGAAGGATGCTCAACTGTCGTTATGAAGTGAGTTTGGAGTAAAAACATGTTATTAAATGTTGTCTTTTGTTGTACAAGATGTTAATAAATGCTTCTCATGTCTGGAAAGATGTTTAACATGTGTTGCTTTTTCAAATATACATTATAAGCAACTCAAACTAGCAGTGCTTTCAGATGGATTAGCATTTGCAGCCATACTTCATTGACAAGCTGTGCATAAAAATAATAATCGCAGCCTTTGCGATTTCATCGTGCAACCCTACTCTGCAGCAGTGTAGCAGATCTAGTCCGCCAAGACCAAACCTACTGTATGTACATTCCATTTACATTAATACAATGCTTTATAAACTATCCAGAGTTGTCATGACAGAATGTAAATAAATGGGTGTGAAATATTAATTTAAAAAAAAAAAAAAATTATTATGTATTTCATAAAGAAACATTGTATGAATCATGAAACTAGCACTAGTATCAATCAGAATCAAGTATTATCAGAATCAAGTAACTTTTGTTGCGCCTATAGTGTTTATTAACACGTGCCCAAGCTCATTTACAAACAGTAGCAGTAAACCAGCTATCTCTAATTAGCAGTGCTAGTCAGCATGAACTCCACTTTACATTTGTTGTCTTACACCGCCGTGATCTCTCATGCGGTCACTGATTTTACACACATGTGGAGAGGGCCATTCATTGTGCTTTTAACCTGAGAAGAGGCCTCTGCCCCCCTACCGACTAACTCATTTTTTTAATTGCCCAACCACATAACAACAGGGCTGTTTCCTCCTCAGAGGTAGTTGATGTTGTTTGAGACTTCTGCTTTGATGCTTTGAAGTGACCCTCCATCCTGGGCTGCAAAAAGCACTCTTGAAAAGAATACTAGATGAAAAGAATATAAAATACAGCAAATATTTGCAAAAGAAATAAATAAACATCTATACAGTAAATGTTAGGTCAGGTCATATTATTTTAGCACAGCAACTGTTTTGAAATCCCTCAAAACACTTAACAGACCCATTAAAATGTATTAGCATTACACTTGTACACTGTATTTGCATAATTAATTGTGATTGGTATTTCCTTTCTTCCATCTATCTATCCATCTATATTTCATATTATATCAATTTCCTTCTCTCCCTGTATTATTTGGGTTTACAACCTTTTTAACATTTTCAATCTTCTTATATTTTCCCTAAAATGTTAACACTATTCTTTTGCTGTCATGGAAGCATTCAGGAAATCTTGTTTTGTCTTTTTGCCTTGTTCGTTTGTCTTTGTCTACTAAAGAAGACATGGCCTCCTCCATGGCAATAAATATAAGAGCTTTTCTTTTAATTATTAATGGTATCTATGTTGTGCAACTGAAAAAGACTAAACCCCCATATTTTAAAAGAAAGAAAATGTTATGCATGCAACCTGAGGCACTTTCCTTACTAGTGTTTTTGGCATGGCATGTAATCAGCTCAAGGAGTTTTCAGAGAGATGATCAGATAGAGGACTTAGATGGAGGGGCTCCATTGTTTGGTTGAGTTCAAGGGAAACGCACACCTTTTGACACAAAGAGATGGGGAAAAAGAAAACAGATGGAGTCATTCATTCTAAAATGTCATGTTTTACAAGAGGTTTAAGTGCATTCCTCTGCAAAATCAACAAGGTTAAGAGGATGAGTGAGACCGGTGTAGTGCAGACTGAGAGAAAAGCTGAGTTAATTATGCTGTGAATGACGAGGACATCGTAAAGGTCAGGATGACAAGAAGAAACAACCGAAGATGGTGTTAGATCAGAAGAGATGCATTTTACTGGAGCTTTCTTTTGTTTTATGACATTCCAGCTGATCTAATGGTGAACAGCTAGACTTGAAGGGTTTGTCTTGAAAAAGTAAACAGATAAAAACAACCTTTCCAATAAATTACTTAGCAATTCTTCAAATAGTTTCAAATATTTATAAATGCATTAACAGCATAGCTTTGCCACAACAAAATGTGTATTAGTTTTCATATTCATGCTAGATCAATCACATTTATACAAAAGTTCATTTTCATTTTTAAAATAATTTACCCGTCTCTGTGAGTTTTACCCCATCACCCAACTGGGCAGCCATTTTGGTTTCAAATGTTGCACCCCATTACGTATTGAGTTGACTTGAGGCCAATTAAAGTTTGTGTTGATTGTGCATAAGGGTCAGAGCATGACATATAAGAATACTATATATATATATATATATATACACATAAAATTGTAATTAGTGATTAAGATAGTGTTTTTTTTTCTTCTTTTTTTTTTGTATGTGAAAGCATTTGGTGTGCATATGAATGTTATGTTAATGAGTGTAAATGTAAGAGTGCTGCATGTATATGGAAGTGCTTTTTCTGTGTGAGATAAAATGCCTATGGTTCTGTAAAACTGGATGAATATTTTGAATATTTTTGAATATTTAGACTTTACAAGGATCTGATCATCCATTGTTAGGTCTAAAAATAGATTTGCAATGACATTGTAAAAGAAAGGGTTAAATGCACACTGTTTTTATTTGCCCTTGATGGTTTTTGACATGTAGACATGCATGCTTTGCTGGAGGTCATACAGTAGTAGAGAAACAGAGTAGCTCGTTATTATGAATAAAGAACTGAATTAACCTCCAGATGAGCTCTAGAACATGTCCAAATTATGATGTAGCGCAGCGCTTTGTGGGATGTCAGGACAATGTCACCTTGCCCATTTCATCTCTATTGCATGCACCAGTAGACCAATACCTGCCAACACACACAGGCAGGTTCATCACACACATATACACAGAGAAATAAGACTAGCTTCACACCAATAACACCCTTTGTTGGTAAAAGGCTGCTGTAACATTATGATATTATATGCTTTAATATGTGTTTCATTGGTTACGCTGAATGTGAATGTGGTCCAAATCCATTGTTTTTTGTCACCCTTATATGTGAAGCAAAAACAAATGAATAAATAAATATAAATAAATAAAAATGTGTGTGTGTGTGTGTGTGTGTGTGTGTATACACACAGATGCACACACATCTTCATGTTGTCATTATGATTCA